>OW028574.1:50057796-50535296 GCA_932294295.1 Alitta virens | reverse complement strand
TATACTCATTACTGATTTGTTTGGTTAGTTTTAAATGCTCTCATATGCAAGAAAAGCAGAGATAACTAACATTTTCGTTGGTTACAACCCTCTCAGAACAATAAGAAAACTATCTTGGTTGAGTATAACAGCATTTATACGCTTCAAGATTTAAATACACATATTCATAGATATACCGAGTGATCTCCAGTCAGACAATCGATCTCCACCAAAGTGATAGCAGCGCCAAACGAGTAGTAGGCATAAGGGGTCCCTGTCTTGGTTTTCCAATCCCACGTTAGCCCTGGGGTTCTGAAAATATGTAACTTAATAGCAGAATAAACCTCCACCAACATATGTTGCGATATATTGCATTGCATTGTTCAGATATACTGGCAAAGTGACCAGCTATCAGAGGCAGACGTAAAGGTCAGATGACAAGACATGAAGTCCTTCCCAGATAGCATTCCAAATCGAATCAACGTCGGCGCGATGTCAGCAATGTTGAAACGATGTTGTACCGACGGTGGCCTATATAGAAACAATGCTTGCCTGATTTGGAATTCTATCTGGGTTTCCAGCATCATGTTACATATTTACAGATGAAACTACAAAGCTTCTGAGAAAATCAACTCATTTCCATGATAATGTAACAGTCTGAAACCCACCTTGCAAAAAGCCCCATACGTGTTCATAAGCGTTATATTGACAATGATAATTTTCGCCATTAATTTGTAGAACTAGACTGGACAGTGGATTCAAGAGTGTATATTTATTATTGAGAGCGAATTTGGCCTGTGTTCTTTTAAGGTTTCTTAAGCCCTGTTTTACGTCTCAGACTGTTTTTATTTATGCAATATGTAAGACAATTACAGACACAAAAAAACTGAATAGCATGTGATGTACATGTATTGAAAAAATGTTGCAATATGAATCAAATTTTTCCCGAAAAAGGATCAACACATCACTTACTTGTAAAAGCCTGTAGCAGACAAACTCACTCTGTCAAAAAATGCTGCTGTGACCTAGACAATGATAAACATTTTCAGAATTGTTTTTTGTTTTCTTGTCGAAATTATGTCATGTAAAAGACTAACTAGTCTGATTTTGAGGGGCATATCTCAGTATACTGCCGAATCTACAGAACGGAAACTTCATTGTATTTAAAGTTACGAGTTTTATGGTTATTATTGCATGACATTGTTTTGCTGTAAAAGTGGAACATATATGATGGACATTTTATAGGGGGTTTTTTTTCAAAAGATGAACATACCCAGTCCTTCCATGCGCCCTTTGGTTCCTTTTGCTTGTAAGGTTCCAAACGTTCCAATATAATTTCACAAGCTTCCTGTAAAGAACAATGAGGATTCCACTAACAACGATGTTTGCAACCAGGCTAAAACTCACTTATAAATAAATTATCCCACTTTGTATTGGGTCTTATATCAGTCAAAACATTCATTTATTACCATTGATGTCTGAGGCTGTGGGTGAATAGCTATAGCAGTGTGGAAGTTATGAGAAGTTGGTGTCTAAAATGTCACGGCAGTATTTATCTTGACTATAGTACCAAATTATCTGTAACACCATGTAGTAGGCATGTACATACAATATAGTTGGCATGTTCAGGCTCATTATGATGACTCCTGACGGGGCCGTAGTCGGGGAAAAGTCTAGCTTCTGATGTTCACTTTAGTAACCATGTATGTACTATATTTAGCAAGGGGGGGGGGGGCAGTTGCCCATAGCATGCCAATCAGCTTTACATCAGCCTAATGTCAGCAATGGCACCCACTGTTGAAACGAGGTAGACCCGATCTGTTTTCGGTCCCAATAGAATAATTTGGTCAGAAACTTTACATCCTTCCCTCATGTATATATTTTACATCGAAATCAGAATTATATTTAACAACAATATAATTATCACACAATTTCCTTAATCTTTACCTACCTTGATGGCCATACCATTCATATCAGAAGTGCAGCTGGCAGCTGTTGGAGTGGTGTTAGGCACGGTGCAAGTGTTTGTCTCATTAATATGTATGAGATCAGCAGGCAGACCGAGAACTCTGCTAGCTACCTGGTTAAAGAAAGTAAATGTAAATGTAAGTCACATTTTATAGTCTGTTATCCCTCAACAGAGGCTCAATTCTTACAATTACATCCTTAGCAGGCCAATCTTGAATCATTCTCAGCTCCATTGGAAGTATGCAGCCTTGAACAGAAGGTTAAACGCCATCACTGTGGGTGCCTAATGCCAAGTACCCATTACACCTGGGGTGAAGCAATGGTTGAAGAGAATCTACCCAAATCCTCGATGCCATGGTTGGGGTTTGAACCTACAATCGTGCGGATAACAGGTGAACACCTTAACCTCTAGACCACGGCCTCCCAAATTACATAGTAATGAATTGCAGGCTGATAAATGTAGTTGTCTCACTCAAGTATTGAAGAACACCATTAATTCTTAAATCTTGTGAACTGAATGCTTCACTTTGCATGTGGTCCAGGAGATCATTTCTTTCAATCACATGTGCCATAATAAAACCACACAGGTTCTGATTACTAATTAGTCTTCCAAACCTGTGAACTGTTGAGAATTAGATTACATCTTCAGCAACAGTCGCGTTGTGATGCAAACCTTGCTTTTTCAAACATACCAGAACCCACCTGGATCATCTTAGTGTGTACCCCTTGACCCATTTCCACACCTGTGTGAGCAATTAGGACTGATCCATCGAGGTAGATGTGAACCAAAGCTCCTGCCTGAAACAAGATAACAGGATTCAATGATGTTTTGCTGTGTTATGCTGAAGCACTAGGTGCCCAATTGGCCGAAGTTCTCTGGGTCTAGTTTCACTCATTGACAAATCTTAGCATTAGTAAAACACGTTTAAAAAAATGCTAATGATCTACCTGATTTAAGAAAGGTTCAGCAAATGAGATGCCAAACTTAGTGGGCACTGCAGCCAGTCCTCTTTTCTTCCATCTGTTTCTTGCATTGAACTCATCCACGTCTTTCCTCAATTGATAGAAATCTGCTGAATCCTGGGCTTGAAAGTAGCAGTCCCTGATAGTGCACTGGTCCAACCGGTGGCCATAGTAAGTCCTGTCTCCTTCTTTAAACATGTTGATTTCTCTCACCTAGAGATTAACATCATCTTTAATGTGTATTTGGGCTACATCCTGATTTATAGCTACCCTGTCACGGTTTGGCATTTTACCAAATTGTGGATTCATGTTCTTAATCAAAGTAGCCTTAAGAAGCAGCTATTGTCACTGATATAGGTACTTATTCTTACATCATCATACCATTTATATTTTAGTGTTTCATAATTACTTTCAATACATATATACATTTGTCTCAGTATCGCTTCCCTTTCACCTTTCACCAGAATTAAGTGATTTGTGATAAATTGTTATTGTTGTTTTTGTATTGAAGAGGGTGACACTTGAGAAGCGATGGCTTGCTGGTAACATATTTTGTACAAATGGAATGAACGATCTGAATCTAAATCTGAATAAGCTTGTCCATGGTGTTTTGCTGGGTAACGTTGGTTGAAATAATAATAATAAAATGAAATAAAGTTCTTGCAATTGAGAAATAAAAGCGTCTTTGAACACAAGGTTTACATTTAAAATCACTCATGTGTTGGTTAATTCTTATACAGTCCGGAAGACTAGTGGAGCAGATGAGGTGGAGGCCCTCGGGCCTAATGTCTTTGTTTGGCACCACCGAACCTTCAGGAAGAGTTGCTTGCCTGATCGTAATCAGTAATGTTCTTATTGGCCTGTGCACTTGCGATGCAAGCTTATTTTAGCTTGCAATTTTATAGTTAATCATTATCTAGTCACATCAAGCCCACATGGTCAGGTAACCAGATAAGTCACTTTCTAACATAACATGTATTGTATATAAAGGGTATCTTTAATTATAAAAATATCAAACGGCCATAAATCTAATGCATCTTCTAAAACCACCAAACAACAGAGAGAAAATATACAACCAATCGGCCAATTATTACATAAAACCTATATATGGCTAGATATAATTGCCAACTTGACGAATCTCACCTTTTCAGGCTTGACACTGAGAAAAGCAGCAACGTGACTCAACCAGCTCTCGGCTGAAAACATCCCCTGTGGACCCCCGAAACCCCGGAAAGCTGTGTTAGAAGGGATGTTGGTACGACAGACAAAACTTCTGGCATAGACATGCTCTAGTCTGTAGCAGTTCTCTAAGACCAACAATGCCTTCTCCACTGCCTGAAAAAGAATGAAATTGCAAATCAAATTATCTAGAAAAACCTAAAAATTAAGATAATTATATTTCAAGACAAGTTATTTGGGTCCACAGACTTACTGGTCCAGACAGGTCCAGGCTATTTCCTCCATTTGCATACAGCTCCAACGTCAAAGCAACCAGTTTTCCATCTTTCATGAACCCAACCTGAATCAACACATACACAAAATATTATGTACATACATTTACATACATCTGCATATAATATTGCAAATCTTTGCCTTACATCTGTAAATAATATTGCAAATCTTTGCCTTGTCGAAACGCCTTGGTTTAAAATTCAACCTGCTTTCCCATTTAACTTTGGTAGCGTGCTTAGATGATTATTTCCTATACCACTTACCTTATACTTTGCAAGGAATGGATTTCTTTTTCCAGTTATCAGCATATCTTCATCTCTGTCCAGCATGCATCGAACGGGCACATTCAACCTGCAAGATTTGGAAGGTTGATCAATAAAGCTATAGCTCTTCTAGAACTTCTCAAGTATGATTATTGAATATAATCTGTTTTCACCCTCTCTTATAAATATTGATTTGAATTTTACAAAATGATCAATATGCAATGAACATGTATACTCTGTAAGACACATTTTAATACAGCAACTGAAAAAAATAATTTGCTTTTAAAACGAAATGTAAACGTCTGCAATCATATCAATGATATCATGATGTAATTTATTTGTCGTTTTTCTCTAAATTCAATTTGAATGTAAAATTTGAGTATTAATTAGTAGCATCCAAATGACACTGTTAGTATTTTGACAGATCACTGATTAACTTACATGTATAAGAAGCTTTGGCTTTCATTGCCACCAGGGGGCAGCACCAGCATGATAACTGAAGAATTCAGATTTTTGCCAATCTCACGCATGCACAAATGGGTACCATCAGGCTCTGGTACATATTGTACCATGGAGTTTTTGTTCTCGCGAGACTTTCGAGTTTCATGGCCAACGTCATGAAGAGTGTCATCGATTCACGACTGTAAAGTAATCTTATCTATTGGGGAGGCCATAAACATCAAAATTAATTATCTAATCGTGTACACTGTAGTTGAGTGCACAAGGATTCTTCTAGTGTTTTCAGATTATCGAAAATAGACCAAATATTATGCGAAATGCCACTCGATTTAAAACTTCTATTTAATATAAGTTATTATTTTTAACTGAACGGTAGTGTTTCGTCTGGAACAGCATTTAAGCTTTAATTATAGATGGAGGCCGGAGAGAGCAGAGAAGAAAATGTGGATCGAGCACAGAGAAATTTAAGTTGTGTAGGTTGTCTATGACGTCACTAGTATCCATAGATACAAGTCAATCCATTTGGATTTGATTAGGCAAAAACTTTCCCCATAAATGGCATGAAGCACTCCAAGATCAGCACAAAATGGATTGCATGTTAAATAATATGTAGCTGTCAATGCCAGGAGTGAGCGAAGCTATACAAATGTATATGACCAGAGACCTTCATGACAACTTAAAAGAGTCCCTGTTCTTTTTAAGACTGTTATTTTCTTCTTCTTAACCACATCAAGACTAATTTTATTTGACAAAATGGTCAGGGTAGGCCTATAGGTTGATTTTTGCCAGGCCGTTAAGTGAGTTATTTTAAATCAGCCATACAGCTCTACACTATGAACTATGAGAGGCCGTAAAATTAAATACTTTTTGTTGGCGATGACCATTCTTGATAATTTTGGAAATAGTGTAACTGTGACCCATCACGACCTAAAAACCAGATAAACTAATCATAGTGCTCTATACACTGACTGCCCTAACTCTAGCACACATCGTACTCACCAAGAAGATTTTAGAATTTTCAAAATTGGACCATAAATAATGATTTAGGAGGCAAAATAAGTCAGACCTGCTCAGCAATAGTAATGCGTACCTTCAGCCGCCAGGGGCGCTGCAATCGCTTACACTTGCCCCCTGGTGTGAAAAAACGTCATCGCCAAACAATGGCTTGGCTGGCGCGAAGGTCATCGATTCAGCTTATTCGTCAAATATTCTGGGCTCCCCATTAACAAAGATTTTCCTTTCTATGTACCGTTAGAATTGTTACAGTCGGGTAAACAAGTTTTTTCTAAGTTTGAAGCTGGATGTGTACTCGTTACGAAATTATGGACAGCATTACTTTTGGACTGACGACGTTGTTATGACGTGATGACGTAGTCTCGTTCTGGACCATTGGTTGAAAGAGCGATATTTTGATCTTCCATAGGATTACATGTATTTTGATCATTTTTGAGACACTTCCGGTTCGGCAGCATGACCACTGTGTAGCCTCTTTTTGGGACCTCTCTCTATGGGAAGTGAGCTTCGCTCATATAATTCAAACCCCGACTTTTCAAATATAAACAATTCTGCGAAATAATCAACTTAAAGTTTGCTATGCAAAAATTCATTCACCATTGCAATTTTTTCACATCTCACTTTGGATATCGTGCTCTGGCATTAACATAAACTTACAAACTCAATCGGTCTTCTTATTTATCAATTTTTTTTTGCCATATGACTTACTTGGTTGCGGCGATAGCCACTGGTAATGCCACCAATTTGAAGTTGGTTTGTTTGCCACCAAAGCCACCGCCTGTAATTTGGTAACAGGTATGAGAAAAGAATAAAATTATTACACGAAACGTAACTCTAGCAATAACATAATTTAAATCGTACTCAGCGATTTACAATAGCTCACCTAGTCTCTTTGTCCTGAAAGTGATTTTGTTGGCTGGTACACCTAGAGCATCAGATACGTACATCTGTAAAGTATTAAATGAGCTGTTTTATTCAAGTTAACTTCCAGAGAATGTGCTAATATGACACCACTCCATCAATCTAATCTAATTTTATCTGATCTAATCTAATCTTTACCTGTCCTTCACTTGGACTCTGTGCTGAGCTGAATATTTCTATTTCACCATCTTCTTTTGGGATGGCCAGAGCTGCTTGGGTCTCCAAATAGAACTGCTCCTGAGAACCGATTTTGACTTCCCCTTCTTTGACATGGTCAGATGCAAGGAAGCCTGCTTCCACATCCCCCTTCTGCACCACATGTCTGTACTCGTCAAAGAAACTCTGGGCTTCTATGGCTTCCTAATTGAAGAATATCAAATCGTGCCTAGTTTTTATTGACATACATTTCTCACAGTTACATGCCAATTTATGGAGAAAGAATATTACAATTTCGTGATTTTTAAACCTATTCAATAAACTAGCTATTTCAGATAATAGTAGACATATTTTGATTAGTTTGAATAGCTGTTAAAGAGCTGTCTAAATGGTTTATTTGGTCAGGAAGTAAAGTAAAACAAGTAATTCCCCTAAAGAGGAGGATTGGTCTAGTAAATGAAAGCAGACTAAGCAGTGGGAATGATAGTACTACTACAGAAATGGAGCAACAGCAGGTGCAAAATTGAAATATATAATTTTGCTTAAATAGGAGAAAATGTAGCAACAGCAAGTTAATTTTAAAATAACCAAATGTAGCAATAGCAGGCAATGGATTTTCTGTAATGAAATATTATATTGCATGTGTTGTGCAAAACTGACACACTGTAAACAATTGCAATAACTCCAATAGTGGACAGAGAACACAGGGGCACACAATTGCAATTGTGGGTTCACTATCTCTCTATAAAACAAATAAACTTCACCCGGCATTACATTTTTCATTCCCATTAAAATTACCAAGTTGTTTACATTTATAAAGGCCAATGAGATGAAAACGAGGCACAAATATACGTCATTAGCGACGTCTGTTCGTCGTGTATTTTATTATTCAGTACCTTCATTGCCAAATGTTCGTCCGAATTTTAAAAATTTAAGTTTATTTTGTTACAAAAATTCAGTTATGGGCATTTTCTTCTATTTGAATAGCTTTTTCAATTGCAGTGGCGGGAAAATGTTGGATCCTCAGATCCAGCACTGGTGGTCATCACGTGACCACTGGGGTGGCGCCATAGCACCAGCCAAGCAATGCCAGAAAAAAAAATTAAAAAGTTCCGGAATTTACAGACAGTTCCTTATTTCAAAATGGCTGCCAGGACGTATCCCAGCATGCCTAATCAAACAAAACGGATGGCCAGAGGTAATCCAAAAAAGTTGTTTATACTGAATTAGAATCCATTACTTTCTGAATCCATTACCTCAATGGTGACAATAGGCTTCATTTCTTCATATTCAATATGAACTTTCTTAGCAGCCTGTTGCGCATGCGCTTGGGTGTCAGCAATAATGGCACCGATTATTTGACCTTCACAGGTGACCTTGAAAACGAAAATGTAATCCATATTCATTCAATGAATTAGAATTATTGCATTTAACACTATCTGACACAATAATTCACTTATCTGAAAAAACAAAAAAACTAACATTAGGTGAATTAATTACCTTATCTTCAGCAAATATAAGTTCATCCTTGTAAATGTTTCCTGTGACGTTGGAACCAGGTATGTCCTTGTGGTCAATGTAACTGAACACTCCTGGCATGTCCAGGGCCTTCGATTTGTCAACTTCAACTATGTTTGCATGGGCTTTTTTGCTGGTCACCAATGCTAGGTATAGTTCACCTACAAATTAGAAATATTAACATCAATATATTAAATAGATAAACATTGTAGTAGTGTAGGTGCAGCATAAAGAGTTGACAACAGCAGGTATTGTGCTATCTAGCATTCTGTTCATACATAAGCTAAGCTGCTTCTGCATGAAAAAGTGCACAACTTAACCTATCTATGCTATCTAGCTGGGACACTTATAAACAAAGATCAAATTCACACCTTCGGTCTTACGAATGTCATCAATATACTGGGCTTCTCCAGTAGCTTGTCTGATGGCCGCCAGATGGGGGTGGGGTCTGCCTACGAGGTCATATTGAGGCTGATCTGGACAGACCTCTTCAAAGACTTGGGAGCCATAACTCGTCTCTCGGTCTATTGTCTCTGCAGCACACATTACATCTTTTGGCGGTTTGGAGGTGACCAAGCCCTGAGGAACAGAGAATGCAAAATTTACAAAACTGTCTCATGAAGGTATCAAATTTCGAAGAAATTTCAAGTAAATTGGCTGATTTTACACAGTCATACAGAAATAGTGAGACAATGATAAAACCAGAATCTGTGACAGCTTGACTAAAAATGTGAATTACATTTAATATATTTAAAACACAGGAAATGAAATTACCAATCCAAGAAAAAGTTAAAAATATCTTCACCCAAATTGTATTACGTTTATTATGTTAAGCCCTTAAGTTAATTTCAAAAGGGGTTCAGATGCTATTCATGGTAAAATAGGTTTACTTTCTGTTGAAGTACAAATGAATATCACTTGTACATTTGGGTCTGCTTACCATTGCCTGGAGTTCAATTGAGACTGCCACATAAAACTTATAGAAGAATCCCAGGACCAGGGCAGTGCGATAAGCCTCTTGGCCTCCGGGGGTGCCCCCAGGCAGGCTCATCTCACTGACAAGACTGTCCGTGGCTGAGCATAATGTGTCTTCGTTCCAGGGCCTAAATAGATAAGCAAACATCGTGGGGGTTCATTATTCGAAATAGTAAAGAAGCAAATAGGACCTAAGAAAGACACAGAAAATACATTATCATTATCAAATGATTATATTGAATATGCTCCTTAAGTCAACAAAACATTTCTCCTTAAATCAGATTGAGAAATGTTTTTTTTTTTAATGCAAATGTAGCAGTGTAGAATTTTTCTGTGGCTACACTGAAAGATATTGAAAACTCTGCTGGAGGAAGAAAGAAAGAGTCATGGAGGGGCATTTTCGGGAAAAAACCAGAATTTACTTATTGACAAGCAGGTCAGCAGTTTTGCTAGCAAAGACAGTAGTTGGCGCCATTCCACCGAATGCCAGACGAATGTCTTTGATGACGTCACTTCCGGTTTCAAAGACGACCTTCATGGCGGAATTGACGATGGAGATGTCGTCTTCACGTCTCTGAGCTTGTTTGTAACCAAGGATGAACTCGTTCTGTGTATGAAATTGATTAGAAGGAATTACGAAAAATTGAAATAGTGCATTTTATTCTGTGATAGAACCATACGTATGCCACAACTTTATGGCTATGTATCAGATTATTGCAATGGCCATTTAACTTGGCCAACTCGTGCGTTTGGTAAGTCACTAAAATCTGTGCGGGAAAGCATTACAATTGTCATGCAGTTTATCTCAGTCGGTTAATTTTCAGGTATGCGGTCATGTTCATGAAAAATCCACTGAATATTTTAGAAATCGGGAGTTGGTAAAGTTCATTGGCCGCTACTGTAAGTTTTACCTTTCCTGTGTAAGGAATGTGGATTGATGTGAGAATCTCGTCTTCAGCGAGACTGGTTTTCCTGTACCCATTGAAGAATTTCTCGTTCATTCTTAATGTTCTTTCTCCTCCTACAATGTTCCATACATACATCATAAAAACGTATAATTTCATTCAGTTTACATAATTCTGAGGTTAAATATGTAAAACATTTTCAAGCCTTGTTCTATCTTTTGAATAATCAGACATGAGACAACGTCACACACAAACTTACTCTTAGAGTGAGCCTTTATAAAGCATCCAGCAGCCATGAAAATAGGGTTTAGATCTGAGATTGGACTGGCTGTCATGATATTTCCAGCTATAACCTGTCAATGATATATGATAATTACTGTAAGTGGCAAGACGATGTATTGAAAAAAATCATTTTTTCTTTGTTGATATTAAAAACAGAAATTAGACTATTAAAAAAATGAAGAAGATGAATTACTCAACATAAATATTAACAACTCCACCAGTATTTTAAACTGCAGTTGTTGTACAAATTTAAACAGCACGATTTGGATGTCAAGTGAATCTGAATATATGACCTTTTTTCTCTCTCAAAATAACAGACAACTACAGAGAAAGCATCAAAAAATCCTCAACTAGGTAAAGAGATACAACTTATAATATTTTAGCTGACATTTAGTACCCTGTTTGTAACAACTTGTTTTTTTTCACCATGAGCCTTTTATGGCAGAAAGAAGCGTCACCCAAAAGATAAAAGCCCACATGCACGTGATGTGAAAGTTGTACAATTGTACATAATTAGAAAACACTTTATCTGTAATTAGGAAATGATTTCCTTTTTCCTTTTTTTTCCACCATTCTAGGGAAGTCTGTCATTTTGCATTAATGCGAATAATATTATAATAATACATCACTTTTCACGAGGTACGTACACTGTTATACAGTTGTTTTTTAAATGTTAGGCTGTGTTTATTCCATAAGTAAATTTACACTCGATAAATTGAACTGTTAAAATTTATTACTTAATAATCTGTCAGATGAGAAAAACTATTCTCACCGCAACATTCCGTATTTGCTGGCCCGCAAACCACCGCAGCATTTCCAAAATGGCTGCGAAGACTTTAGTTTTTGTTTTCCCATTTTCTTCAATTTGTTTCTCACACAGTCTTTCCAGCTGTGCAAGAGTTGTACCAGCTCCAATCTCTATTCCTGTTGGACTTGGCTTGAAAGTTTGAAGCTCTTTTATTTGTGAGGTGGAAATTAACACTGGATATTTAAAGTTCTTGAATTTCATTTCCACACCTAGGAAAAAAACAATCAGTTTGAATTCTTTATTTACATTTTCATCGAAAAGCTGATTGGTTACTTTTATTGCTGCCATTTCACTAACCAGGAATTGACTTGGTGCGTCATGTTTTCACTTTTAGTTGTATTGGCCCCTAGCTGTGCCCTTACTGGGGGTAGTTCTAACTGAGTAGACGTCTGGTGCTAGTCCAGTTGGCTACTTGAGAGTGGCTAGCATTTTAGTGGGGTGGCTATACACAAAAGATAACCCAGCCAAATTCCTCACTTTATGTCATCAATGCTTTGATTTGTTTTAAAACAGTGAAAACGACTTTCCAAAAGCTACTTAATATGCCCAACCAGCCAAGAGATTTGACCAACAGAGAGATTATCCCAACTGATCAGTCTATCGAGGCACACACAAAAATTAACTATATATATATATTCACATATTATACATGCAATATTTGAATAATACAGTATTTAAGTTAATATGTAAAAAGATAATTGCAAATTATGGAGAAAATTAGAAATAAATACTTTCGTTCTTGCGATTATTGGTGCAGCTCTGAAGTTCACAATTACTGCATTGCTTCTATGAAATCACTCTTTTTATAGTTTGAAGTCATCAGATTTACTATTCATATTATTAATCATATTTCCAAGATGCTTTGCATTGTTAGTCCATTGGATGACATTTCTATTGAGGAGAACATTTGGGATAATAAGGCAATGCATTCCCCCAACTTGTACACAAAGTAAATTGCTTGCATTGTAAATGACATTTAATTCATGACCAAATTGCTCACACATTGTCACCATTTTTTTTAAGAGCACTGACGGTTGGTGCCAAGACTGTTACATCATCGGCATATCTCCACAAGTTATAATGACATTTAACAAAGGAAGCTCAGAGTACGTGGTTAGTGAAATGGCAGTGAGGTCTGTCCTGGTTCTTGGGCTTAGAGTGGCTGATAAGCTAAAGCCATCGAGGCAACGTCGTTTGTAATTGCTCACCTATCTCTGTATTTCCACACACGAGTCTGGCATGTGGAAACTTTTCCTTTAGATCAAGCAGTTCTTGCAAATGAACAGGTCTGTACCAAGTGCTGTTTTCTCCAGTGAACTTCAGGTAAGTTGTGTCTAAAGAGTCCCTGAGCTAGATCAGGCATGGACAGAAAAATAATACATTATAGGCCTATTTTTGTTATCATAATCAAAATGCACCAACATTTCCTTCGTTTCCAGAATATGGCTGGGCTTTGTGCTGTTGAAATGTTCAGCATTGAGACCAGAATTCATTATAAATATAGGTTATGATCATAATAAATCAAACACTTGCTCAAGAAATACTAATCTAAACTTGAGAAGTGATCTCATTCTAAGCTTTTGGAGGGTGAATATCAGATAAGCAAGGGTTGTTAGACACAGGGGCCGAAATTATTGCATTTTACGCATTAAAAACTACAATATCATTGAATAAACACAAAATAGCATGTAAAGCCCAGGCTTTGCCCTTAATGTCACAACTGCAGGAGCGTCGATTTCTCTTGACGGCTGGGGGAGGGGGATGCAGGCCTACTTTGTCTATCCCACCGTGACTATCCCTTGCTTGTACAAATGACCGAAGTAAATTAAGTAAGTAAGTAGTAAACTAATGGTGGATCATTGATGACAAACTATAAACTTAATACTGATATGTGATCAGTGATATCAAGTGTACAACTTTACCAAAGCACAAATGTTCCAAAACAAAAGTGTGTGAAAAAAGGTAATTTTCATTTGTGAATTTCATGGGGAGGGGGGATGATTGCATTGATTATCCCCCCCCCCCCTTCCCAAAAAGTGGGAGGTATGTATCCCCCACATCTCCCCAGAATCGACGCCCCTGCACAACTGCATAAGGATATACTATTCTACAAAACAAGACATCACCTGCAGTTCACTTGGAAATATTGGTTCCTGAGTAGCATCATAAGGAATAAATTGATGAGGGTCCATTAATGAGACAGACTGAAGATGAGGAAAACAAATATTTAGTTGCTTTATCAATCATTTGCTATGCATATACACTGTACATTATCAAAGTGCAATATATTACAATGCGTAATATCAAGTGTGGCAAATATCTCACACAGAAACGGCGTAAAATTGAAATATACAAATAGTGGACGGCAAGGAGTCCAATATCCAGTTTTATTGGATGAAGAACAGCTATATTAGATGAGGTGTTAGCCAAAAAACTAAATTGGGCGACTTTCCTTCCACCATTTGTTATATTAGCCAAATGAAATGTCACAGATGATTCCTATAAACAAACTCCTTTATTCCAACATTTTAGATATAAAAAAGAACAAATAAAGATAGAAATAAAACAGTTCAGAATATGAATGAAGAGATCTAATAAAATATTTTCTTTCCAATTTAAATCTTCAATCCATATTCTACTCTTCTGTCCAATTTGTAATTTTTCAATCCAATTTAGGTTTTTTCTGTCCAATGTAACTTTTTCAATCCAATATAACATGTTCAATCGAATAAAAAAACCTATTAGGAACAACCCATGTGGTATTTATTGTAATCCACGATCCCTGATTATAATAAATTGTGATCCACTATCCTTAATTTAAATATTGGACAGACTATTTCAGGTTGATCAGTTTCACTTTCATTTTCACTTTCAATCTAAGATCACAGCTTCACCAATTATATAGACTACTTCTCATGAACAAAAACTAGGTTAAAGTGAATATGTTATTCAAAAGTAATTTTGAAACTAAAAGTGGTCCGTAGTGGTCATTGGACATATATCTGGACAAGCATTCAGTTCAAAGCACTTTCACTTTCACCTTTCCAATTCAAACTGGAAAATGGCCACTAGGGTGCTCTAAAACAACTGAAGGTCAAAAAACTCTTGCTCCCCATTCCACTTGTCATTTTATAAAATTTGTGAAAAAATTAGGTCAATATCTCCATTCTAAGCCTTGCCACCAGGCTGTTGAAATATGCAGTATGATAGTTGTTGAATTTGTATGGGCTCGGACACCATCATACAGTGGATTTTGATTCAGTTGAGTTAAAAGTTCATTTTTACTTCATGGCACACCATTGCAGAGCTCTAACTAGGTATAATGTGAAACAATATCATAATTAGCACACATCTGAATTATCAAGTCTCACTAAAAAAAAGTGTATGTTTGCAAAATTTGGGATAGTGTGTCAACAATTTGTGCAGTGAACTAACAGTTTATTCTTATCATGAAATACAACAATGCACTGAAATTAACTTGTGACATATTGCTCTTACATGCATAATATCCTCATTTTATATATTTTAAATAGTCTGATCTTGGTCAGCATTATAATATAGCATATAAACATATCCGAGAAAAAAACTATTTCTTGACTTTACAAATTTATATTGAATGAGTTTAGAAATATTGGTCCTACAGTCACAATATTATCATACATTTTCAAATAGTCTGAGCTGAGCTTGGTTTTTCACAAAACATCACTGGTTTACGACATGAATATTTATTTGTAATTTGACATTATGTGAAACTTGAACTTTAATATTACTGTTAGGCAAATTTGAATAAGTCTAAAAATCATAATTCGATTTTTTCCTTTTTTTTTGTTGTATAATATTATGCACTTATTTGTGATCTAACACAACAGATGAGCAATTGTTAAATTGTTTCACCTTTCATTAAATGTCCTACATAAGTAAACCTGTTTTACTCTATTATATAATAGCCAAGTTATAAGTTTCATTGCACCACTGATTGACCAGTGATATAAATATATCATTCTAATGGACATCACCATATGTTACTGTTTCCATATGTTTGCTGAGCAATACAGGTCTGAGGGTTTGCTGCATAGGTAGTGCTATGTTTCAAAATAGAGGAAATGTTTGAGAACACCTTCCTTGGTGAGGATTCTGTGTTGAAAAAGATCAGGAATTGGTTTCCCAAGGAGCAACGTGTTGCTATCCATTTCAAGACCTGGTTGCTCTATTGGCTCTATTGCGATTTACATGGAAACTTCAAATGGGTGGCAAGGCTTAAACTCAAAATTTGAAGGTGAAATTTTGCATGGTAGTTGATCTTTATCTTAGGAATGGGAAAAGCTCTGGGGAGCAATATTTTGAAAACATTTTCTAAAAACCACCAATTTTAGAGCAACCTAATGGCCACAACTCCAACAATTCTTGACCGATGTTGACCGAATAAAATTGGCTTGAAGCTCAATTTCTCTTCTCTTCAAATCTGCTAATAGTTTTTTAATATGTCATTGTTTATTTGTACCGGCGATTCTTTTTTACATGGTTGCCATTGAGTCCAAATGCACAGTGGTGGCACTGAGGAATTTCGTCGAACAAACGCATAGTATCTGACTAAATTACGCACTTTTTTTCAAATCAGATGAGGAAATACATCTGTATCAAATTAAATCTAGCAAAGGTTTGTTTTACTCCTGTAAGCCTTCAAGCTTTTGAATGGGAGGACGCTGTGACATCTGTATGTTTGCTTGGCTCTCTTGTGTGATTGGCTGCTGAAGTCTTTTGAATATTAATCAGATTTTGTGTATGAAAAGTACAAGAATTTTGTCGAAACAAATCTGAATATCTTAGTTTTCTTGGCTATAAATACTGAAAACATCTGTAAAAGTGTGTGATATAAATAAAACCCAACCACAGTGGTAGATCAGCTCAATGAAACCCATGAGTGAGCTGTCTGGCTGAGGAACTCACATGTGGCGAAGATACGAGTGAGTTCCATAGCCAGACAGCTCACTCATGGGTTTCATTGAGCTGATCCACCACTGTGGTTGGGTTTTATTATAATATTTAACATATTTCAACACATACAATAAGCGGTTTGCACTTAAAGTGACAGTAAAATAGTCACATATTTTATACTCTTAACACTCTTCTAGCGATAACCTACTTAGGTAAGACACAATAAATATGAAGTGGCACTAAATTTTAAGGAGTGTGATAAGTTTAGAAAATAAATTGTGATCACATTAAAAATGGTACCATGCAGTGTCTTATGAGTGTGTTATTTAAAATACCATGTCATATATAAACAATATTAAACATGATGTAGAAAACATGAAATAGTCCAATAATTATAGTTTCTAAAATGTTTGTGGGCTTATTTCAGATCTGTTTTTGCTGTTTTTAACCAAAAAAGTTTAACCCATTTGGTGAGATACATACTATATATCAAAGACAGTATATGTACTACCTCTGCTCGATTTATCCGTGAGGCAGCCCACAAAGCTCACAGAAAAATTACTGACATCAGAACAGTTGAAATGGTCAGGCAATGATGGTTACATATACCTTCATTTTGGGAGTATGCGTTCCGTTAGCTTGGGCCATTTTATTTGAATTTGCATTGAAGTCTCTATTTTTCATAATGCGACCTTCATCTAAATCCCCATTTTCAGTATTTTCCTGCTTTTTCTTGTTCCTGCAACATTTATCACCCATCCCACATTGGAATTCTTTGGTGAAAGTGTTAAATGCATCCAGGATGGGGCGATAACCAGTGCACCTGCATAGATTGCCTGTAAATGTATAAAAAGGTCATTATATTGGTCACACACACATTTATTCTATCACCATTGTGTTTTGAGCAGTACTCAAGATCATCTTTGGTTAATTGCTATTGTTAACGCATCAAGAAATGATAAAAATCTGGAATTTTACAAATACTCAATTAAAAGTCTATCATGTGTGGAATTTCTACAAGGAAGCTATCATTTTAACAAGACGTTGCGCAAATTTTCTAGGACAGAAGCCAGACGCATTATCTAAAAACAAAAAAGGTTAATGAGGCATAAAACTACAATGTTATGGTGTGTTATTCACTGTCCTTTAGTGCATTTACATTTTATTTGACCCCAGGGAGTGACAGTTGCCTATAATGGCAGCTATCACTCCTAAGGGTCAAATGCAATTTTCTAGGGTACCGAAGTGACCAGTCAAATTATTTTATTATACCTCCACAAAAAAAAATATTAATTTGGTTGTGAAAAAAAAACAACTATTATTCAATACAAACAACAATTAATTTGTATCTTACATCAAGGCTATTACATGTATAGGCCTAGCTTTTTGTGTTCTGCCACAATCTGTGAAATCAATCCATCAACACTGCTGATATGTGTAATTTGCTTACATTTCACTTGGGTATTATTGTTAATTTTGAATAAAATATAACAGCCTTTATTATGTTTTTGGTTTTTCTCTATATGTCTGCAATTGTTTTTGCTCAATTTAATATTTCTAGTAGAATGAACTACCAATAGACTTGTTTTATATTATTATAGGCCAAAGGTCGCAGCCTCACAGAGAGTGGTCATACCTTCGAAGGTCTTCTCGAGGTCAGCACGTGAGGGAAGGGGGTCGTTCCTCAGCAGGGCGTACATGGACATCACAATTCCAGGGGTACAGAATCCACACTGGGACCCATGTGACTTGGCTATCCGTTCCTATAGTTACAAAAGAGGAGAACAAACCACATTACATGAGTGTAGACGCAAAAAGCTACGGCAATACATAATTTATTATCTCCACTGTGAGCCAATCAGAATGCTTCATTCTCAACCAGCATGGGTGTATGTTGTACAGCAGCAGAGTATATTGGATGGCAGCCTGTCCATTGGCTGGAGTGTATGTTGGGTGGCTGGAGTGCATGTTATACAGCTGAGTGGAGAATATAAGCAATGGTGTTCACCTTGGCCAATATAATTTTCCTCATCCCACAAAATTCGGACTAAACATAATATAAAAACTACCAACTGCAAAATGCAATTAATTTGATATAAATACCTGAACAGGATGGAGTCTTGTTTTTGTAGAACCAATTCCCTCCACAGTTGTCACTGCATATCCATGCACACTGCACAATGGTGCCAGGCAGGCATTCGCTGAGTAATTACTTTCAGTTAAAGAAGTTTCTTACATAAATGCATCACTGTTGCTCAGCACCTCATCTCATCTAGTCTCCTCTAGTCTCATCTCTCTATCATATTATCTCAGCACAATCTAATAAAATCTAATATAATATACTTTTATTAAATATAATTTCACCCGATTGAATCCAATTAATTAATTTAATCTAATCTAGTCCAATGATCAGTTTTTTTTTTATCCCCCTTCCATATTTTGGACCCAGCAAATTCCTAATTTTGACTTGCACCAAAGCAGCCTTGAAAGTAGCTACAAATCTAATATTTCGGGTTTACAGTGAAAGTATTGGTCTCGAGAGTAACAACCCCTCAGATAGAAGGACTATCACCCAATCTCTCCATGAATATTTTGGCAAATATCAAATGACCACAGTTAAGTAAAATATTGCAATGACTTCAAAGGATACTGGATGGACTTGCTGTCTCTGTTGAATTTGGAGACCATCACTGTACAAGCTCCACAGCCCCCTTCTCCACACCCTAGCTTTGTTCCTGTTAGATGCACTTATCTGTGGTTAAGGACTCAAACATTTTAATTAAGATTAATAAAACTTGCACAATTTAACTATAAATAAACCCCTTGTTATGAATTAAGTTCCTGTAGTTACGCCGGGCGGGGGCCTAGCTCAGAGGTAGTGCTCTGGGCTTCCAACCGCTTGGTCCTGGGTTCGATTCCCGGTCGAGCCTAAGTTGGATGGCTGTTTCATCCTTCGTCTCATTGCCATGGTCTCTGCCTGTCCTAATTAGCCCAACTGGTGCAGAAATACAGGACGTAAAGCCCTAATCACCCACCCACCCACCCACCCTGTAGTTACGCCAATAGCATTCCAAATCAGCAACATCGCGTCGGCGATGTTGATACGATGTCGTTCCCACAGTGGCCAATATCGAAACGACACTGGACCGATTTGGGATGCAATCTGGAAATTAATATTGTGTCGGCTTCAAGCATTATCATCTCATCTTCCCAACTGCTAGGTGGGATGTTTTCTTAAAGGATACATTTAGTCCTAAGAAACTCCAACAAGGTGACCTCAGGGTCAGGATTGACCTCTACCACCTGGGACATGAAAAGAAATAGATTTTTTATAGGATACCCAATATACTTCATATAACATTAGTATTTTGAAATGATCATAAATGTGATTTGGGATAGGTCCCAGATTGATAATTGTGTAAAAATTGTAAACACATTAGTTGGATTTTGGTATTATAAGTGAGTGACTTCTTGGTAAGGCTATAAACCCATAAGCAGCAGCATTTAGCCGCAAAAGATAGTGATTTTTTGTTCAAGTCAAGCCACCACATAAATTATGATAAGCAGCAAACTTCAAGTCAGATTTGAAAAGTCAACTTAGCCGAAAAAGAGGCTGAAATAAATGTATTTTCTGGATCAGTCACTACACTGAATGTGATAAAAAGGACTGCAGTCGCAAATAGACAATGACAGATAACCCTACCCTGATCATAATTTCACATTTTTACATATATTGATGAATAGAAGTTTGTAGGTAATCAGATCAGGTACATTTTTAACATCCATAGTTATCATTTTTTAAAACTCGTTCGCGTGTCTTTCATGGAACTGTAAAGCATTTATAATAGTCAGCTTGTGGTTCAGAAGCAGCATAATTTGCAACAAGCAGCAGTTAGTCATGAATTTATGACTTAGTGAAGTTAGCAGCAAAAGTTTGGCAGAGTCCAGATTTGAAATTCAACTGACTTACAGGTCTATGGCATTATATCTGTGCCAAAATTATCGGCTGTTGTTTCAAATTGTAGTCGGCCGTCCATAAAAAAAACTGGGCGTCTGAATATAATGACGGGCGTGCAAGAGTAAAAAAACGGGCGTATTCGGGCGTCAGGGAAAAATATCATTATGTGTAATTAAGAGTAATAATTAGAATGCTAATATCTGTATAATTGTAATGATAATATTCTGATAAATTTACCCCCGACAATTAGTCTTATTAGGTCACATACCTATATTTACATCTAGATCACAATAGCAATCTTCTACACAAGATGACAGCACGGTGCACATAATTATATTACTGGGCTTTATATTGGAGAATAGGACCAGGGGGCCTATAACTGACATGGCCTTAATAGATGGTCATACATGTATAGTGAAGTGGTCTTCAGGAGGTGAACTTAATAAAATTCACATTCCAAGTTCAGAGTATCCACATTTCTCCAAGGTGCATTCAAATCAAAACAATGAGGCAATATTGCTATGCTCCTTTCCAACTTCTGGGTCAGGTAAAAACTGTCTTTTATTTTCCAATCATCATATATATATCAAAACCTAATCAGCCATCTCTCAAGAGATGAAAAAGTCAAGTACAGGCATTGCATAGATCAAGATCTGGAGATCCAAAGGTCTAGTCCTGACCGATGGATGACCAGCCCTCTCTCAATGAGCAATCCAATTTAATATCAATCCTATTATACAATCCACAAGTCTGTCCACTCCTGCACACACAACTGCAGAAATATGCACACTAATAAACACTCATGGTCAATTAGCTTAATGCCACTCCATGTTCACTACAAAGGGATATGACATAATATGCTAGGGCCTAAATGCCTGACAATGGAGTGCAATCTACATGGATCTGAAGTCTGTCAACAGCACTAATATTTGAAGTGCCATAGCAGCTTAAAAATGCCACTCACAAGAGCTGGACATAGATTAGAATTTAATCATATTGATAAAATTTAATCAACAGCTGCAGGCTTAGATAAATCTCATAGGCAGATGCAATCATTGACATAAAAGAATATATTAGTATGAACAAAGAAATGCAGAACAACATAGAACAATGTAAAACAATATATGTGCTCATTGAGAGATGGAGGCAACAGTAATAAAGAGTGGCCATGCTTCCAGCTACCTGAATAAACCTATCTGCATATAATGCCTACATAGAAATGATCAATTGCGTGGGTGAACTTTACACTCTGTAGACACGGTTCTGTAGCCTTGCTATGCTTTTTTGGTAGAAATACGATCACGGCGTTTCACTGAATTATCCTTACTTACTTGAGTGCAGATGGATTCTAACATGTTTCCATTGCTTTGTTTCTTCAAGTTTACAGCTTGGCAAAATAAGTGGCGAATCGGCAGTAAATTCAGTGCGTCGTCATATTGTATGTGACGTCATCACTTTGCTTGAGGGGAGCGTTGTGTGTTAATTGTTTCTGGCGGGAACCTCTTATGCACAGTTGCATTAGTGACTTGGAATAAACATATCATGAGATTATCATTATATACAAATATACAAGTAATATACTATTTTAGATAGCTTGTTCGGTAAATTGGGGGAATAGAAATATGTGAATTACAAATAACATATATAGGCTTTCATCATACACCTGTGTGGAGTTACATATAGGCCTATACTAGATATATTTTTTGGGTGATCTACGAGTGCATACACTGGGAAATTTTATACGTGGTCATACGTAGTGGAACATATTTTTACATATAAAAAAAACCAAGCCTAGACTTTTTTTGCATGAAAGTGCAATATATTTGCTCCCAAATTTCACCAAATCTTTGCCATGTGACATGCAAATGAGCATAACTTTTGGCATGTTTTTTCTTCTTCTGGTAATTAAGCATTTTTTTTAAACAAATTGTGATCTTATCAATTTGTGACGGAATGTAATTTATGTAAAGTACATGCTGGAGTCACACATGCTCAGCATAATGATAATACAGCATTTAAAAAAAAACTTAATGATATTTTGGACTTCTTCAGTTTATATATAAAATTTCCGCACTGGAAGTACACGAGCAGGTCCTGGAATCGTGCCAGGATCTCGAAGTGGAGGGTTTAGTATATTTTCTGTAGTTCTTATTTTGAATATATTTGACTGGGGTAGAACCAGATCAGCATAGCTGTTTTGCGTGTTTTGAATCTGGGCCCTTTAAATTAAAAGATGAAAACACAGGTTTATCCAACGGTAAACCTGCGCCAAATTTGAGAAAATTGAACAAAAAATATTATAAGAGACAATCATGGCTGTAGATCTGTAAACTGATTTATGGGGGCCCAAAATTAGAAATATATTGCAATACAATTTTCATTGCACGGTTATTAGTAATTAATGTAGCTAGGCTATAGACATTGGCGTAGGAGGCAGGGGGCAAGGGGCTGCACCCCCCCCCTTCCCCCAACATTTGGGCAAAACTTAAGAAGCCTCCAAACCCACACTTAATTAGATAATGTTATTCTAATTGTACTAGAACGAAAAAAAAAAACTTGGTGAATATTGCGATATATTTTATAAATAAGAAATGAATAACCGAGTCACAACTTAAGCCACTATCTCACATAGCCGAGTGACGATGCAGAGTAATGACGATCGCTGGAAAGCAATCAATCGGCTTCACTCTTGGTCATTTGATGCCTAGAAAAAGCAAGTCAGCAAGTCTCGCCGATCGCTCGCAGATCACTCGCCGATCGCTCGCCAATCACTTGCCGATCGCTCGCAGATCGCTCGCCAATCACTCGCCGATCACTCGCAGATCGCTCGCCAATTGCTCGCCTCCTTCACACGCCGACCACACGGCGAGGAAATCACGTCCACACAGCAATTCATCTGATCAAGTGTACACCCAGAATAACCAAGTGTACACCCAGAGTAACCAAGTGTACACCCAGAGTGACCAAGTGTACACCCAGAGTGCACGGCGAGTTAATCCCTTTTAATCTCGAGCAATATCAGAGCAATTTTGCACGGCGACAATTCTTAAAAGTTTTAAACATGTTTAAAACTTTACGATCGTTCTACGAGTATTGCCGTGTATTTACGAGTCTTTCCAGAGTGGTCGGCGTGCAGGGCCATGTATTCCCGACTGCCTAATTTATTAAGCACTCGGCATCACTCGGCATTGTCACTTGTCTATGTGAGATAGGCCCTTTAAAGGGGCGTTCACAGCATCCTTGAGGCATACGTGAGGCATATCCGTGAGGCACTCGTAGATCACCCGTGCGAGTGGTTCAGGAGTGAGAACACTCGCCGAGTGAATCCCGAGCGAATTACGTAACCAATATTAACAATTCAAAATATATAGTAAAAGAGGCCGCAGGAGGTGATTTACTTAAAATTATACTTTGATGCCATTTTCATACATGTGGGTAATATCACGTACTTAATTGGGCCCAATATGACAATAGACTCTAATGAAGCAGAGGGTAAATAAATATTGATAAAACTACCAAGTTCAACCAACATTTTAATTAAGCTACCAACTTGATGAAATGCTTGAAATTTGTAGACATAAAAGCAGTAAACAGAGTGGTAATTTTTATACATCCCCCCCCCCCCCCCCAACTCAATCAAATATGTGTAGCCTGCTAAATCTAACAGATTAATAAATCCAGAAACATTTACTTTTGCCTGATGAAACATTCCACTGATAAAAGGAACTTTCCGGTATTTAAGTATATTTTTCCTGTAAATCTCAACTATAGGAGGTTTCAAGATCAGCCGTAAACGAGGTTGTAATTTATTTTTTAAGTGAGGAGACATATATTTCTGGTCATCAAAAAGGCATTTGTCATATGTTTATAATATAATTTAATAAATTTATAGGAATTTATGTGGGAATATTACTGCCGATAATTGAAATACCGTGAGAGTTGTATTTGTCTATTCCATTCCTCAAGATGTAGTACCATATGCTCAGACAATTGTAAAGGAATTGAAAATTTCTTTTGACCTGAAGCAATTGGATGATCTACATAAAATAAAAGAATGTGTCCCAATATGATATTTTATAAGAAATTAAATTTGATATTTGCATTTGAGCTTTGGTGTAGCTATTTGCATTCTCGGGAGACCATATAGATGGTTGTAACTCTAGTCCGTTAAATTTTGACCAACTGACCCTTTAAAAATGGCATGAGAGGATCCGAGAAGCTAATTAACTAAGTGTTGCCTTAGGGGAAAAAAAAGATCAAATTAGCTCTTATATTCAACTTCAGAGAATTGACAGAGCTTACTCAGTGTCACTTTTTCATTTCTGACTGGGTAAAACATTAGGCCTATTTATGTTATGAAATAACGTTATTCTATAAGCTAGACTTTTTCATGATGTTATTTTAATGTAATTATAACGTTTTTGTGTTAGCTGGGTAACTATAATAAGTGGTCTGCTCAATATATGTGGAGTTGTTCGAGTTTGCTAAATAAAATAAAGTAAAATCTGTAGCCCAGATCTGAATCCGTGTAGGCAATTTAATGCTGTTTGGTTGTTCTGGGAATGGGAGGCTTTGATTGCTAATTAGTTCAAGCCACTGAACTACAAGACCTCAGTTGTAATCATTAAAAGCAATTACGTAACAGTCTATCGAATGTCTAGGTGCGCGAAATAGTTCTACTGTCTCATAACTAAATTATTGCAGTGGCGCGTCGCTAAGTTAGTTGTGACGTTTGGCCTTTTTCGTGCATCACGACCGCGCATTGATTTATAATTGGTCGCACGTTCATTAGTTGGCAAACTTCGTAGAAAATCACGGCAATGGACATCGCTCCCATGGAGCATTCAAAACCATATTTCTACTGCTTGTCCAGTCTTGCAATCCCATAGAAATGATCATTAACTAGTGATGCAGACCGGACCGCCTTTTGTGGGGTGGTCCGATATTCCTTAAAGTGGTCCGGTACTGGTCCGGTCCAGGGTCAGGTGGTCCGGTATTATTACTGGACCGGTCCAGAAGCGATCCATCAGCATTTTTTAAAATTATGATAAAAACAAAGGTTTAGCAAAAGTTTTTTATTTAAAAAAAAACAAAAAAACTTGTGTTTTTTTTTTTTAATAAAAAACTTTTCCAGCGGTCCGGACCGCGGTCCAGGCACCCAGTACCGGTATTTTGTTGCTGGTCCGGTACCGATGCGGTCCAGGGTCGGACTGCGTACCGGACCGGACCCATGCGGTCCGGTCTGCATCACTATCATTAACAGTGTTCTAAAGCGAGTTTCTTCAAATTTGTCAGGTAGATCTTATTAAATCTTAAGTTAAGAAGGATTTTTGTGTAAGTAGGTCATAAGTTTGTGCGCATCATGGCCGCGCAGATTAATTAGGACAACAAAGTTCCAATCCGGTCATTTGAGAATAGCACGTCAGTAGATTTTGGTTTTGGCCAATCTCTAGTCATAAAAGCGCCGCTCCTGCCGCCTATAACTATAACATGTAATAAATAGTGGAAAAATTGACTGATATCCTGTACCAGACTATCAGTTGTTATAGTCTGGTTTTTTTCTTTTTCTTGTCTTCAATTTAGTGTCAAACTACTGCTTTTATTTTTACCAAAAAAAAGTATTTGAGTGATTTATTGGCCATACATGTACATAGCTATACATATGTACACATATAATTGCTAGTTTAAAAAAAATCATTAATTACAATAGGTGTAACATCAGTACTAAGCCTGTCCTATCAATAAATTAAATTTAGGATTCTAAATATGAATGGTAAAAAAAATGACAGAAAAAAAGGAAGAACACCCAGTCTGTAGATATTATATATTGCATGTTGGCACTTTATCAGAATTGTTATGGACAGATGAAGTGTATGTTATATAATGATGAGGTGGTGCTCATTATTAAGACACTGTGTTTCTCATAATGTTTCCGAATAAAATATATTGAAATGAATTAAAGATAAATTAAATTAAATTAGCAAAATGTTATAAAAGGCAGTGGCATTTTTTTTAGATATTAGCAATTTACAATGTAATACATATTTGAATAATGAATAATCACTTACCTTTTTTCCATTGACAAAAAAGACCAAAGTGTTAGGATCCATCTTGTTATGCCGATGGTTTCAGACAAATGTGAATTGGTGCGCAGGCAAATCATGTGAGTCAGACCATGCTGCTCTGCGCCAATATCAGCTTACAGATTATAATGGTTGTTGTCATGTCGGGTCAAATAATGATACATTGGCTACCAATGTATTTAGTAAAACATTATCGATTCAAGTTTAAAATTACTACAAGGGTCAGTTTATGGATGACCAATGCATCTAGTATACGCTCACGAGGTACCTCATTCTGTGAACTCGGACGTGAATGAGGGCAACAAGCTTGCTTGGCTCATGGAGGTATTATAGATACCTCCATGCTTGGCTACTCACAAGGCCACATTTTGCACCTGACAGCAAATGTGATTTAATTAGTGTACTCATTCAAAGATTGCCAGCATGATTAAAAACTATTATTAATTTACTTTTACACTAAATACTTTTAAGCTATATTTACAGAATTAAGCAACTGATGTACAAGTAAATATTAAAACGGTTTAAAAAATAGAGATACCCGTGCCTCAATTAACATTGAGGCCAATTATCGTGGCCTTGACAGCAATGTTTGCAATGAAAAATATATAAATTCTTTTAGGTGATTTTTAATAGCAACAAATCCTATGAGCGGCTGACAACTACATACAGAAATCTAGATTGAATAAAAAGTGATTTTTTTTTGTTCAAATCCTAAGTTAAACCAGCTCATACATTGGCCTGTTTACAGGCTCACAACCCCATAAAACATGCATGCCACTTCAGTTTTCATTGAGATAGGAATATCACATGGGACAGACCAACACCATGTGACGACTCGTGTGTACCATCAGTGCCTATTAACATCTGCTACGGGTCACTGATTTTAGCTCCCATTCCCAAAAAATTCATGAGGATTGACTAGAAAAAAAAACACGAAAATAATTTATTCTGATAATGAAAACGCACATTAGTATGAGAGCTATAAGGTCGACTACCAGTGTAATAAAAAATATTGAAAAATAAAAGACCAATGAAGACAATAAATTTAGTACACACAAGTTTCTGGCAGAAAAAAACCATTTATTGTTCATATATAGAATACAAATAATAAGGTGTACTCGAGGCTGCGGAAACTCTGCTGCCCAGGAGAAGGCTTTTGAGGAGGCACTCGCTGTTGTCATGTTATATTAAATCAGGTCAGAGAGTCGTTTTTGGCAGTTGAAATACATATAAAAGCTATTCTACAGCAGCTTACAGCATATTCATTAGACTTGGACTCATAAGATTTAATACTAATCTTCCAGGTAGTTTTGCAGACCAATGAAATATAACTAGTATACCTAAAATTCACTCAAACTCAATAGGACGCCATGTGAATTTAGGAACCCCATTGATTGAGGGACAGCCTTCGCAAGTCTTTCAAATCTGCTTTCACCTGGAGGTCAACATCAACATTTTTTAATATTAAATACCTAGCAGTTAAACCACTTTTAGATATCCTTTTCGTGCACGTCTTGGGTTTACTACCCAACCTGCAATGATCAAATTTTTATCCGTGTGACCAACCAAGATGTCTTGATTAAGTACAACCAAGATATTGGTTGACCTTACCCATTGGACTGGTGAATTCAACCATCAATTAAACCATATGCAATAGTTGTAAGGTCAGCCGTTATCATGGTTGACTTAACCAAAGATTGATCTCGCCACTCTCGTATAATAATTGGTTTTTATTAAAAATATAATAATATATGTAATAAAAAATAGCTAAACCCCATATGTATTTAAAGTAGGTTATCCACAAGTTTTTCCACTTATCAGAATCTGTTATGAGTTTGTCATAACTCAATCGTATGATCCATATCCTTTTCTTTCTTTGTTACCTCTAAAAGTTTCAACAACAGTTGTCATGCATCAGTGCTAGAAAATTAATTTAATAGCTTCGTGTTCACACCAGTCATACATATTTAGAGTTGTGTAAAACACATGTCCATGACCCCTATAAGTGATTTAACTGTACTTATTTGATACATTTATATTTCTCATGGTTGCTAATTTTCAGTACACTGTACTGGTTACACTCTTAAACAGCAGAAATGCTTCAAATTGTTGGGGAACTGGGAAAAAGTGGAAAATAATACTTAGATTATTTTTGGTTGCATTAATCTGCCTAAATGGGGAGGCTTAATATTATTCAATTAAAACTAGTGCATTCAGCTGTAAAGAACCATTATAATGAGTTTATAAAGTGTTAAAGTATATATCATGTTTATTATGTCGTAGTATCTTATTTACCTAATTTTTTGGGCACATCAATTGTGAAAATGCTGCTGGCGACAATTTGAACCTCGCAGACATGGTGTTAAAGGCAGGAGCCTTTTGCTCCCTTTGTGTTACATTTTCCTTTCATTCTGAAATGATTTATTGTGTGTATTCCATGAAGAGGGAGGGGAAGATGGCCATGATAGTGCATGGTCAAGCCCTTTTTCATGGATGACGGGAGTCTGGTCACCATGCGCATTGCCGACCTATATGGACTGTTTTCTTTCATGATAATGGGATCAGAGAAATGAGCATGAATGCACTTGGTCATTTCAGGGAGAGACCTTAATGAAGGAAAGGCGATTAATAAGGGGGTTGACCACCTGACTGATGATCGTCACAGGTGCAGAAGTAATTAAGAGAGTGGGAGGGGGGAATCCCTAATGACCAACTTAATGCAGTAAAGAAGATGGAGAAATGTTTTGAGGAGATGCCAGAGTTCTTGGACAACCTAGAAGATACGGACAATAACAACAAAGATTATCATGAGCAGGCTCAACAGCTTTATTTACCATCTTATCAAATGACTAGGAAGTTCATAACTTAACTATATATACACACATAAAATAATTTGATTGACTATGCAATATCAGTATGATACATTTGTCAAAGTGCATAAATATATAAAAGAAGTTCCACACTTTAGAGTGCCTGGCATATTAGGGTTATGTGACATAGACCATTGCTTTGTTATGTTTGAAAACCGTCCAAAAGGTATTGAATTTGCGAGAATTTCGTCCTGCCTTCTTTAAACATGTTTATTTCTCAAGGTTGGCTGGAGGTAATTCAATAGTCTTCAAAGCTTAGATCTACCATAACAACTAATATCAGTGTAACCACTTTTCTGTTAGGCACTATAAGAAAATAAACATCACCATAACAATTTTTGGTATCACTTACAAGTGAAATTTAGCATTATGTACACCATGGTATAAATCCTCATATACCCTGGTTAGCTATTGCATATGAGCCACACTGCTCTGCAATTGGATCTACAAATATTCCAAGTTTTTCTGAAACCTGAGATTGCCATCTTAATATTTTGTGGTCGTCATTAAGCACAGCACCGGCCTTTCTCATAACCGATTTGCCGCCCCCTAATAATCGGGTAGGGAAATGCTTCCACGCGATGTTACATACAAAGTAGTGCGAATACTACGCCTTATTTCTTTCCTTCAAGAAGCCACTCACTGTGAAATTAGTTCAGACAATTTCTTTTGACTTAAACTCTACTACGTCATGAAATTGAACAACTCTACCGTGGAATTCCACCCACTGCAGAAGGTACTATTTTCGTAAAAAGCACTGAACAAGCATTGTAATGGCGTAAATGGCACTGAACAAGCGTTGTAACGGCATTGCGGCGCTTATTCAACGATCAATTTTTTACGTTATCCCTTGACTCTTCGCGTCAATTATCAGAAAAACCGGTGCTACACACTGGACAAGCGCCGTCTTTTGGCAGAAATTGAGCGCTAATGGCCCCTTGCTATAAACGTCATGAACAAGAGCCCAACAGCAGGGTGCGGTCAGGAAGAGTTTCTCAGGCTACATTAGGCCAGAGAGTCAAGGTGTGCACTGTCAGACGGAATCAGTGACAACAATACCCCCTCTAAACATTTGATCAATTATACACATAAAATGTAGATAGTACACAAATATTACATGCATAAAAACCTTTCTAAAGGTGCTCCAAGACAAATTGACTTACCTAATTAATAAAACATGAATTGGCTTCTAAACCGAGATATTACTACCAACATAAAACTATTCAATATCGAGCGGGACAGTACTCCCTGTTCTTTACATTGTGAATATAATTATTACAACTGTCGTTCCTTGAGATCAATGAATACCATGACTTTAGTTTTTCTAACAGAATATGTATCTCCCTGTTATTATTATTGAGAGGAAATTCAGTTTTTTTGACTTTGTGATTATGTTCGAAAACCAGAAAGCTTTGGAGAATGGTTATGTACATCTTAGCCAGAACCGACCTACATTGCATTACATGCGATGTAGGGTCGGAACGGCTGTTATAGGAATTCTTGGACGTGGACATTTACGACACATTTTTCTCAATAAACACGTTAGCATACCTTATTTCATTGTGATGTACAGGAGTACTGCTCTGTGTACTACTTGTACGCAGATTTTACTGAAAAAGCCACTGAAAACATCCTTTACAAAATCATTTTCAAATTCACGTTCGCTTCGTTTTTGCTTTCACCGGTAGCAGGTCGATTCGTCACTGCCTGATTCAACCAAAAGAAAACTGGTCTGTTCATCACCCGAAATTGGTCGATTTGTCACCCGAAATAGGTTGATTTGGTCGGTAGACAGTGTATTGTCACTGCTACTATATAAATATGTTAACTACGGGTGGAAAACCGACCTTTATTCGAGTGATGAACCGTCCAGTTTTCACAGGGACGAATCGTGCAGTGACGAATCGACCATGTTATTTCTGTCTAGTTCCACTAAAACTCACTAGAGGGCTCCGGCGACATCTCAGCGCCACCCAGATGCAATGGTGCAGATAGATATCTAATATTTTAGCTTCATTAGACCCATAGAACAGTGGAATCGTGTGGAATAGTTTATTAACGTATTTTAATTGTGAAATTGAGAAAACTACAGACTTGCCAGCGCTATTCTGTGTGCCACTAGGGGCATTGAAACGTCGCCGGCGCCCTCTTGTGAGTTTTGGCAGAACTAGGCGGCCATTTTTTCTCATCATGCTGTCAAAATCTAGTTAAAAAATAGTGCAGAAATCGATGATAATTGGAAGAAATCAACCATATCTGAGCGCGAAACAATAGAAAAAAGGTATGTCTAACCCTACAGCGGGTGTATGTTGTGTGACAAACGTTTACTAAAAGGCTAGTTCCCACACAAGCCAAAAAGTCAATATTTTTTCATCCAGGACCTTGTAACCCTGTCCTGTGGACAGGGGACTTGTAGCTATGTACATCTAAGATATGACTCGTACATATTATAGCCAAGCTCATGAATATTTGAATCAGTAACTACAGAAATGTGAGAGACCATCTTATTTTGAGAATGAAAGAAGTTTCTGGGGTTGCAAGTATCCATCCGCACCATCATTATCTTGATCCAAGCCATTTCTTGCAGCTCCTTCCTGCGATCCTAATTCTTCAATTGGAACACCAACAGATCTTCGAAAAATAAGATAATCATATTTTTTCAATCAATATAAAAACACAACTGTGAATTCAGAAACATTGTTTGTCATTTCTAAAATATTTCATTGTATTGTTTCCTTGAAATATATTAACCTGGCATGTTGCTCTAGTTGTTGTGTTGCATTGGGGTTTATGTTAGCATATGTGTGGTATTCATCCATTTCTTCATAATAAGCCTCTTCATTCCGTGGCCTCCTTCCACACTTGTACTTCCGTCGGCTGAGTAGTGATTGCAGTGTAATAATTTCATCTTCAAAATTTTCATTCATGTCATGCATCAACATTACTTTTTTCTTATCTTGAGCAAATTAAACAGGATACAAAAACCTCTTCCGCCAAATAGACAGTTACAATTCAAGTGGGTTTTAAAGCTGTGCAGTTATTTTTTCTACTTACCAGAAAAAAATTACCAACAGCACAACGACCAAGACAGCCAGCAAAGCACCAACGGATACCACAATGAGTGTAATATTCCTACCTGAAATTGTTGTCATACCTGAACAAAATAATAAAATTGTAAGTTGATAACGAGATCAATAAAATTTGTTGAGCGTGCGGACAGAATCAATTTGAGCAAAAACATCTTACGGTGGCTGAGAGGGGACATGGGAATTTTTTTTATTTCTTGTTCTAACGATATAACATCTCATTCTAATGAGATACATATCGCTCTAATGAGAAATAAAGCTGTTCTAACTAGAAAGTTAATCGTTCTAGCGAGAAAGTAAATTGTTCTAACAAAACATATATAACCCGTTCTAACGAAAAAATAACTTGTTCTAACGAGAAAAAACATTGGCAAAGTCGAAGGTAAGAACATATATATCTAAAGAATGGTTAGTTTCACGCATGCGTACGATAGTTCGTCTTCTTTGTCTGAATGAGCTTGAATTGAGCTTGAATTGAGATACATGGCCCCGTTGCCTAGATAGGCTAGAAAATCTAGGCTACGCCTTATGTTTTGTGCAATAACACTGTGAATCCTTTCTTGGGGATAAGGCTTGAAGTCCACACCATGTAACACATTTACCTCATTAGTTGGGTCTTTTATATGCCCCAGCATAGACACCAAGTAGTGTAAATGATGCGTGTTGGTCCTATAAGACAGACAAGGAGCCTGGCACTATCTAATCTAACAAGCTAAGAAATGATATAAACACTGATAAATGTTAATATGCTAAGAGTTGCCATAGAAATCACACTAATTTACTTGTTTTATATCTTACTTTATTGTATTATTCTAAACTGTATTGGTGTGCTGTAAAAACTGCTTTCTGTGCCCTAGACCTGTAAGGAAGTCGTTGTGATTACTGTGACCAGCTTGGCTGAAACTCCAGCTGCTAAGTCGGCTAAGCTGCTGAACTCTGAAATCACTTGACTTCAGCTTACTGCGACTGCTTCATGCGGTTTTATATTATAAGGTATAAAATAATGAGATGAAATACTTTAAAATTTAGGCTGAAATAAAGGAAAGCAAACATTGTGTTTGGGGAATATTTGTATTCTGAAATAAATCATACAAATAAGTTGGAATAACATTTCTTTACAAAAAACTTAAAAAGTGAAATTCAAACTAACAGAAAAGTTGATAGTTATCATGAATAAACGATATGTAATTAAGTTTGTAAGTGATGACCTCTTTCCATTTAAAATTAGTCCAGTTGAAGAAAACATGTTCTCAACAGCCACACTAGATGGCATAATAGAATGGTACTGGCTGGCAACATTTGCCAGTCTGGGAAAGTTACAGTGGCTTTGCTTCCAAAAATCCAATGGAGTTTGGTCATCAGTAGGCACAGGGAGAGACAAGTACTTTGTCACTTCGAAATGTGTCCTTCCCTGTCATTGACGTTCGAAATCTGTCCAAGAGTTTTCTCCTTTTACTGATATTTTCCGATTTCTCTAGCTGTTCATTGGAACTTCAACTGGGTTGTGGATCAATAGGATCAGACTGATTTTGGGGTTGGGTGAACAATGCATTGCTCTCATAAGAAACAACTTTTTCACATAATAAGTGTACTTTGTCTGGCATACCCAAGAAGTCCTTTATGGATGGATCCAGAAGACTTGCTACTTCGTCAGCTTCGGTGACTTGAAGCCGATGGTCCAACTTGGCTTTGATCTTCTGCTTGACTTGTTTTATAGCTTGATGTTCATTGACTTTACTATCATTTACAAGACGCTTAATGTCTTCTTTAACCATCAATATGAGGCCAAGGTGAGGCTGGCAACCGCTCACTAGATCAGTGAACTCCTTAAAAAGTACTCAAAAAATGACTTCAATTCGATTAACAAGTCTCTTTCAACTCCCGACAAAACCAGTTCCCTGTGTCCAATACGCTTCAAAGACTCATTGATCTCATTCAATAAATCCAATATACTTGAAATCATAACATACAAACTATTCCATCGAGTAACGACTGAGGCTTTTAATGTCCTATGTGAAGTTGTGTTGTCCTTTGAATGATGTGAGAGGATTGTGTTATCTTCAGGCATTTCATCAAGTGTTTGCTCTTTGTGGACCTGAAGCAATTTTTCTCCAAGTTCATCCATCACATATCTGCCATTCTTATCAGTGACTTCATCCTGTAACACGTGTCCTTTAAAATGTAGAGTACTTACAATTTCCTTGCAGCGAATTAGAATATCCTTCATCTACTTGGTTCAATGAATCTGCAATTAGTAATAGATGTAAAGCATGAGCAAGGCAGTGATGATATTGCTCAACGAGAAGCAACCTGCTGGCTTTGACAAATTTTTTGGTACCGTCATGAGTAGTAAATATTTCCACAGGCTTTCCTTGAAAAAATAGGTAAAATTTAACTTCTGACACAAATTTTTGTTGAAGAAGTATCTCAACCCAGATTTCACAATGAGCGAGAAAGGCAACAAATCCTGAGCTAACCAGACTACCAAGTCTCCGTTAAAATTCCGTTAAATTCATATGATGTCTGCGCTGGCCCAGGTTTAGCAGGATTGAAGTTCAGTTTGCTTTGTTTTGACCCACTCCCTTCCACCATTAGCATGCACACTTGTAAGGTGCAGAGAGAGCGTTGTTCTTGACGTGGTTAAACTGTATCCCATAACCTTGCCGATATGGCCGGACTTGTTCTCAGCATAATTTCTTTTTTGTTCTTCCAGGCACAATCTGTAAAACAAGAGAAAAAAAAATTAATTAAGTTGAAATGGGAAAACAGCATGTTGGCCTAACATACATTCTGTCACTACATTTTTAACTGAGAATACTTTGAGCTTTTTAACACACAATGACTCACAGCAAAACCAAAATTTTTCAAGATTCAAGACTTTATATTCTCATTATTGACCTAATTAAAAATGATGGCTGGACCTCTGTTAACTTAAAAGACCAAAAAAAACAAAAAAAAACGGACACACATAGTAGTACTAGTAGTAACCACATCTGCAATGTAAGAATCGAAAACCAATAACCAGTTGTCAAGTAGAAAATATAATGTCTTGAATTTTTCTCTGGGCATAGCCATAGCTATAAATTATAAATTTTCAAAGCAGGCTGCAGCAATGAAACTCTGCACAAGCGATTGTTTATAATTATTACATATAGACATGTAAATTGATTTAACATAGTATTGGTCTATTTTGTGCACATACCTGCAGTAGAGATTCTTTGCATCAACAAGAACTGGGCTTTGAAGTGCTGTCTCATCTCTGACAGTGTCAAGAGAATTTGACTTGCAATATAAATGCCCAAAAAGGGCCTTGCTTTTAGACTTAAATTTCTGTGCTTTCCCTCAACTGGAACCTGGATAAAGTCTTGGAATTTCTTCTTTCTTTTGGAAAGAACTTGTGTTGACACATTTTTTATTCTTCTTGACATTTTTTCTGCATCTCACGTCAACTTGACCTAATTCGCACATGCAACACTAGACCGATTCATCAGTCCCTACATGTAGATGTAGGGACTGATTCCAAACCATAGGTTTTTTCAGCCAAAAAGGCATTTTCAAAAATAAACAGAATAATGAATTGGCGCCTATGACGTCATAAGCCATTCGTCATGATTAGACAAGATTTTGCATCACAAAGCCACAGTAAACACATCCCAATGTGTTCTTACTTGAGAATGCACCTTCCAAACATATTAACATACCTTCAAATGCAATAATTATCCATTTTAAGTTGCTAATCGGTACCATTCCATTTTATTTACTTGCCCATGACGCAACGTCGTGGTAGCACATGCGGAATTTTAGAGATTAAAAAATGTTAAAAATGACCGAAATCATGGATAGAGATTATTTATATGTTAACAATTTTTTTAAAAGTTTATGAAGACTAGGGTATACATTATATACCATGACGCACGGCAAAAAATAATATTTTGCTAAAACGTTGGAGATTATATTTTCACAGATGGCGCTGCAGTGAAGTGACAGGTGCGCCACCACGCATACAATAAATATCAGATTTTTAGCTCTTAACTGTCTAAAGTAGCACTTAAGGGCCTATCTCACATAGCCGAGTGACAATGCCGAGCGATGCCGAGTGCTTAATAAATTAGGCAGTCGGGAATACACGGCTCTGCACGCCGACCACTCTGGAAAGGCTCGTAAATACACGGCAATACTCGTAGAACGATCGTAAAGTTTTAAACATGTTTAAAACTTTTTAGGATTGTCGCTGAGCAAATTTGCTCTGAAATTGCTCGGGATTTTAACAGGATTAACTCGCCGTGCACTCTGGGTGTACACTTGGTCACTCTGGGGTACACTTGGTCACTCTGGGGTACACTTGGTTACTCTGGGTGTACACTTGGTCACTCTGGGTGTACACTTGGTCAGATGGATTGCTGTGTGGACGTGATTTATTCGCCGAGTGGTCGGTGTGTGAAGAAGGCAAGCAATCGGCGAGTGATCGGCGAGCGATGTGCGAATGATCGGCGAGCGATCGGCGAGTGATCTGCAAGCAATCGGCGAGACCTTGCTGACTTGCTTTTTCTAGTCATCAAATGACCAAGAGTGAAGCCGATCGATTGCTTTTCAGCGATCGTCATTACTCTGCTTCGTCACTCGGCTATGTGAGATAGTGGCTTAAAACAGCACTTGGATTTATTATATTCTAACAATTCTAGATAAAAAATAAACGAAAACAAAGTCCGTTTCTTAAAAAAACAACAGCCGTCAAGTTTGTTTTAACATGTTTCACGTTAGATTGTGTGTGGACGATTTGTACATCGTCAAAAATTCACGGCTTTTGCGAGGCCTGAATTTGTACTATAATCAGACTTTTCTCGGCTTCTACTAGTCGGATCTTTATCAAATTTAGTTTTTAAGTTGCGCATTTGTATCGCGGTTCTAATGGTGTGCGATTTATAACTGTACTTTAAAAACTGTACGAAAGCGAAAGTTAAAACCGTTTTGGCAGGATTTCCCTATGTTGTGAAACAGCGCTATTGCAACACGTGTTCTAAATGTTAACTATTCATTAACACCAGGTGGTGTACAATTTAGATGCGTGTGACACCTAGCGGAAGTTTCATACACTAAAATTTATTGCAAAAGTCGACTTCTGTCAAACATTAAGCTGCTCTTTCAACTCGGCGGTCAGTGGAAAAAATCATGACGGCGGGGTTTTAACAGGTGGTCTTCATAATGAAGTGGTTTTAAAAATGAGGTGGTCTTAATTGTGAGGTGGGCTTAATATATATTATTATATTTTGATACTGAAGTGGTTTTAATATTGAAGTGTCTCACTAGTAGTGGTCTAAATAGTGAGGTGGTCTTGATTGTGAGGTGGTCTTGTATTAAGGTACTCTTGATAGTGATGTGGTTTTAATAATGAAGTAGTCATAATAGTGATTGAGTGGTCTTAATATAGTGAGGTGGTCTTAATTGTGAGTTAGTCTTATATTGAGGTATTTGCATAGTAGTGAAGTGGTCTAAATTGTGAGATAATCTTATATTGAGGTCTTAATTGTGAAATGTCCTTATATCGAGGGGTTCTTATGGTAGTGATGCGGTTTTGATAATGAAGTGGTCTTAATAGTGAGGTGGGCTTAATTTTGAGGTGGTCTTATATTGAGGTGTTCTTATATGTAATAATAAAGCAGTTTTAATAGTGTTAAATGTTGCCGTTTTTTTTTTCAATTACATAGCTGTTGCTAATAAGCTTGTTTATTGTTTGCCTATATTGTCACAAATCCTCCAGTGTTTGAATATTTATCACTCCCTGGTGATCACTGAAGCGGAAAACATTATCAGCCTGATTGAGCTGTGACAGATTTTATCACCAGCGAAAACTGATTCTGATTGGTTGAGGAGGGTCTCGAATGGTATTAGTAAAGTTTGCACTCATCATTCCATGAGCATATCAACCAATGAGAGTTTGCTGCAGGTGCAATTCGCATATACCTTGTTGTATATCATGATTGACTGACCACAGCAAACAGCAAACAAATACATTAAGATTAAATCTAACAAAAAAAACCGTCCAACACTGGAAAACAAACACATAATAAAAATTAACATTGATGGAATTTCGTAAGGGATTAAATAAACCTCACTTTTAGCAAATCACATTGTTAAGATCACCTCATTAATAAGACCATCTCACTATTTAAACAATGATGCTATAGCAGTTGACGAACCCTTCCAACTTATTGTGTCTATGTATTAGATGCTGTAATAAGGTACCAGCAATTTCATAGAAAACCTGTCTTTCTGTGTTTTGTTGACTTCACCAAGGCTTTTGACTACATACACCGAAATGCTTTATATTTTAAACTACAGAAACAGAAAATGGTTAGGAAAATGCTTAAAATAATAATTAGTATGTTTGACAAGGCTCAAGCTAGAGTATATTTAGATGGTAGACTATAGGTGAACCTATAGATAGTATCTGTGGGTATACTACAAGGAGGAATTCTGAGCCCCAAACTTTTTAATGAATTTATGTCTGATCTCCCAAATTATTTAAACGTTAATGATGGAATTGACATACATTGCCCATTCTTCACACATCTTCTATATGCAGATGACATAGTCCTCATATCTGAATCTGCAACTAGCTTACAAAACAGTTTCTGCTCTTAATGGCATCTAAAAGTTAACGCAACTATAACTGAAGTATTGAAAATAGGTACAAAAAGTAATATAACATTTACATATGGAGAACAAATTATAGAAAATGTATACCCACAATAAAATGCCAGAATATCTATATACGCAGGCCAATAAGGCAATCTTTGCACTACAAGGCATACCCGTGGCAAAACGCCGGGTGTCCCAAAAACTGTCATAAGTCGGCAGATTACCTGTCGAAGTCGGCGGATTGCCCGTCGAAGTCGGCGGATTACCCATCAAAGTCGGTGAGTTACATATGTAAACGGATAACAGCAAGCACTAATTTCAACAATATACACCGTTACCCAAGAAATGTCACAGACAAAGGGTAAAGCCCCCATCTCACAAAGCCGGTTTTGCCGTAGTGAACCCGTAGTATGACGTAACGGTTACGCAACATGCTTCCCGGCTCCAACCCGATGGCTACCCCATCGATACCCGGCGATACCCGGCGATACCCGTCAATACCCGTCGACTCACTCCTGGGACTCGTGGCCAAGCCGTGAGTTTCGGAGTCGGTAGCCGGGTATGCCAATGCGTACATGGTATACCCGTGGCAAACTCCCGGGTGTCCAAAAACCGTCATAAGTCGGCAGTCCGATTTTAGTCAAATAAAGACTGAATTGTTCAGGAAAATGTGTAGAATTTATATAATAGATATGGTGAGAAAAATTAATAAGGTATACTGGGCAAAAACAAGAATATTCTTCAGATAGATAGTTTAGAGAGACAGATAGATTTATATGCTTATTATATAATATAGAATATCTCGCTTAATATTTCAGTCTTTATCGGACTAATATTAGGGGAGCAGCAGCCTTTTAAAGTATATACAACCCCCCTCTCCACTGCTGCATGTACAAAATATCATTCGACGAGTGACTCGCCGGGTTCTACGGGTGACTTGCCGACTTTCCCGGCGCTGTCGTAGCTACCTTGCTTCTTTTTTCAAAACTAAGAACCCAGGCGAGTCTATCGTACAACCCTACGAGTCACTCCTACAACTCGGCGAGTTACTCCTGGAAGCTGTCGAGTCTCTTGTGGAATTCGTCCACTAATTAACCGTTACGTCCTACTACGGCAAAACCGGCTTTAGCCCGCCTCTCACATAGCCGGTTTTGCCGTAGTATGACGTAACGGTTACGCAACGCGATTCTTGGCTCCGAGCTGACGGCAAACCGGCAATTCTCGGCGATGCTCGTCGAATTACTCCTGGGACTGGGATTCTCGGGCCTGGTAGCTGGAAATTCAATGTGTGCATTGTTTGGATGAGCTTGATTGCAATTCATTTCTACTCATTCTGCCAACTGGCCAATGGGAAGGACTTTTCCTTGGGTTTTGTAAAAGTCAATTAACCTATATATGTAATAGCAATCTGCCGTGACCGTTATGTCAATTGCTATTAGCATTTTGAATGATACAAAGAATGGGGAAAATCATGCTTTTTCATCATTGATCACAAGCATTTATTGAAATTCTGAATTTCAACTGATTCCTGTTTATTATGCATATTAAAGAGCCTATAATTTGTTTTGATCATGGATGGAACATGCAATATCAATTTTAATTCCAGTTGGATTATTTTCAGGAACAACAACAAGAACGAAATATTAATAATTTATATAAAATGAAATAAATATCTAAAATGATTACTCTAACTAGAGTATATCTATCTATAGATAGTTTCTATCATTGTTTTATTTTCATTTTTTTTATTGATCACGATTCAGTGAATTATTGATAGTAACGTATTATTAGGTGAAGATCTTATAACTATCTGTCTATCTACATATCTACATATCTATACTCTATGAGGTATTACTAACTTTATTAACAAGAATATTTCTTGTTTGTGCCTAGTATACTCCATTAATTTTCCCCACCTTAACTATTATATAAATTCTACACATTTCCCTAAACTATTCAATCCTTTAATTGACGAAAATCTGACTAATATTAGGGAAGCAGCAGCCTTTTGAAGTATATAAAAAATCTATAAAAATAAAACAATGATAACATTGTGAGACATGAGCTATCATAACATAAGTAATTCAATTCAATTAGCCAAATGTAAAGAAGTCCTTCACGAAGGTTAATTGTCATTAGTCAATTGCAATTAACCTGGATTACATTTTTAATGTCATGTCCTATTCAATTCACAATTAAAAAGAAGCCACTTTGAACATCACACATATCTGAGTGTCAATTTTCATTTAGTATACGGTCATAATGAATTGTATATAGTATAATAATAGATAAGGTGAGGAAAATTAATGGAGTATACTAGGCAAAAACAAGAATATTCTTGTAAAAAACATTAATCGCTGTTCTTTAATGTAGATAGTTAGATAGTTAGATATGTAGATAGATAGATATGTAGATAGATAGATAGATATGTAGATATGTAGATAGATAGTTTAGAGAGACAGATAGATTTATATGCTTATTATATAATATAGAATATCTCGCTTAATATTTGGTTTATTTTCGATTCGAAAAACCTATAGAATCAGTATGAACTATACTACAATCCAGTCTAATGATAATCTGACTAATATTAGAGGAGCAGCAGGCTTTGATACAGTCCGGGCGCGGACTTGTGCGGGAGCACCACTGTTTGCCTCCGCCAACCTAGCTGCCTTCTCAGACAAATAACTCGCTTAATATTTGGTATATTTTCGATCCGAAAACACGTATGGAATCAGTATGAACTATACTACAATTCAGTCTTATTTGACGAGTATCGGACTTACATTAGGGGAGCAGCAGCCTTTTAAAGTATATACAACCCCCCTCCCTGCCTATGCTGATGCTGACGCTGGTAGCAGTCGGCGAGTCACCCGTGGAAGTCGATGGATTACTCCTGGAAGCCGTCAAGTTACTCCTACTACCTGTCGGCTTACTTCTAGTGACCCGTAGAACCCGCCCTGTCACCCGTAGAACCCGCCGAGTCATCCGTAAAACCGCCGAGTCAACCAAAGAACCCTTTTTGCCGCCAGAATCCGTCGCCAACCCGGCGAAAAAAGCTGTTGCATAACCGTTACGTCATACTACGGCTTCACTACGGGAAAACCGGCTATGTGAGAGGGGAGCTTATGTGAGACCTAGGCTACAAACAGCTTGAAATCTGTTCAATTTTAGGTGAAAATTCATCAGGTAAATTTACAAATTTTGTAAAAACTCAGCTGATCAAACTACATTGTTTATGTAAAGCAGCAGAAAACACTATAGTTTACCTTGGACGCAGATATAAGGTGCCAGTGTTGATTGATCGGCAGCCTGTTCAACTATTGCAGTATCATTCACTGCAGAGATAGTTTTTAGATCTAGAACACAAATAAACAGATTAAATGCGTAATATAGCAATAAAAAAAAAGTAGGTAAACATTTCAAGTCAGCCTATTATTCTATATTTAGCAAAGGTTGGAAAAGATCTTGGTATATGGGTGATGGAGCATACAATTTTCAATTGGGTGGGGGGGGGGGGGGTGGTTTACCTTTTCTCTTTTCTCCTTACATGATATATCTGATAAAAAGGCATATCACTAGTTTAGATAAACTTTGCCCTTCTAAAAAAAAAAGTAGAATTTGTATTTGTGTACAAAAAATCTAGTTAATTATATTTAAAAGCTTTCAATGAGCATTTACCTTTGCTGAATATCCAGTATGAGTTGCATGATACATTAATTGAATGTATGGCTTTAGCCAATTCACGCGACACATTGCTCTGATGTAGAATTTCTTCATCTAGGATCGTCATGCCTTGGCCACAAGTTGCCTTTGTAAGATGGGAATGATTCAAAGCAACCTTTGAAAAATTGTAGCACTCCCCGGAAAATGAGTCAATACAGAAATCTGAAGGTTTCTGGAAATCTGAAAGATAAAACTGTATATTGCAGACTTTTTTGTGTGTCATTCAATGATATATATTTACAAGTAGCAGTTGAAAATTACCGACATTCCATCTGTTTTCATTCTTTTCAGCAAATCATTTCACCATTCAAACACTATGTTCATGCAAAGTCCTTATTTTTCACTTTAACTGGATCACATTAATTAACTTCAATGCAAATATCAGACAATTGAGCAGATTTTGTGTTAATCAGTCCATAGTTGCTTACTCTTACTTGGTAGGACCCTGTTATTCGGTGTTTAATAAGAGTTTCCTGCATTGCTATTTTTTTACCAATCAAGATTATAGATCAATCAACGAAATATCTCTTGGGTTCCTTTTTTCCCAGGGTTCCTATTATTTCGTGAATTACAGAAATTCCCCAATTAATCCTGCGTTATGCCTGACAAAACTGAATATAGTTCAATGAGAAAAGGTTATCACTATAAGTAGGGTGCTGAAAAAGACTGTGACATGACAACCATCATGAGCATGTCGACTTGGACACAAGGCATGTTTGTTTGTTTGTATGTTTATTTACTAGAAGAAGCATATATGCTTATCGAGCTGGTACATATGAAGATAGAGAATATACAACAATACATTGTGATATTGAGATAATAATTACATGTATATTAAAATGATATTGAAACACAGTTGAACAAAGTAATTTTTAAGCTATAAAATGGTAGTTGAAAGAAAATTTGATAATTTGGAATAATATCTGGAAATATTAAAAAATTACAATTGTTGATAATTTATGTATTGAAGATAATTCTTTATCGTTCTACTACATGCCTTTAATGAAACTTTCTCTACCTCAAAATGTGACGGCAGCTGTGAAGTAATTTCATTCCATATGTATGCTCCCTGATATTTTGTAATTCTTTTGCCTTGTTCTGTTCTTATTCTGGGTAATTTCAATTTCATTCTGTTTCTTGTATTTGGATAATTGTTATCTGCTATATCTTGGAAATAGTTTGCATGTATGTGCGGCAATCTTTCCATTTTAGGTTGGGTACAGTATTTTGGCCATGTTTATGGCATAATGATCTTTGATAGTAAAATACTTTATATTTGTTATGTAGGGATGTTGAGGAAGTTAGTGGATTAAGATTAAAGAGTGTTTTTAAGGCCTTATGTTGCAATCCTTTTTAGGTGTCTTTAGGCAGTTGTACCATAAATTTCAATTCCATAGCTAATCTTTGAATGAAAATAAGCATGGTACAATTGTATTTTTCCTTTGTGACCTTATTCTTTATGATTTTAAATGCACTGGTTACTTTAACTAGTCCTTTGCATATTTGAGATAATATGTGCTCATTAAAGTTTAGTTTTGAGTCAGGAATGTCACCCAAATATTTTGCTGTATTTCTGCCAAACATCCAAATACATAATATTGGTTAATTCTCAGATTCATAGAGCTTTTAAGTCCGATAAGTATAATTAAGATATACCATTTCTAGTTGTAGTCCATGATCATGAATAGGTAAAATGTATAATGAATGTGACAGGCTGAGACCAATGTTCATGTATGTGCATATTAATATATATTTATGTTTATTTTATTTCATTATTATTATTACTTTTTTTTGTGCTTTCTTAAATTCCCCGGTTTGCCTGATTTCAGGAATTGATGGGAACCCTGTCTTTGACTTATTAAAATTATGATGCTTGTGTCAATAACCTCACCTTGCCTTTTCCATTTACAGATGTAGTGGTGTATTTCTGATGAATTGCTGTTTTTCCATGTTCCATTGCCAATAATGGTGTTGTACTCCCCACAGTAGTCTTCATTGAGGCCGCAATATGGTGATTTCTTCCGATTCCTGATCCAGTATGTGTGGGCTTGGTCTAAAATGCTGGTAAAATAAAAATTTGAATCCGACAAAAACTCTAAAATTAACATGAATAACTTACTAATAACATCAAGTTCTGTTCTGCAGTGCAACATAATAACTATAGAAGTAATAACAGTGGTATGGCAAGAATGTACACTTCAGCTATTTATTTGCAAGAAAGATTATGTTAAATGATAAGCTCTATGACCATAATTAATTAATATAATGACATGATAATTAAAATATTACTAAATTACATGATAGTTATCTTACCTTTTTATGAACTTGTTTTCAGTGTGTGACCTAATAGAAGCCAAATGTTGCACCTAAATCATTACACTTTCGATGACTTTCTGTTCTGGTCTCTTCAGACTCCTTTCCTAGGTAGTAGCAGTATTTCTCAGTTCCGTGCCAACCGCACGGGCATCGCATATCTTTGAAATTTATAAATGAAAATTAACCTCAATAACCAGATTAATCAGATATAGCATGGTATCTATTTTTTTATAATGCTTCTTCATCTGTTAATTAGACGATGACCGTTTTGATATTATGAAGCTGTATTTATCCTATGTACCCATTTGCAGTAGCACCTGCATAGAGGCTGTGTGTAAACATTGGATTTCATATTTTAGAATGCAGCTCTTGAACAAGTGAATTTTTCTTTTTTTGTAATATATATATTGAATGGCTACTTTAATTACCTCCATTGGCTGATGAAAGAAATAAAGATGTTGTCATATTGAAAAGTAGATATTCATCTAAAATTACATCATATAGTGAATAACGCTGATTATTTTGCATTTCTATTTAATCTTCTTACACAATTTGACTCATTATGGGAATAAATATATCAACATTGGTCTCAGCCTGTCACATTATCGACAATTTCAACAAGTAAGATATAAAAGCTCATTATGAAGAACAGGTTATCACAAGATATTCTTAAAGTTGATTGATGTTTTGAGAAATATTCAGGGGCAGATCCAGAAAGAGGGGGGGGGGGAGGTCGTTGACAAATGAAATGTATTGTGGGGACAATTGAATTTTTTAATTAAAATGAACTAGGCCAATGATATCGTGTAAATAAAGCTGTACACCTCATTTTACGTGAGGCCGAAAATTATACAGCTTTCTTGTGATAATTGCAGAGGTCTCTGGAACAGCACACGGTCTATGAATGATAAAATGGCATGTTATTACAAATTAAGAGTAATATTAAGTAATTGTAGCTTACCTATTGGGCCTCGGCAAATGACCCTTGCTGCTGTTCCTGCGAAACACGGAGTGTTTGTGTCAACAAGTCTGCATTTAATTCTGTTTTGGTGCTCTGTAATACATTGTAGTTCAAGTCTGATTGGATGTCTCACAAACAACATTAATTTACTGCATATACGTGCTAACGTATCGTTTTTATAGAATAAAACCTCATAATATCTTATGATAGTATCTCATCATTCGACAATTTCAACAAGTAAGATATAAAAGCTCATTATGAAGAACAGGTTATCACAAGATATTCTTAAAGTTGATTGATGTTTTGAGAAATATTCAGGGGCGGATCCAGAAAGAGGGGGGGGGGGGTCGTTGGCAAATGAAATGTATTGTGGGGACAATTGAATTTTTTAATTAAAATGAACTAGGCCAATGATATCGTGTATTGTGAAATATATGTTCTAGGGTACTGTGAAAAGGAACTGTATCTTTTGAGTATATTTTGGTGGTTACATATGTACTTTGTATTTGATTTAATTTGAAAAACAAAGAATTTTCTCAAATAAGTCAATATGACTCAACAACTTCAACATTGACGAAACACAAAGGTCCCAATGATCATTGATAAAATTTGGATAATGTTAATGACTGAATTTGGTGGGTCTTACCTAACCAAAAGGCTTTGCCGGTCATTTCATCTAGTCCAAAGGTCTTATTCAAAAGATCTGGGAATTTCCCATGTTCAACAATAATTGTCATGTTGTTCTTGGTGCATTCTGCCTCAGCATCTGTTGCATTGTAAAATGGTGTCCCTGATATCTTATAGCAGAAGTCATCAAAACAGTGCTGTGAAGATGTGTCCCAAGTCTCTGTCAAAAAAGAAGAGAGGATTTACAAATTATTATCTATATAGTGTCATTCAGCACCTGTTATGATATTCATTATTGGTATAACGTCTAGAGTTGAACAAGTTTTCTAGGGACCAGAGTCTATTTGTGTAATTTGTAATTATTTATTTGCCTTCAAAAATTAAGATATAAATACTATGCCATTTAGGGCATGTGGAAATCCATCTGCATGTAAGATGCTCTCTGAGGCATGGTAGGATTATTTGCTGACATTGACTCTACAACAGCTGAAAGACGACTCAATAATCATAATATTTTGACTTTCTTCAAGTAAAATCTTTGTATTTGGACAGTACTAATACTACTAGTCCTCATTTACGTTCTACGAATAAATTGTTTATATTAGCTATGTAACTTGCTTGGGGGTCAGTCGGCGAATGTATGATGAACGTTCTACGTACATTCTAAGTACATTCTACGTATGTTCTACTTACGTTCTACGTACCTTCATGACCATACATAGCCATACATAGCCATTAGTAGCCATACGTAGCCATACGTAGCCATACGTAGCCATACGTAGCCATACGTAGCCATACGTAGCCATACGTAGCCATACGTAGCCATACGTAGCCATACGTAAAACAAGTGCCTGATGGATGCTTGGCAATGGATGTTAGGCGAGCGATATACGACTGCCTCACGTATGTTCGTCGGAAGAATTTATAATATGTGATTAACAGAGCCAATTTTTTACGTGGTCACTCGTAGGTTTTGTAGGTGACAGTGTGAACGCCCCTTAAGAGTGTTAATTAATTGTCACTAAGATTGTCTATTGTTTGCCCTAGTTGCCACAAATCCTTCAATGTTTGGCATAGTTGTCACTCCCGGTTGATCACTGAAGCGGAAACAATTGTCACCAGCAAATACTGCCTGCTGATTGGCTGCGGAGGTTCTCAAATGGTTAAGTTGGGACAACTGGTTTACAAATATGCAAACATGCAAATTGACCTGACTGATGTCTCAAGTGCCCTCTACTAATCAAACCAGATAATTTGCTGCAATTTAGCAATAAAAGCTCTGTGTACAATAGTTAGTGAAATGGCAGTAATGCAGAACACGAATTCCACGGCAGGTTACAAAGATGACCTTCACATCCTGTTTTAACAAGATATTATTCCTAGGATACTGTCACTATATATACTAGAACAACAATGAGATCAACTGCTATTACCAGTGCTAGATATGCACAACGTCAGACAGAGAATTTTACTACAGTGAACCTGATTTGCGTAATTGCTGTGATAAATTGCTTACATTAGGACAGTTCATGGCTTCTAAAACACTTAGCCGCTGGACTCTCTTAAGCTGTTCATTTCTTATATGTCAAATTAATACAATGAACAAAGTATAAAGTTAAGTATGCAGTGTTGCCTGAGCTCATTGACTCATCAACAGTTCAAATTCAAAGATCAGGTTTAATGGAATAATAGCTAGAAATGTAGCTTTCTTGGCGAGCAGGGTCATACCACCAACAACGGAAGCAGTTATGCATCGTGTGGGGATGATAAAGAAACTCTATCTCTGCCTAGAAAAGAGTCTTGAGCTACACGGGTTTGGAGAAGATATAAAAGACTTCATTTTGATTTTCTAATATTCAATTCTAATTTTTATTATCTAATATTCTGCTTCTAATTTATTATGACTTCTATATTTCTATTTATTTGTATTACACCTTTATGTTTGCCAATGGTGTGTAATAAATACTATATACATATACATATATATATATATATATATATATATATATATATATATATATATATATATATAGAGAGAGAGAGAGAGAGAGAGAGAGAGAGAGATTTTTATTGACAGCTAAATATCAAATTGATACATGTGTCAGCATGACAAGATAATAAATGGCAAAAAATAAAAAGATAATAGAAATACATGGATCAAATAGTTAAAATAATTAAATAAGTAGAGCTATATTATGACTAATACTAATCAACACTACATAGTCTGTCTAAGAAATTCTAAAGCACCCGGAACTAAACAAATAATATTAATAATACTGTTTAAAAAAGCATTTTTGATATATATATATAAGATAAAATTAACCTTTTTTGCAAATATATCCCTTTTTATCTTGTGCATTTCCTGTTGCAGCCCACTTTACACTTGTGTTTGTGTCTTTCCGGAAGAATCTCACGTACTGATCACCATCGGTTGGCTCCTTGTTACCTTTAGCGCCATACCAATTGTCGTATGTTTCATCTCGAGGTGTGCCATCAGTCCATTTATATCCTGTTGCATTTCCTCCTCTTGCTGTTGTTTTGGAATTATGGAGTCCAATCCAAAGGTCTACTTTTCCATTCACACTAGAAAATTAATACAATTACAGTATTATGAAAAAATTTCTACTTCACCTTATATGTGGTGTTTTATTTAAAAAGGCAAGATTAAAAATAGATTCCTACTTTTTCATCATGTCTGACAACACTTTAGTTTCATTTTCATCGTTCGTTGTTGCCAGGTCAGCTCCTGCATTCTGGCATTCTTCTCTTGCTTCCCAGTAGCCCTTTGGACTGTTCAGGAAAATACGATAACAGGCATTTTCGTGACTGACCCATCCGCTTGGGCAAAGTGAACCTGTAAAAAGTTTCATTTGTAACATAATAACTAGCATAACATGTGTCATAAAGAAGAAATCATAAATGATAACATTATGTTGCAAGTTTCTCATTACCATTGATAAACTTCATTATATTACCTAGCACTACTCAAATGTCATTGTAGATACCCATTTTTTCATTTTATATAATCACTATCATTTGTCTTAGGTTTTTCATTGTAGTTTTCACTCTACGCTTAATAAAGTTTTACTTACTTATCATTTGAGAAAAACTTCAAAAAAACTCGACCTTGTTGTTATTGCAATATACTTCAAGTTCTTCAGGTTCAAGAAGTGCAAATACAACTTTCAAAATGATCTGATATTAAGATTATTTTGTACCTAGCTCGCAGTTAGTTCCTTGATACCATTCACTTTATCTATGCAAGTGAAATTATGGCGACAAGGGTTTGATTCGCAACTGTTTATTTCTGAAATATTAAAAAAAGGATATCTGAGGCACTACAGAAATATAGCCAAAGGCTACACTTCCACAATGCAATGTATGTATGTAATTGATTGATCACAAATAGGACACATTACTGAATCATCTACTATAAATACATAGTGTACGATTTTGAATTACACAGTGTAGACTTTTATGGTGTTGGGTGCATCAATATTGAATTACACACGTAGATTTGTATACACCACTACCTTTCCTGGGTGGTAAACACATAAAATGGTTACCAATTATGTCAAGAACTAGTCTAGTTATTAATGATCACAAGAAAGTTACAAAAATTGTAATTCAGATGATATACCTTGAACAGCTGCCTTTCAAGAAGCAGACAACATAAATATCCAGTGCCTATCAGGTGTCTAATATTGATATATTTCCTCACTTCCTTTTGCAAAAGGCCTTTTCTCACTACTATTACAATGACCATGGACCACCTGAATCACAGGAGATGTGGATCTGAAGTGCAGTACTGAAAATCCAAAAGTCAAGTTCCAGTCTAGCATCATAGAGTTTGATGTGTCGCTTCATTTCGTCTCTCTATATAAGGGAGAATGATTTCCTTCACTATCTCCAACATGTGATGAGCTCTGCCCATGGTTGTAATAAGTCATGCACAACTATGCAAGTTGGCTGCCTTTTCAGGCACTTGGTGGAGCAGTTGGGTTGTACGAGATCCAGGGAACTGTATACAGTTCTGTGATGAGAACACTCTCCATTTGCGTTAAAGAGTTTGAAGCTTTCCTAGATGCACCAAGCTCAAGTATTGTTTATCTTGAAGAAGCGCACAGCTTGCAACTCACATACAAGAGGGATGTCTTGCCATTGGTTGAGATTGTTGAGCAGAAAATCCCTTTGCTAGTGTTCAAGAACTTGTGGGACTCAACACACAAGAGGCTATGAGCAAGAAGTCATCACAACTCTCTCTGGTCCATGATAAAGGCCTTTATGTAGAATATGTTTCACAGACAGACCATGCCACAATGAACACTGTTCAATGCAATAAACTTTTGACATAGTTTGTAAACCATCCTGTTTTGACCAAGAAAGGAAACAAAGCCAGTGGTGTGCAGAAGAAAAGTTTGACTCTAATGACAAAGCTCTTTCTTTCACTAAAATCATTACCAGTCATAGATATATGCATTTTTTATATTCTACATAAAGGCCTTTGGTTTCAAAAGAAACCACCAAGTTTGGTAGATATATAGTGGTTCACTTAGATCAGGCAGTAATTCTGACATCCTGGAATGTATCAAGGCACCAACTGGTTGAGCAGCTTAGAGTCAGACAGCCACAGTCATTGTGCTAGATATTGCCGCTATTACTCATAAATGGTGTGACGACCATGCATCAACCAGTTTTGCTGAGTATTTTACACAACTCATGATGTCATTCCTCGAGTCTCAGATAGCCCCACCAGGGCCACCACTTGCAGGGATTGAGTCTCAATTCACTCACACATCAGCACCGTGAGGCACAGACTAGGATTGAGGATGGCCACATGCGATCCCAACACATAACTGGAACAGTGGTGTTAACTTTGCAGAGCAAATTTCACCACAATTTGTCATTCACTGTAACTGTTAACACGTAACTGAGTAATAAACTTGCTTCATCAACACTGCGTCAATAGTACATAACAAATTGCCACTCTACATGCGACACTGCATCATGATTAAAGGACAGGAAAAGTTGCCCTACTGTTAGTCTAAGTTTGACATAAGGTTTGCCTAAGGATGGCTGGTGCCGACTTTTAGTTGACATGTCATTTGGCCATTGGTAAGCCTATGTGACGGTGGCTGACCTGCCGTTGGCAAAATGTGGGCCGACCTTTTAATTGGGCCAACATTGGCTGACACAATACCGGGGCCAAAATGTAACACTGAACTAGCAGGTCATATTGGATTGGCAGTGATTACAGTGGGACTTGGTGGAAGTTTGCTGTTTTCTGAAAACTTTCATGTAGGATAAATAGTGCCGTTGATATGGAAGTTTGAAAATAAAAAGAATTTTTCATATTTTCCCCTTATCATACAAATTCTTATTTACAGTCATGGGACCCACAAAAGGCACAAGTACACTATTTTAGACATATTCCGGCATAGTTGTAGCCATGTTGTATGCGAGTTATGCTCCGGAAACAAAACAAAAATTTTCCTGATTTTGTAAAACATAGCTAAGATATGTCAATGTGACTATCAAAAGGCACAACTAGGCCATATAGAGTATTACTGCATGAAATTTCATTAGGGTAAGTTCATTGCCTGCCCATGGGCAGACATGGATAAATGATCATTATAATCTTTGATTTGACTGGGAGGCCAAACCCAAGTCATGAACATTAAAAACATTCACCCTGCCTTCGAGATTACCCTAAGCACATGAGAACCTACACAGTAGGCCAATAATGCCCAATACTAGACTGTCTAGACAGTTGGCTGAAGAGACAGTGATCCTACACAACAAGGGTCAGCCAGACACTGGATTCAAAGGAGCAGACGAACGTTTTACCACTAGACCACCCAGCCAACATACCCAATGCCTTCATTTTATGAAGCATTCCTTTTGTTTTTAAGTTTTATAAACCCAGTATAAGGAATGCAATGGGGTATGATATAACTACTAAGTCAAATACCTCATAATTATCCCAGCGAATCCTTCACTTCTTGTTAGAATTCAAATAAGACCAAACACTTTGATACTGTGGTTCATAAATTATTGTTTGATTTTTTTGGTGTTTTTTTTAACCCAGGCTTAGTTTCATACTGAATTTAAAAGGAAAGTTACTATTTTCCAGAGATGTTAATCTATAGATTAAATACTAAATTAGTCTAAAGACATACCACTTCGTTTCTGTTTTTTTTTTGTGAAATTTCCATTAAAAAAAACTCATCAAACAATATATATATCGTTTTATTGACAAGCCTGATATCAGGAATTGATACATGTGTCATACAACATTACAAAACAAACAAATATACAACATGACAAAAACAGGTCTAGTGTCTACATCTACTATATATACAATCTATAATCTACCAGTATTTCTAAATATTTACTTGATAAAGTCGGTTCCAGTTTTGTTTACATATACATACATGAATATAAAAATGAGAGTTAATACTGTACAGGTCAATACTTCAAGTGGGTAATACTGTAATGATTTCAAAACAAATTTGAATAAAAAGTCAGTTAAAATGGCAAAAGAAGGTGTCCATGGGTTGGGTCAGTGGGTGGGGTCTTCAGAGCAGCATTGCGCTGACCTCTGAAATGGCGAAAGGGGGTGTCCATGGGCTGGGTCAATGAGTGGAATCTTCAGAGCAACATTGCGCTGACCTCTGAGATTGTCATCATGGGGTGTTTGAATTGAAAGGTTCCCTGTCTAGTGGAAGGGGGGCACCAATACTGAATTAACATTATGAAAAAACTCTATTTAGAAAGTTGCCTAATGCCTTTAGCACTTCTGGATTCTTACATGACAATAGGGCTTGGAATTGTTGAGATTTTTCTAGGTCATGAAAATTAGGTATACTATCTGTTGCTATATTAAGTAATTCTAGCCTTGGTATTTCATTTTTATTACATGTCAGTAAGCAGTGAGATTCATCTTCTATTTCACCACTGTCACAATATTCACATATTCTCTCATGCAAAGGAATTTTTGGGGATTCATGTCTACCAGTTTCAATTTTAAGATTGTGGGAGCTAACTCTGAATCTTGCTATATTACTGTATGTTTTTTTGGACAGATTTAACAGTAGGTATGGCTCAATGCAGTAGCTGGTTTTAAATGTTTTATAGGTCCTAAGTTTAGGTTGGGCGTTTGTGTCATTTATTTCATGAAGAATTCTATCCTTTTCATTGTCATAAAGTACTAGTTTTATCTTATTTGTCAGTACGCTGGGTTCTAGAGCTTGCCAATTAATTATGTTTGCTTCAGAGATGATATGCTTTACTTTAGTGTACCAGTTTCTCTGACCATTTGTGTGTAGTTTTTCTTGTATTTTCAAGCACTTATTTAATATTTCACTATTAGGCATTGTCTGAAGTCTTGCCCAGTAGTTTACTGTAGCAAGTTTTTGTCTGATGTGAAGTGTAAATCGTCCTGTTTCTGCATACACAGCTAAGGAAGGGGTTTGTTTTCGTACATTTAATACATTCTTCAGGTAACCTAATTGCACTTTCTCTATTTCAGAAATAGGGGAATTTTGTGACCATAGTACACTATTATATTCTAGAATGGGAAGTATATAACTGTCAAACATTTTTATGGCAAGCAAAGGGGGTATATGACCCAATGCTGGTTTAAGTTTACTTCGTAGAGCAAAGAGAGCCTTTTGGGCTTGGGTTATTAAGTGACTTGTCACCTTGTGATGTATGCGTTTATGGTTATTTGTGATGATGTGGCCTAGGTATTTATATGTGTCTACATTTTCTATACTCTGAGTGTTATATATGAAATTAATAGAGCTTTTCGTACCAATTTTCATCACTTTAGTTTTTAATATATTCACTATAAGATGCCATTTAGCACAGAATTTGTGCAGTGAATCGATACTGTTTTGTAGGCCTGCAGCTGAGTTAGATATGAGAACTATGTCATCTGCATAGAGGAGGTGAGTGAAATGTGTGCCGTCTATTTCTATTCCATTGTTTATACTTAGATGGTTTGGTAGGTCAGACATAAATTCATTAAATAGCTTTGGGCTTAAAATACCACCTTGCAGTACCCCAAATATACTTTCAATGGGAGGACTAATTTCTCCCAGCTGGTGGACTTTAGCTTGGGTTTTGTCAAACATACTCATGATGATTTTCAGCATTTTCTGGCTCATTTTTTGTTTGTGGAGTTTGTAATATAGCGCATTTCTGTTTATATAGTCAAAGGCTTTTGTGAAGTCTACGAAACATAGATATACAGGCATTTTTTTAAATTGTTCGTGTCTGATGATTGTGTCTAACACAAATACACAGTCAGTTGTTCCTCGAGAGGGAGTAAAACCGAATTGAAAAGGATCATCTAAGGACATGGCATCATTTTTAAAATATAGCCTGGCATTAAGGATGGAGTCAAATATTTTTGCCATGGCAACTGTAATAGTAATTTTCCTATAATTGTCAGGATTTGAGTGATCTCCCTTTTTGTGCAGTGCATTAATTAGTCCCTCTGCCCACTGAGATGGATAATCACCTTTATCAAATATGAAATTGAAGATTGCACAAAATGGAACAATAAGTTCATTTTCAACACATTTATAGAATTCACCAGTAATGCCATCAATACCTGCTGCTTTATTATTCTTCAACTTTTTAAGATGTAGAGCTACCTCAGATTCTGTGATGTAGCTGTCACAAATATTTGCAGGGATAGTGTCAATTATATTGTTATCTGGGATGGTTTTAATTTTATGTATGTATTCATCAATTTCTGCCATGTGTTCTTGATCAAAATATGTGCATACTGGGGGATTAATCTGATTTTTAAAATAGCTATAGAATGTGTCTATATCTGGCAGATTCTGTGTTGTTTTATCATTATTACTATTCGTGAGTTCATTCCATAATTTCCAACACTCTGTTTGATTGGTGGAGTGCAGTTGGTGTAATTTATCTCTATTTGACTGTAGGTGTAGTCTTTTCTTTCGCTGTATGATTCTTTTATAATTTTTATGCAGTAATTTGTAATGTTGGTTACAAGTAGTGATATTAATGTCATGTTTTACAGCATATTCATTGGCTGTTTTCCTAGCTTTTTTGCACTCTTCATCATACCATGAATTAGTTGGAAACTTGTTTGTCACAGATTTGAAATATTTCTTTTTAAATATTGGGTCTATACCAGTTTTTATGTACTCATAAGTGGCATGTATTACAGCATCTGAACTAGTGTTCTCAGACAGTTGATTAGTTAAATGGAAAAGTTTTTCTTGGGCATATTCACTGTTGAGAGCATCCTTGTAGTCTGTTACTCTAAACTTGTCAAAAGCATACCTATGGCGTTTATTATGATTAGAGTTTTTACTTTGCTTGCTGTTGGTATTAATACTACCAAGCATTGAATCTGTCGCGATTGAGAAAGTCAAAGGTGTGTGATCAGATTCCACCAATTTTGCACAAATTTTAAATTCATTTAATAGTTCTGTTAGTCTCTCTGTAGTGAGTAGGTAGTCCACCATACTTTTACCAAGGGGAGCATGACATGTGAAGTCATCTGTGTTATTGGGATTATAAAACCCATTCATAATTCTCATGTTACTATTTTGACATAGTTGAATGAGGTCCTTACCGAAACTATTATGAGCCTTATCCCTTGTCTGTCTTACTTTAGATAGCCAGGTGGAGTTAAGTGAATATCCTAAATCTGAGTTTGTATTGTTTAACATTATTAAGTCATTGTTATCTTTACCATGTACATTTGGGGCTACATCATTTAGACCACCTGTGCGACTATTGAAGTCGCCACAAAGAGCAACGAGTGGGGTGCATTGGAGGAACTTTCCAATATCATCTTGTAGGGCTTGGAAAATGTCATTACTGTTACTACTGTTACTATTCAGATAAACTTTTGAGCCAGCCGGTGGAATATATGTACCTCCAATAATTATAGCAGGGAGTGGATGTTTTTGTTTAATATGTAGCCAAATAACATTTTCATTGAACTTTTCTATTTTGATTAGATGTTTTATGCTATTTTTAATTAGGACAGCTATGCCACCTGCTGGTCTCCTTGCTCGAGGATGTTTATATTTACGTTGACAGTGGAAGTATTGATAATTAGGGAGAGGGGGATTATAAGTATCAAGTTTCATTGTCTCAAAGAGAAATATCACTTCGTAACCAGAGAGAAATTTACTTACACTATCTAATTCAAATTTACTGCCTATCCCTTGGATATTCCAGAAAAGTATGTTTATATTACCACGAGACATTTCACATAACTGTTTATTTACATGAGGTGTCTTTAGTTTATTAGGTAGATAGCTTATATTTAGTATGTCCTTTCTCCTTATATTATTGCTACTACTGAGGCTTTTCTGACTTGATATGGTTGAGTGAGCCAAGACATTTTTAGTTGAGTCTACAAAATCCTTAGCAATGGCATTATTAATTAAGTCTAAAACATCATTATCAATGGCATTTTTAGTTAAGTCTACAAAATCGTTTTCAATGGCATTATTAGTTAAGTCTACAAAATTTTTATCAATGGCATTTTTAGTTAAGTCTACAAAATCATTATCAATGGCATTATAAGTTAAGTCTACAGAATCATTATCAGTTAATTCTATGTTTATATTTACCATATGTCGTCCATACTTATTGTTTGTGTTAGAAATTCCCATTTGTGCCCCCCCACCAGGAACAGGGGTGTTGAAGCAGATGTCTTTACATGACTGGGTGGCTGGAACCAACTCATCGAAACCTTTGTATGGAGTCAAGATAGGGTTTCTTAACGATTGAGGCGATACGTCGGCCAAGCATCATCTTTGAGGCATATGACAGATGGATATTATCTTGAAGTTTCGAGTTGTTGTTGTCAAGGTAACTTATCATGCGCTCATTTAAGGCCAGATGTTGCATAAGTGCGTTTACCCTTTGAATGGACTGGCGTCTCTGCAGGTTGCCGACGATAGTGAGTCCGACCAGGATTATCCGGGACCAAGGGTAAACGCGTTGTAGTTCACGAACCACTCTTTCATATTGTGAGTTAATCTGGTTGGGGGACATTGCATTTGCCGCTTCAATATCGCCCGCCATGAGGACAATATGGCTTGGGTCTGGACCGTGTGGGATGTGACGTATGCGAGTGCCAATGTACTCCAATGTACCACCGGGGTAGAAAACAGATTTTGCCGAGAGTTCATTTTCACTGAGAAAACTGGCCATCTGACGCACATTAGAATTTCCAATGATTAGCACGGTTGAATTTGTTGAAACGGGTACCGGCAGGCACCGAGCACCTGATGAGTTGTGTGATGAGCTGTGCGGGGTAGTATTCTGATTATTCAATGAAGGGGCTTTGTTAGTACTGTTTGCGGTTATGGGGAATGCTGGTTTGCTTTTAGGGGCTGGAGACTGACTGGTCCAGGCCTTTCTTTTTTCCATGGGAGCAGTAGTTGGTACGAGGAGTGAGGACTGATTCAACTTCAGTCTTTCTCTTAGCTCTTCAAGAAGGTTTCCCATCATATTCAAACCCATCAGGTTGGGACCGCATCCCCAATAACTGTCTGTTTCAATGTTGTGGATCAATCTCTTATTCCCCGTTTTGACAAGTGTTTCACTGAACAAACGACACTGCTTCACCTTAGTATTGAGAATTTCAGCCATAATGGAGGACTTAGCCTCATGCCATTGTTCACACTTTCGGATTGTTTTGCTGATTTCTTTGGCTTGAGCAGGTGTCCTCGCATGAAGTATTTTGTGGGCAACATCAGTGCGGGCATGGTACATGGCCATCTGATACTGATAGGCATGCTCCGCACTTCCAAAGTTCATGCCATTGTACGTCAACTTAGTGGGATAGAAATTGGAAAGCACCGAGAGGTTTCCATTTGACCGGAAAAGGGCAGCTTCCCTCTCTGTGGTGGAGCTTCCTATCACAAGAGTCTGTGTACTTTTGTTAGAGGGACGTTTTGGGTTTGTATCTACTGAGAGTTCTATGCTGGGCATTGGTGTGGAGGTCAGTAGATCAGACATGTCGCTCCGATGTATTGTGTGATCAGTCATGGGGAGAAGAGATGGAGATGCAAGTAATGACTGGGACAGGGCAGATCGCATCAATGTGCCATGATGAGATTGGGGTGTAGCAGCAACCTCATCCTGGGACTGAGTTGATATCAGCAAAGAGTCATTTCCTTGTGTAATTGGCTGTGTGTCAAGAACATAGTTTTGCAAGGATTTATCGATAAATGAAAGTTGACTCTCGGTGATGGTGGAACCAACATCAATAGAATGTTGATCAGGATATACAAAGGCATCATGATGTTGTTTTCGAGCATTGCGTAAGGGCTGAATTCTCGTGCGTTTTGGAGCCTCAGTAGTCTGGGCAGGAGAAAACAATGCTGAGACCTGTGAAAATGCTGCTTGAAAGGCCATTTTAGCTCAGCTGCTGCAGAGTCCGTTTTCTGGTCCTGCAACAGGGAGGGTAACAGAGTAGACACTGGTACGATATAGTGGTAATAATAATGGCTCATCAAGTGGTAATAATAACGAACAATAGTCTTGACCAATATATTGATAAAGCCTAACTATAGTATAGAGCCTTACTATAGTATGTTACAAATATGCCACTTTATTGAGAAACAATGATGGGAAATCCCCTACAAAAGGGGAATTCCCGGGAAAAGCTTAATGCAAAATTTACGGAGTATCTAAAATGTGAAGGAGTAATTTAGATGATTAATCTCACTCCTAGTTCAGCACAATTTTAGTTGCACAAGTTAGTTGTGGTTAGTTTAACTTTTAAACTTAGTTTTGGTGATCAGCAAGTCAAAGTATAGCCCCTAATTGACGTAATTTGCGCCAAAATCCGTGGGCGATAATACAGTGAATGAGGCGCAAAAATGTAAACAAGTTTACCGGCGTTTACCGGCGTGCTTTTAAACGGTCAGTTTAAGCAATCAACATAACATTTTGACTCGGAAATTTAGGTTATCATTGAGCAATAAGATCTAAACACTGTGTGTGTACTGTCGTTATCAATAAAAGTTACAATAGTAAGTAGAAAACTTATCTTTTGGTGGAGCAACTCTGGAACACCTCCTCTCAGTCCGACCTTTCGTCGCTTGATGCTTTGGTGGTGCGCAGTTTGGATGTTGATGTCCTAGCTGGTGTACCCTTCATGGAACACAACAACATTGGAACATTCCCTGCCAGGAAGGAAGTCGTTTCGTCAGATGGGAGCACCGTGTTCTATGGAGCCACTCAAGCGAACACCACCATGAAACGCATAATGGTACTTACCTAGAGCAGATGGACTGTAACACACTAGAAGAAAAATGAACAAATGAACTGGTGAGATTGGACACAACGTGTTAGCCATCCTTACTGCCTCATCGTCGTTGTGTGTTTTAAAAAAAAACCTCCAGCAGCACGAACTTGGATGGGAAACAAGGAAGTACAATATGCAAAATAATAGGCATAGTTTAGCTATTTTTATATTATTCCACCACTGTTGCCATGACAAATCCTAGTACTGTTCATATACATCATGAAGCTAATTAATCCAATCCTGAAATGTGAGAGGGCCATAGAATTCGATGTTGCCAAGTTTAACAACTTCCTATGTCATCATTCAACAAGCCATTGCATACCCACATGCCACATCTTACACCAAAAATCAAAAATAAGTACCAAATGAAAGCAATGATAGGATGGTACCTACGACAACATGCTGGCTTGCCATGAATGAAGGATATGTTTCTGCCTGAGAAAAGTGCTTTTTAAACAGTTAGAATCCTAACTAGACTATCATTCACCTATTGTATGTCATTGTATGTCATTGTATGTCATTGTATGTTAGTTTATGAACCATCTGCTCAGCTCACTTTGTGAAATTTGAATACTTTCTTAATGTTCCTTCATGTAGTGCTAATTAACTCATATATATATTTTTTTTTTTTTTCAAATGATTTCCAACAAAAAATACTAGAAAGCCCACTACAATACATGCACTTGAATTTATCAATAGAGGAATAGAGTGTGAATAGAAAGTTGTAATGGTGACAGTTAGTTAGAACTAGGGAAGATAGAAAGAATGAGGTAGCAAATTCTGGCTTATTACTCACTTGTAATATAACTGTATTAAAGAGCAATAAGGCTATATCTAGGACTACTGAAGGGGATTGTTTTATGAATGCGTTTAAAATTAGAATCAGAATTGCCTTATTCTAGAGGGACATCTAAGAAACACGATTTCAAGCTCTGGATTTCATCAATATTGAAAGCTTCAATGAACGACTGTTTGTTCTCTGCACCCCATTTTACTTTTACATACAGAGTGAATGGGTGTCTGTACGTCTAATAAATGTTTAGTATATACTCAAGAGAAATTGCACTAGATCCTGATTTATTACGCCAGTCAGGATTTATTTCTGGCAATTGAAGTTGTACAGTGAAAACGATATGGCCAGGGCTCGAATTACCTCCTCAACACACGCATGCACAATATAGGCTAATTTCAATGATAGGATCTGTTACGGGAACTATGATCAATTTGAATATAATACGACCTTTGTGTTTATACTGACGTATTTTCACGGTACAACAATCTTTCTCCGTCGTTCGGCTTCCTTGTTGAACAATTTGTGGCCCCCTGATCTTTTTCTATTCACTATTTTCGTCATCCTCAGTATGACGTAACGGTTATGCAACAGCTTTTTTCGCCGGGTTGGCGACAGATTCTGGCGGCAAAAAAGGTTCGATGGGTGACTCGGCGGGTTCTACAGGTCACTCGGCGGGTGACTCAGCGGGTGACTCGGCGGGTTCTACGGCTCACTCGGAGGGTTCTACGGGTCACTAGCAGTAAACCGACGGGTAGTAGGAGTAACTCGACGGCTTTCAGGAGTAATCCGCCGAGTTGTAGGAGTAACTCGCTGACTGCTACCAGCGTCAGCATCAGCATAGGGGTTGTATATAATTTAAAAGGCTGCTGCTCCCCTACAATTCAATTTTATTTAACAAAAATCGGACTAATATTAGGGGAGCAGCAGCCTTTTAAAGAAGCGCTCAGCTCTGACTGCATTGATACTCTCCGGGCGCGGACGCTTGAGGGAGCACCAGTGTTTGCCGCCTACCTGCCTTCTCAGACGAATATCTCGCTTAATATTTGGTCTATTTTCGATCCGAAAACACGTAAGGAATCAGTATGAACTATTCTACAATTCAGTTTTATTTGACGAAAATCGGACTAATATTAGGAGAGCAGCAGCCTTTTAAAGTATATACAACCCTTCTCCCTGCCTACGTAGACACTGGTAGCAGTCGGCGAGTTACTCCTACAACTCGGCGGGTTACTCCTGGAAGCCGTTGAGTTACTCTAATTACTACTCGTCAAGTTACTCGTACTAGCCCTGAACAAGCCGTCGTGTACACTACGCCTAAAATTAGCGACGGGTAACCCGTCCATGTCGTCGGCCTCCAGGGGTGACTCGACGGCCTCCAGGGTTTATTCTTTACTTTTGGACACCCACGATTTTGCTACAAGAATTCAATGCACGCATTGAATTTCCGGCTTGCTGTCGGCTTGTAGCCGAGAATCGCGTTGCGTAACCGTTGCGCCATACTACGGCTTCACTACGGCAAAACCGGCTATGTGAGAGGGGGGCTTTACTTTTAGAGCACTCTTGTGTCGCGGGATTAGGAGATAGCATACATGTACATGCTCAGCATGCTTGGGGGTAATGCTGTGCCCCATCATATCATCAATTCTCTTAAAGTTTCTGAACATTTTAGCTCAGTTCGTTTTTGGGGTTTCCGTAGGGCTATTGCACGATGCATTTGTTTCACGAGTTGCCATAGCAACTCTCAATCCTCGATTTCACGGTTTTTATGGAATCACTTCTGACTCTTAATTCTGCACGAGAGGTTTACAATGATTTGTTGTATCATTTCTGCCAGTCTCACCCTAATTTCATTTTTCATAAACACAAAGGCTTTGTTGACTCCCCAGTGGAACACGTGGTCCTGTGACGGCAAATACACCCCAACTCACACAAAGACCGGAAGAAATTTATACACCACCTCTGTTCGCCATGCAATCTTGTCATTACCATAATGATATTTAAAAGAAAAAATAATAATAATAATAAAATAAATATATATGTATATATGTATCTCAAAAGTCTCTTAAATTGGTGTATACCTAGATACTTTCTGTATTTGAACCCAAATTGTGATTGGCTGGAAGAGGTGTCGAGTGGTATAAATGCAATTAATGTACACTCAAACGTGGGCAATACCTTAACTGGCCAACAGAAAACTAAACTCTGATTCCACGTAACTATTAAGGGGATCATAAGTTCACTTAGCACATAATATTTGACTTAGTTGCTTGCAATGTTATGCCAATCGTAATTGTGCGTTCTTGCACCCTTTCCAGATCGTTGCTCTCGTTGACCATAAAAAGTAATTCATGACATAAACTTTACAAAGCACATTTTCTGAATAGCTTAGCTAATAAAAATGCAAAAAATAGTTAGAAAGTGCAGATTCAGTTCAAATCCAGTGTTTATAGCTTAGCTAATAAACATTCCAAAAATAGCAGATTCCGTTAAAATCCAGAATTTTTATGATCAAGAGAGAAAGAAAGAGATATGAAGTTAAGAATTTATTTTGCATGACATTTTGAACTCCCTCCGCAACTATTAACTTGTGACTGAAAAAAGTGCAGTTTGTTTCCCAATGGAAGAATAAATTAAAAGGAAACAAAGAGAACACTGCAAATTTGCCACAAATAATTGTTTTCTTATATAAATACAGAATATACAAAATTTGGCCCATGTACATTATTTAGCCATCTGGTGTATATGAGGATTTGTACTATGGTAGATTGACTGATTGATTGATAAGTGCATCACTCTTAGGTCAGCTATTTCCACTCACGAGGGCTGACTGATCATATTGGCTCCCCTAGGTTGGGTCTTTTACTTGCCTGGGCCTTGTCACCGATCACAGGGGACCGCCAATTTTAAAATGTCTCATCCAAATGACATTCAGCTTGTTTTATCGTGTTGTATCGTATCGTATCGTATCGGATCCTATCCTATCCTATCCTATCCTATCCTATCCTATCCTTAATTAGTCATGACCCTCAGTAATATACCGTCTTGTGAATTTTATTGGTTTGTTAAAGTTAAACCATTAAATTTGTCAAGGTTAGTAATTGTTTAACAAGCTTGATTATCAATGGCAAACTGTCCCACTTATTAAGCTAAGAACTATTTTTTTGGCACATTCAATCCTGACCTTCTTTTGAAAATAGTTCAATCCCACAATCCTGATATAGCAATGATGCCATTCCTAGCGGAATGGCAAGTGGGCAGTATGGTGTTTGCCTGTTGTCAGTCTAATGCCAGCTGACTGTCTGTGCAGCCAATGTTGGCCTAATATGGCCCACTGATGGACCACTGTTTACCCAATGGCCCACTGTCAGTCTAATGCCAATTTCCATCTCAAAGTTCTAGTCAGCCAATTGCGTTAAAAAAAAGCTATTAGTAAACAAATTCTGGTTGGCTCAATGTTGGCCCACTGTTGGCCCACTGTTGGCACACTGTTGGCCTAATTTTAGGCTTTAAGATTTGTTTAAAAGCATTGATTGTATATATTGGACAAGTAATTGATGCAGAATACACTTTCCAGAAAAAAAAATCAATTCCTCAAAATTATTATAGGGATAATAATCTGTAATTCTCCGTTATAGCATATGATATATGCATGTTTATATCTATCACAAACTTAATGCTCTTATTTGTGTGAACACAGTGAGAGTACGGATGTCAAAATATTATATACACGATATTACCGAAAAACCTGTTATATTCATTTTCTTTGAATTTGAGAAAGATCCAAAATTCTTGCAGAAAAATAATTTTATTCAAAAATCGATATGCTGCAATATCAGTTGAAATTATCTGCACCACAGAAAAAATAAACTAGGCTAACTTTAAGTTCAGTGCCTTTTACAACTCCTTGAGTAATATTCTCTATATGGAAAGTAGGAAAGTAATTGTCCAGATTCCCTGATTTGAAAAGAAAAAAATGGGAACCTTGGACATGAAGAAAAGGCATCGTCAACATTTCTAAAAATGTATGGCGTTTAAAAAAAAGCTATTCGTAAGCAAATTCAGACTTGCTTACCACAGCTTTTCCCATAAAATTTGGAATCTTTGAGGTGGAACCATCACGTAGCCAGGGCGCCATGGTTCAAATAAAAGGATGTGGAATTTTGTACCATCACAGACATTCAGAAAATTTCTGCAAGAGAACTTCATACCAGCTTTCCACAGGGATCTTAAGGTAGGTAACATAATTTTTTCCTTTTCCACAGTTTATTTAAAACGTTAATTAAATTATATGTTATAAGTTGTGTCTTATATTCATGAAGCCATATGTTTATATTAATTCCTGTCCATCGTTAGACATTTCATTTTGATATTTCTTTTACTAATGCTATTGACGTGTGGTTTCCATGTTAATTTTTAATCAAAAAGGTGCAGTATCATAATGAGTAGGTTCGATCTTATATCATTAAATAACACATATTGCTTTCGATTAGTTAACTAATTTTCAAGTAATTAAAAAAAAACATCATGTATCCCTTAAGTCTTAAGTTTAGTCAGTAAAATATTGTGATCCAACGTACCAAAGGCCTTTCAGAGGTCTAAATAGACATTTAATGGAATTTCATTTTTTTCCACGGCACCAATTATTCTGTCAAGTATTTCTAATAATGCTGCTAAATCAGTAGAGTGCCCAAATCGAAAACCATATTGGCTATCAAAGAATAAATTATTTTCAAAAATAGTCATACAGTTGGTTGTGCATTATTCTCTCAAATACCTTTGATATGCTGTGTAATACAGAAATGTGACGATCATTTCCAAATTTTTTTTCATTATCTTTTTTGTAACTGGGAGGACTTAAGCTATCTTCAGTTTTGGAAAATTCCACTTCGTAGGGGTTTGTGAGATTTACTATCACTGTATTTAATGCCGTTATTTCAGTTTTAATATATTTTAACAATTAATAGGATATTCTATCCTCACCACTACTGGTTTTTATATTTAAATTATTGATAACTTTAAGAACCGTTTCCTCATTGATATTTTAAAAATTTAATACCTTTTCAGTTTTTCTTGGTAGATAATTCATAAATGTTATATAAAGAATATTTTCTTATATATTATTAGCTATTGTAGGTCCAATATTAAATTTATTTTATTTAAAAAAGTTTGCTATTATTCTTAATTTAGTGGTCCCCCTCTCCATCCACCACACCACTGCTTTCTTTCACCCCACTCTTACATATGTCAGATTGAACATGCAGTAATTAGCAGAATGTTGCATGAATTCCTTCAAAATGGGGTAGCATGTAAACAATTTTGCAACATGTCTGTATACAAACACCAAGTTTGGTCTCAAATAATGAGTCAATTTGATATAGTAAGATTGTTAAACAAAACATGAAATCAATTGGATTACAATCAATTAAAGAAAAATTAGGTTACTGGTTACTAAGTGAATACAAATAGTGTAATAAATAGGGCTTCCAGCAGGACTTTACGTACACAAAACAGTAACTCCTTAAAAATGGAAATCCTTAAAGTAGCTAAACAATGAAGATAAATTTAAGACCTTCATGAAATCAAACGAGACTGAGTTGTTAGTCATCATCCATCGTCCGGCATTAAACATGTTCTGAGAGTCTCTGCATTATAAGCATTTTATACCATATCTGCGATCTTGTATATTTTTTTTGTATATGTATATACGTTCCGATTAATGTTCTCATTACCTGTGTTAGATCATTCGTTATGAATAATGCTGTAAGATGTATATATATAGATATAACAAAATTGAACTTTAAATTGAAAAGTGTATATGATTATGTTGCTATTGTATTGTAACAAATCTTTATTGTAGCTGGTACCTAGTTTTATTTACTACTTTTCTATTATTCTTTAATTGTTACTGTTTGTCATTTACTGTGTATTTACTGTTCACATTGTGACATGTGCATATGTTATGAATGACATGAAGCTGTCAAATAAAAGATATATTACAAGCAATTATAGTGGTATACATTAAAAGTAGTCAGACAAATCGTTTGGTTTTTTTTTTCTGTCTGTTCGCCTATTAATAAAAACAAAATGTAATAGTGAAAATAGGAGAATTATTATAACATTAAGATCGTTTTCAACATAAGTGCCAACACAAGGCCAATAGGAAAACTTGGTCACTTTACCGTTACATCAATAAGATGACAGTTTTTGTATTTCGATTTTGCAAGACTTAATTTAGCATGCATGCAATATTAGATAATTGATAGTAAATAGCTAGTTTTTAGCTTAGATGATTCATTATCTAATAATGCCTTTTGGGACTAAATATACTGCTAAATGAAGCTGTATAAGTAACAGGATTCAGTTATATCAGTAATTGAACACACTATCTTATTTCTTATTCTTACCCATCTGGCATTATCTTGCCATATGAGTCACCAAAAATGCTGACAGAAAATGCCACTAGCTATGTAGCAAGGTTAACATTTAAAAAACTGTTACGAACTTATGGCCAAAAATGTATCACAAATCTAGGAAGTCCTCACCATCCACTATTGTTGTAATATTAAGGTTTCAGTAAAGCTATCTAGATAATGAAAATGGTAATTGACGTCACAGAACCTCCACAGATCGTGAAAATTTGAATCTGGTTTCTACTTCATCTGCAAGATGTAATATATTTTTGGCATAGATGGAGATGGAAGGTTAGCATGCTTTTAAACGCCGTTTAACATCACTTGTGAGTTGTAAGTCTCACACCTCTTACACCTCTCAGTTTAGATTTTGGTTATTCAATTTGGACTCCTTTTTTCTACATTCACTTTGTCCAGCTTTGTCCAGCTTTGCTTTTCCAATACTATGTATTGCACTAGACAATGTGTTCCATTTTTTCTGAAACTCTCAAATTTTGTTTATTTTTTTTAGGAGTGAAAAATTGCTGCATTTCCCCTAAAAGGAAGGACCTTGTGCAAAGCTATCTTGATCTTGTCCATCTGCTACTTTCTTGGCGAGTAAGTCTACAAAGATCCTGACCGAAAATTACTTTATCTATGTAATAAAGTTAAAAATTTGGTAAATCTGACAAAAGTTGACTAAGTTATGGAACTTATGGCAAAACATTTCAGTTAATGATGCTGATGAGATTATACATTGTCTAGTTCTCATTCGTTTTGTGATATACATTTTATTCAATAACTTCGCTATTTTGCAAAACATTTTCAAATTGTATAGTTCTTTATGACCAGAATTACCTAATTTACTCTACATTTATATCATACTTAGTATTCTCGTAATAATTATGTGGAATCATAGTGTAGTTTTCCGTTGGCCAATCAAAGTGTGATGTCATGCTCAAATGTGAAACTTAACTATCTGATTTAAATCCACATGTTGACTAGGCCAGTCAATCAGAGGCAACTGACCAGAGCAAACAATGCATCTTAGAAAAACAAAACTAGATATTTTTTTGCACTCACATATATAGACTTGCTTGTATGCAATAGACAAGAAGAAGGCACTCGGAGAGCCTCTACGAGTAAGATCCACGGAAACCATGGCCAGCCACACAGTCTGCTCTGTGACATATCGGACCTTTCACTGTTAGCCAAATGTTATGTCAGGCCAAAGGCATGGTGGACCATTTGTCTGGATGGCCCAATGTTGGCCCACTGTTGGCTTACTAATAGTTACTATTGCAGTTGGCTCACTCATAGTCCAATATTGGTCCAACGACTAGTTGGTCTATCATTGCCAGAGTATTGGTCCAATGTTGGCCTACTGGATGATTGGCCCAGTGTTGGCCCATTGTCAGCCTTATGCCCAACACTGGGCCAATATGTAGATGGCCCGATTTTGATTCACTTGGTGGCCCACTGGTAGGCACACAAACTGAATTTTACATCACTTTCGTTGCACTTACATAATATCATGCACACAGCATTGCATCAAGCTGGGCAGTTCAGCCAATCATATGCAGAATACGCCATGTTTCGAAAAAAAATATCAATTGGTTATTTTATTTTGTCTGCCTATTCCTACATTAACTTTTTTTCAGCTTTTGCTTTTTTCAATACTATGTTATGCACCAGACAATTTGTTACATTTTTCAAAATGTCTCAAAAATATATTGTATTTCAGGACTGAAGCAACGCCTAACTTTCCCCTAAAAGGAATGACCTTGCAGTAGGTGAAGGAAGTGCAAAGAGTTGTTGTGCGTTGGAAACAAGGGTCGTTCTTCAGAATAGGAGGTGACAAATCTCAGGCCTTCATCGTTTGCCAATACAAGATCCCAGGTGGACAGAGTATTCCAGTCTATATCAACGAAAGATGGAACAAACCTTCAAGGCTTGTGGTTAGTCCTCATTTTCCAAAACAATTAAAAATTACTTGGTTTCCAAACCAAAATGGATCAGTTTTTACCTTGGGGTATCATGACTACTTTGACAATATCTTTAAAAAAAAAAAATCCCTAAACCATAATTCAATTACTAAACAGTTTATCATTTATTAATCAAAATGTGAAGAACCCGCCAATATAATTATGGACTCAGATCTAGATTGTTGTATATGTGACCGATCTAGTGGGTTGCTAAAAAAAAAACCATATGTATATTGCTTTATCAAAATCGGACCATATTTGGGACACCTTAAATTAGTCATACCATTTGACTTTGGGGTGGCATGCATCTTATTCTTGTAAGTTCAATTTCAAGGTTAAATATAAAAAATTGGTAATATCAACAAGTGCCTGATGATATCTTCTACATTGATGAAATCAATATGACAAAATTTTACTGCTAGGTTATCAACTTTCGCTTATTTATGCTTATCCTTATTAGGGGTAATTACCCTAAATCCAACATGTGCTTATCCTTATTAGGGGTAATTACCCTAAATCCAAGGGGGTGGGGGTCTAGCTCAGTGGTAGCGCACTGGACTTCCAACCACTGGGTCCCGGTCGACCTAAGTTGGATGGCTGTTTCATCCAGTATCTCATTGCCATAGTCTCTGCCTGTTCTAATTAGCCCATCAGGTGCAAAAATACAGGATGTAAAGCCCTAATCCACCACCACCACCACCCTAAATCCAGCAGTTTGTGCAATGCAGTCATTTTATGTTGTACAACTGCTTTGGATGTCTTTGGGCCAAAGGGCTCTAGAAGTCACAAATGGTCTTCTAGTTGCAGTGCACATGCAGTGTGCATCATGCCATGCCCGACTGGATTCATGTATATTGCTGAGCATGGCAATAGAATTTTAATTTCAAATTCAACCACTTATAATTTTTTTTGCTGTGCAGGTTGACAGAAAACTACGCTATGGAATGAACAATGGAATTTTGTTCTTAGTCCTGGATGATATGAAACACAAACCTTATCAACACCGTTTCTTACAGAATCTCATGCAGATGGGTCTGTATGCCAGCAACGCTCGGTTGAGTGCTAGGACAAGCGGTCTGGTCGATCTCTCCTGGATTGCCGGAGATCATCTTAGAAGAATATAATGTCACGCAAAGATAGATAGTTTGGGGTCTTAAGCCACCACTTGGGTCCAAGTTGATGACAAAATAAAACCTTTCTTAGGCCTTACTGCTGTAAGTTTGACAATGTGAAGCACCACAATATCAACCCCCGGAATGTACAGTTTATCTTTGACTATTATAAGTTCAATTCCTATTTGTTGAATTCATTGCTAGATTTTATATTCTTGTTATATCAAGTACGTGCATTGCCATGGAATATTTTCAGTATTTGTATGTAAGTGTCCTCTGTAAACTGGAGTAAACCATAATTCAATAGCATCATTAAAACTAACTTATTTGGCTTAAATTGGCAATTTGCATTGATATGTCATATTGTGGGCCTAATTAGGAGAATTTTATTGTTTCTTGCTCGTGGTGAAATAAAATTTCAAACTTTAAATGGTGTATGTTGTTGATACAAGCAAAATGTTCCAAAAGCTCCTAAGGAAAAAGGATTTTTTTGTTCCTGAATCACTCAAAGTTAACCGAGCAAAAACAAACATCCCATGTTTAGTAGAGTGCTATTTTAAGCCCTTCGGGGTAATTTCAAAACACATAATCAAATTGTTGACAAATCTTTATTTGATCGATCAATAGAAAGTAATAATGAAAAATAGGGTAAAAGGCCGGGTAGTCAAACTAAATTCATGCATTGTGAACAATCAAGACAGCAAAACACAAGGGGTAAAGGGGGCCCAAATTATCACAGATCACAGTCCTCAGTGCCAAAAGATTTCCCTCAGTACCCTAACATTAACTCTGTCCCTTCGGACACGACCTGGACTCTTGATAATGTGGTGTTGAGATCGGGAGGATAGAATATCCTCAGCATCATTTGTATCACCACTATCACCGGCATCTGGAGGAAGTTGCCTGTTCTGCAGTGATGGGCTGACCCCCTCTGCAAGGGATTTTTGTTATAAAATTCTGAGACATCTTCCAACACACTGTCGGTTACTGGAGCTCTGCAGCGTCCCGCAGGTACCGCAAGACATGCTGCTTGTCTTGGTTAGACATCAAGTTTGGTCTTTCCTACCTCAAATGGTCATTCATAATTTCAGACCTTTCAAGCAAAATGCCAAAGCATTCTCATGCTGCCTCATACCAGACTGAAGCATCCTGTTTGCCTTTGGCCACTTTGAAGATTTGAAGCAGTCTTCGGCATTTTGTTCAGGGGACAATATTCCTCATGCAAACATAACATATATAGGTCAGACAAAATAGGTTGTGTATTTCATGTGTTTTTATCATTCACAAAAGATTTATACTAGATACATTAATTTAAATTTTTCGCAATTACAGATAGTTAGAAAATGAATGACTATGGCAGAAGCTGCAGAACAGAACCAAGATGTAGTATATGTAGCTTTTCTTCTCTGTCTAGATTCATTTCAGTATTTCCATAGCATTCCTTAAAATACCAATCAAAAAGATATTAATTTTATTCATCTGAACATGCTACTGACCAACAGGTGTTGTTCATCTACTTCAGGAATTAGTTTAACATTGAACAGTTTCATGACAGTATTTCACTGAGCTACTGCCATACACAGCAAGCTGAAATTATTTTTTTAAATACCAAATACAGGATTATACATAAGATAATATCACCTGCACCCTCAGTATAACATTTTACTGCAATCAGATACAAATTACTTGACCTGCACAGTGACTTACATATACATATATATAATAATTATAGCTACCCCAGTACGTCCAGCAGACACATCCTGACCAGCAAGATCATGGACTGTGTTACTGCTTGTTCAATCAAAAAACACTGAGTCCAAGCAACCTACCACAACTTACCAAGTGACGTGTGCAATTGTGGGCTATAAGCAATGAACTAGTGGGTGAGGAGGGGGCCACTTTATCAAAATATATAAAACTTGCTGCAAAACCATCTGGTCCCCACTAAATCGTTAAGACCCTCCCCGAGATCAACAAGTATTTGGGCAAACAAAAATACAAGGGATTTCTTATAACAGCCTGACATCACATCAACACTTCCATAAATCTGACATGTGAAATGTAGTCAGTTTGATTGAATGCTCCACAAAAAGCAGAACATTTAGCCCGAATCACACTCCTGATCCATTAGCATCTCCCTTGAAATATACCAACTGTGAAATTGCTGAAACAGCTGCCAACAATCACAATAGCTTAAATTTTGTAAAGACAAGTTTCAACGATGAAAAATATGATGAAAAGTTTGAAATTTTTATTATTCTGTAATGTCAGGGGATTAGGTGATAAGGTTAAAGATCCAGATTCTAAAACTTTTCTGTTTAGTGATATAATACTGCTTTTTGAAACTCAAAATGAACAATGTTCTGAACAGATGTACAATCTCATACCATGTTTTAATTATAGTAACTTCCCACATAAATTCAAACATAAGAATGCACCAAAAGCTTCAGGGGGGGGGGGGGGATAGGTGTCTATAATAGAATAAATAATAAGTCCTGGAGTTGATGTTTTTTTTTCTACAAACGAAAGTATAGTTTGGATGTAATTGAAGTCATCCTATTTCCGATGTAGCACATATATTTATATCGCATGTGTGTATTTCTTACCAGCAGATTCACCTTATATTCATAACACAAATACAACAGGTTACTTTAACATTCTCTCAGTAGGCAAATCTAATGAGCAGGTATACATCTGTGGGGACCTCAATGCCAGGACTGGTCAACATAATGATGATATAGAATCTATGCATGGTAAAGAAGGAGATTTAATAAACCTAATTAACCCAAATAATGAATCAGAGCAGTTTGAAAATAATAGGGAGGTTAGATTTAGTAGAGACAGAATGCTAAACAAACATGGAAAGGACCTTATTTGCTTTTGTGGGAATACAGGTCTCCGCAAAATGAATGGATGTCTGGGTGACACTCAGAATACTGGATATTATACTTGTTATACAAGTAATGGTGTAGCAAGTGTTGTAGATTATGTTATTTGTAAGCCATGAGATAGAGAAATGGTAAAAAAAACTCATACATACGCCTAAGCGGGAATCAGACCATAAGGCTCTAAAGTTTGTATTAAAACTCCCAGTAAAACCAGTAAAAACTTATTTTGAAACATTAAAAGAACAAAATTCTGACAGGGAAGCCATTAAGATATAAATGGGATCCAACTGAGGCTGATAGATATTAGGTTACTGTCAAAAATAAGACAAGTGACGAATTTAGCGAGGCTCTCCACTCATACATAATGTCTTCTGTAACAGCTACTTTTAAACACAAAGGGCAATCTAAAGCCAAATTCCCTAGGAATATGTGGTTTAACAAAGAATGTAAAGAGAAAAAAAAAGAATTGCATGATTATGCTAAAAACAATGACATAACAACTGAGTAACATGCACATAGCATAAATAAAAATAAAAAGATTGCCATAGGGTCATACAAAAAGCTGAACGGCAACATAATAACCTAGTAACATGACTTTGCAAGAAATGGCATGAGTTACAGGTACCCAGTAATATACCATATGGATATAAATTTCAAAGAAAAAATATTTACACATAGTTTAGATGGCTTTAAAACCTATATTAAAAGAAAATTTATAGCATCGTATAATATCAATTGTTATATTCCAAATTGTTATTCATGTGGCCGTTAGTCTCCTCCTGTCTCCAGACACTGCACAACTGATACTCAACTCCAACATGTAATTATCATCATTTAAAATTGAATCTATTTATTTATTTTATTTTTATTTTTTAATGTTATTTATATACTAGCTGTATAACAATAGCATGCCTTCCTATCGATAATTTATTAATATTTCAGTGTTTTAAAATATGAACTAATGAATTAGTAGTAGTAAATATATGTATAATCTTTTTCACATTTTTTTTTTCACAAGGTGGCTTGCTTGATAGCGGCAAACTTATTGCCTTAGAGGGAGTCTCCTTACTCCACTCTAAGAAAAAAATGGTTAATTTGTATAATATGTAATTACTGTTATGTGTTATTTAAGGAGCCAATAAAAACTGTGTCATTTTCATGAAAAAGAAACTAGGATACTTTAATTCCTAAAATCAAAGACACAGATAGTACCAGCAAATAAAGAGTATTTTGATATTGAAGTTCAAACACATACAGGGAATTGAATAACTAGTCAAAGAATGTAAACATACAACCAATGTGACTTAAGTGATGAGATATGTAACAGTGTAAATACATCAGATAAAGTTAGATATCACGTTAACCGACAAAAGGTTACAGACATATTTATACTCCATGTTTAACAGACATTCTTTCACACACAGTTATAATACTTGCGGGTCCCATATTTTCCAATTGCCAAGATTAAACACAGTTTCATGAAAAACAGCTTGAGGTACAGAATTTCATTTATATTTAATAATGCCAATGATGTAATAATCAATTAAATTATCACTCATTGTCTACCGGGTTTAAAAACGATGTCAAAAAACATCTTATTGGTCAATATTAATTTACCTGTATGATTCATAACTGTTACATTTGTCAGAGATCAACATAAGAAATTCTTAATTGCATTAATTGAACACCTGACTATTACTCTCTTTGCCCCGTCTTGTAAAATTTCCCTTTTGTGGTCTATCGTGTTCACTCTTGAGATTCTTCTTTTTTCCCTCCTTTTTGTATGTCCTTTTGTAACTATTGGTTCCTTCGGGATTCTGCTTTAATTTCTGGCCTTTGATGTCCCAAGTTGAAATTATTACAAACCTCTCCCCTCAAAGCTATATCTTTTAACTAGCAGAATGCATTAATTATTGTTTGTAAAAGTCAAAACTTATTGCTGCTATTTATGTTATATCAAAGTGACTGTCTGGACAAGGATGCACTGTTTGATCAGCTTAAAGAAAATGCTACCCAAATATAGTACGTGAATGTCATCCAATTATATCAAAGATCAACTGAAAGAAAATGCTCACCAATATGGCATGTGAATATCATTTTATAAATCCAAGACCAGTGCATTTACTGCAATTCCATTCATTTTTATATCCTTAATTTCATATTAAATTTTAATAAATGGACCTTACAGGTTGAATACAATAAAAACTTTTTCATAATCAAAGATTTGCTTCAGATTAATAAATGTCATTCCTCCATCAAAAGCATGTCTTCTAATGCATCTATTATATAAACGTCAGTTGTACCTGGCGAGTTTTAAGTTTATGTTAAATTCTAATTGATTTATTGTATACACTGTTGTAAGGGGGGCCCTTTGTCAGCGACAGCATGGCTGTCTTAGAAGGGCCCTCCTGATCTTGTATGTTTTTATATACTTTTTAAAATAAATTAGTTCTGAGTTCTGAGTTCCGACATGACATCCCCTGGAGTTTATTTTCCACCTCAATGAAATTAGTTGTAAATGCAGTAATTCACAAGAATAAACCAATACTGTCCACAGGTTGATAAGGTTGTATTGTTGAGTAAATCATGTCATTATTATAGTAACAACGTGTGCATTCGAGAAAGTTTATGGGATGTATTTGCTTTCCTTGAGATATTCGAAGACAGACAGCATTCCCTTTTCTGAGTCAAGATAATTGGTGTAGCCAAACTCCCTGATCTTGCTAAGACTGCTGAAACCTGGGGTTGGAATCTGGAGGCAAACATCAACAAACCAGAAACTTGTGAGGTCGTTGATGTTGAAAGGTTTTAGACCATGTTTCTGAACAAGTTTCTGCCAGACCGGGTTCTTATCTTTGCCCATTCATCCATGATGATCGGTTCTTGTCCAGGCTCCTCGACTTTGACGCCAAAGTAGTCGGCGATCGCCTGCCACATCCATCTCCAGCGGACCAAGTCGCCATTGCTGACGTTAAATGCCTGGTTGGCTGCTTTTGGCTCTGTGACCTGCCAGATACAGTTATCGGCAAGTAGGTCAGAGTGGACATGATCAGTGAAGACATCGTAACCGCACAGCCCACCGGGGAAGACAAAGGGCACACCCATCTCTTTACAAACGAGAGCGTAGACCGCCAAAGATGTTGCCATGTTCATAGAGTTGTACGGAGCAAAACCAATGATTATTGGCCGTGCAATGTTCCACTTGAAGCCTCTCTTTGCAGCCCGGTCCCACAACACATCTTCCCATTGGTGGTAGAAATTCTTGAAAGGAAGGCGGGGATTGCTTTCTCTGTAAGGAGACTTCAGCTCTTTAGGTTCAATGAAAGTGAAATGTTCGAATGGACCCATGTACTGCCTTGCTGATAATGCTGAGATGTACAAAAGTTATGCATTTATCTGAGGGGCAGGACCGTTTACTTTCCCCTACTTCAGCATAGACACTAAGAGCAATGTAGGCTATAATACTATTGAAACACAGATGCGTCATTTGACAAAACATCAAGCTAATTAGCCATTAAAGAATTAATTGGCAACGAATTGAAAGACATTCAATGGAGTACGATAGTGCCCAATTAACCACTGGTCCTGGACCACCTAAGACATGGTTGAAGTACTGAGTTACATTTTACTGTTAGGGCTCAAAATTAAGATAATTGATATACCAACATATTCTTAATTCATGCCTCAAGTCCAGACTTTTTTTTTGCTACAGCTATGTCAACCAATGTGCCTTGTTTCCTCTGCTAATTTTTGTTGTGTGGCACCAAAAGAGCAAATCTGCGGAAAGTGACTTTCTGACTGCTTGAACATCAACAGATACTTGTGAAATTTCACCAGAAAAAAACAACATTGGAACTACTCAAAACAGTTTCAATGAGACGGTCACTCAGCAAATCAGATAGCCAGTACTTCAATAGCTCTCGTTTTGTAGTGACTGATCAAATTGCATAGGAGTTTCATGACTCTCTTGCTTGTGAAGGCCTGTCTGTGCTCGTACCTGCTCTGGGTTCTTGAGACTGTGCTGTACACATGTTATTGTGAATTTGCACATAGATAATATTATTATGAGCAGATGGATGATTAAATTAATCTAAATTTCATTTCTATGTTGTAGTTAGACTCCTCTAAGGCAAGATGGCGCTAGGAGCTTATAGGAGGGCCCGCTTGTATTACAAACGATTCTTGTTATGCTTACTTGTACAGACTTATTGGGATGCCTATTTGGGATTTTCATCATTTAAATTATTCATATATTAATTGTTTATTCCAATGCGCAATGAACTAATGAATAGAAATATAAAGAAATTCACAAAAAAATCTATAAATACATATATGGCATTGATTAGATTTGGGATAATGGCTGCATTCATATGAATTCTCCATATCCTAAACATGGGAAACCAAGTATTATTTATTCCTCTGTGACTTCTACGAGATGCGATATGCACACAACTAATTTCAAAGACTTACAATTTTGCACAGTGCCAAGCATTGATATCTGATAGACAATTCATAAAATTCTAAATGCAACAGACCTTTTTGAAAAAGTTGCCTAATATTACATTTAGTCACAACACTGTAAGCCTCAAAGATTGTAAATATATTTCCGAACTGTCGATACATTTCACTTACACAAGCCTAGAAATGTCTAGTATTGTCTACCTTAAACTCTCGTGTAAATGCCAAAATCTTAAGAGCTGTACCTGTAAAAACCTGTGAAATCCAAGCTTTAAAAGTATGAATAACTGTATAATTTCTCATTCACATTTAGGTTAAGGTTAAGGTATTGATTGATTATTTATTTCTAGTTACGTAAAGCAATAGATTTAAAGCATAAGACGATTAGTAACATCATACAGTTTCATAAACATATCCGTTAGAAAACAATGTGGTGTTACTAGCAGATGGTGCTAAAGGTTAGTTACCGGTTATTAGCACCCACCTTAAATTATGAGACCCTATCTTAGGTAGATGGTGTTAACTCTATGGTGGTGCCTTCCTTGGCAGCCTCTCACTTACAGCTAAATTACTATTCTGAACTTGCCCGTTGACTTGTTCAAGCATGAGCCTTTGTCAACTCGCTGGGTAGTACACTATAATCACCACAGTTGTTGTGACTTCTCTTTAATAGAAAGGTGAATCCATACCTATTTGGCTATGGCAATAATAAGCTCACCTCAAGCAGTGCCACAACCACATACAAGATATAACATTTCAATATTGACTTCTATGAATACAGCTGTAGTCCTGTTACTTACTTAAGTACCAATATCTGCATCATTGCTACATTAAATTATACACCATTAGCTAATACAGAAACATAGGCTGCACTGCAGCTAAACCCTCATCGAATCCCACATAGCATACAGGCATCATTAAAATTGTTAAGTGTCCGTCCGACAAGCAGGAGGGTTGGCGTTACACTTGCATTTCCAGAGCAGAACTCCTAACACACACTTTCATTTCTAAAGCTGAACTCTAACAATAATGCACTTACCCTAATGAAATTTATACAGTAACACTCTATATGGCCCAGTCGTGCTTTTTGATAGCCACGCTGACATACCTTGGCCATGTTTTACAAAATTTGGAAAAATATTATTTTGTGAGTTTTTATATAGTGTGTGTGATGAACCGAAACAATTGCCACTTGGCCAACATAGCCTGTTACACAATGCTAATTAGAGTCCTAGTTTATGAACTCGTGAATTTCTTCATTGTTCATTATATTCTGTCAAGTGAGAAATAATACAGTTTTCCCGTGGGTTATTACAAAGTCATACTATATTTAGTCTTACTTTTGTCCACTAAGTCTTACATTGTCTTATTTTGATGCAAATATACTTGGATATTAACATCCTCATTGTAATATTCACGATTTGGTAAATATAAATGATTTTTTTAGAAATTATAAACTTTCTTTAAAGAACTGCATTTATTTTATTGCTTAATAGCCAATACACTGATTGTTTTTTGGACGATGAAATTAAAACCAATTGTGGTATATTACTATATTAGTGGTCTTACTTTTCATGTGCACATCATATTATAATTTCTTACAAATATCTTACTTCTTATGAAGGTAAACCTGCAGGAACCCTGTATTAACATCTATCCATTCTGTTCGTAGTAAATATTTTAGGCACAATAAGTATGATAAGGAGTATTCATTTTGCTAAAATTATCAACACAAAGCATATTCCCTAAAGTAATCTACAACTAGGATTATCATTTATCATTTATTGTTTATATGTCAAAATAGTGAAATTCAGCAACAACGTTATGCCACATAAAGATTTTGGGTATATTTTCATACAAAATTAACCTTTAAGGCTTGCATTTCCTTGTATTTAAATAAATATAGTCTAAATACAAATAAATACATATATTAAAGGTTTATTTTGTATGGAATGATACTCAACACCAATTTTAATGCCTTTATAAGTCAAAATATGTTTTGCTCGCTGTATACTTTTAGCTGGCAAATTAAGGAACTATATATTATGAATTGCCATAATCCCTTCAACAGTTTACTGTTGGGTTGCTGATTTGCATAAAGACTATGGCATTTAAATATTATTTATAACCGCACACTTTACAGGTGTACATGAAGAAATCAATAATAAGTATTGGAGTCAAGTGAAAGTAATATAGATCATTATGCAACTAATTATTATGAAATTGCTAATTATAAACAAAAACTGTTGAATGGGTTGAGCATGGCAATACTATGATCAAATATTTAATAATTGTATGCACATGAATTCTACAACATTTACGGCTGTCATTGCTAAGTATGGGATGCTAAGGAATATAAAGGAAGCAACACAATGTTCAGCATTTTATATTATACTTTCTAGGCTCACTTAGCTTTACTCTGAACAGAATGGACTGCTGTAAATACAGGGTTACTGCAGGTTTACCCTCATAAGAAGTAAGATATTTGTAAGACATTATAATATCCTAATATCCTGCTCGCATGAAAAATAAAACCACTAATATCGTAATATACACCAATATATTTAATTTCATCATTCAAAAAACAATCAGGGTATTGGCTATCTTCACAATAATTTTGTGATACAGTATGTGATGTACACAAATACAAAAATTGTCCGAAAATACGAATAATTCACTTAAATAAAACAATTCAAATAATTTTTCAGATAATCAAATGCCACCAAAAAGGAAATGGTCTTTCTCAAGGGGTGCCAAATGTTGACAACATCAATCAGAGCCTTCTAAATTCTCTTTCTCCAGATGTGCACGTCTACAAGTGAGTAGATTGAGCAATGGATGACATTCAACAGGTACTGTATTTATTCTATTATTATCTTAAAATCCCAATTTATTTATATAACGCTGGTTAGATCAAATAATACATAAGTATGTGTATTTTTATCGACAGGTGCATTTAACAGTGGAGTACCTGAACACTCTACGAGTGCCTGGCATGCCAAACCACAACCTAGAACTGAAAGAAGGAACCTCGATCATGATTCTAAGAAGCCTGGATCCACCTCGAATAACAAATGGAACCCGATGTATTATCAAGAGACTTAAGCCAAATATCATTGAGGCAGAGATCTCAACGGGACCATACAAGAATGAGTTGGTGATAATACCTCGAATACTAACTAGACGCTCCACCAGCGGGCTGCATTGTGGGCTACGTCCTTGATTCGCGCGGGGTTCGTCTCGGGCAATGGCGAGAGCTGGGACAAAGTGGAGGGCAAAACGGGGGTATGAAATGGCTGTGCGTAGGATAATGGAGCCACGAAACATGCTGAATAGCAATAGGAGCATGTAAAAGGGTAATATGTAGCGTTAAACCACGGGATGTAGCGGAAGACGCCATGTAAGTTGTGTTATGACAGATCGTACAGTTTTGCCCTAAGGCGACGTCATCTCGCGAGATCGATGTACTAACAAAACCTCTGCCCACGGAGCTAATAATTTCCAATGAGTCCCATACATTACCATTTCAGGTTAAAGCGACTGCAGCTGTATGTTTTGCAATGACTATAAACAAAAGTCAGGGCCAGACCTTTGAGAAAGTTGGTCTTGACCTAAGCAACCCACCATTTAAACTGTATGTGGGTCTTTCAAGAGTAGGGTCTGCCAAAAAGTTAGCTGTTCTTTGTTAGAATAGGAACACAAGGAATGTTGTATTTCATGAGGCTCTTTAATCTATATCTATAAAAGTTCAATTGAATTTAAAATATTTTGGTGTTTTTATTTCAATATGTTGGTTTTGTTGACAAATTTGTAAAAAAATATTGTCTACCATGCTCGACATAGAGGGGTTGTACACTGTAGGCCTAATTAAGCTATTTAAGCAATAAAATAAAAGCAGTTCTTGTGTTATTAAAGAAATTTCATAATTTCTATTCATTCATGCTCACCAAATCATCTGAATATTACAATGTGGATGTGAATATCCAAGTATATTTGCATAAAAATAAGACAATGTAAGACTTAATCAGACTTTGTAATAACCCACAGGAACACTGTATTTTCACACTTAACAGAATATAATGAACCCAATGAAGAAATTCATGAGTTAAAAAAATTGAACATCTTTGACTTTAATAGCATTGCGTAACAGGCTATGTTGGCCAAGCGGCAATTGTTTCGGTTCATCACACACACTAAATAAACACTCAAGAAATAAAAAATTTCACAAGACACCACTAGGCCATGTAGAGTGTCACTATAAAATTTCATTAGGCTAAGTGCATTAGTGTCAGAGTTCACCTCTAGAAACGAAAGTGTGTGTTAAGAGTTCTGCTCTGGAAATGAAAGTTTAAAGCCTGACCTCCTGTCTGTCGGACGAACACTGGGTGAACAATTTACAATTTTAATGATGCCTGTGTGCTATGTGGGATTTGCTGAGATTTTATTTGTAGTGCAGCCTCTGTTTTCAATACTTTCTGATTTGCCAAATTAAAAAAAAGTAGTGGTAAGGGGTAATATATTAATTTCCTCACTGTGGCCTAACACATTATCCAATAGGTTCATGTGATATTTCACTGGATAGAAGAGTAAATGGGGGAACTTTTGATGTATAATATGCCCATGTTGTATGAAGATTATCTCTGTTAAATTAAAAAAATATAGCTTGGTGAACCGAAAATGAAGTAATTTTTGCAGATTTATTAACCCTAATTTTGCCTTTATTCATAAAACACAAAAATATTGCACCAACCCAACCTATATTATGATAATGTATTCCTAGGTCCATATTTTGTGCAGTTTGGTTGAATAGGGAAGGCATTATAGGACAAAATGTGATTTTCAACAGCCGAACATGAGGTTGCCTTACAAATTCCTGATTTTCACCTAGTCAAACACATTTTATTTGACCACAACCATATTTTTCATGAACTAGAGAATGTTCTGCATACAACTGGATAGGTTTTGTTTTGTTCTACCCTATTTTTAAGAGTCTTTTGATAAATGGCCACAACTACGTACTGAGCCTGTTACATCATGAGGTGGACTTGTTAATTGAAACTTTCATTTAATAACCATTGAAAGGGCACTTCCAGCAACTCCAAAATATTCTGTACAATCGCAAACTGCGAAATAACATAGGCCTAAAAAGCTCTAAATTTAAAGGATTATATATACTCCAAAATATTACATTATTTCATCATAAATAACTGGAGGGCATGCGCACTTTTGACCCAAAATAAAATATCCGGCATATTGCAATACTAAAAGACTAATTAATCATATGTTTTAAATGAAGAGGTTTGTAATAAATAATCTGAGAAAGTGTGTGGTGGCAGATGCGTGCTTTTTAAAAATGGTGATTAATTAGTTTTCAGTTTGCTTTCTAGGTCATAATATATTTTTATATTTGTGTGAAAATCTGATAAAAAAAAGTAATTCGATTTAAAAGAAATAGGCCCAACATATTTAGCACAATAAGCTTTTTAGCTTTTATACTTACAAGTGAATATTTTATCCCACCTTCTCAGAAATAGTGATTATCACCAGATGGCGTCTTTGATTGATGAGCACGCGTCACCTGGTGTATAATTCTAGAAGTGCTATGAATAAATGAATTTTCAGTGACCATGGAATCGGCACATAAATTCGTGTCTATATGGAACTTTTCCTCAATAACGCTAATTTTTATTGTGTGTTGTGGATGTCGCTACTTCGTGAGATGCTTAGATGTCATCTCTGAGCCTCTGTTAGCAACAAAACTTTATTCTGTGATTTTGTTCATTTGGCAGCTTTGTGGATTCTTTCTTTTGCAAGGAAATCACCTAAAATGTCTAAAGGTATTTGTTGTTCTCTCTGAAAATTTCCTAATATTTTGATAACGTTATGGTTAATGTTATGTCACAGTAAATAACCTACCGAATGTGTTCTTAAAATTGTATTGTTTACGTGAGCGATAATATGGTATTTGGGGCATTTTTCTTATTACACACTGGATTGTGTAAAATATGCAATTACATATTGATATCTTATTTTATTGTCCTATGTTTCTTTTAATTTCAGAGTCCAAGATGCATTATTCAAAGCGCTGCCTTGGTGGCATCATTCACCATATTCTTCCATGTAGTTGCGATATTGTTTGGTGCTGCAGTTTTTGAGTAAGTCATATGATTGAAAATTTGATATGCTTTATTTAGTTATTTGATTTGCTTAGAATTTATAATATTTAAAGATTTGAAGTCTATTTTAATAGTGCTTCTACTGGTAATTGAGGCATTATATAGGATTATAATCATTATATGACATTCAAGGAGAACCGGACGGGAGAGGTTCTAGGTGCCATGTTCTCCCCCCCCCCCCCCACCCACTTTTTGGTCCAGTTATTGAAAGTGTCCTTTTGGCTGCCTCTTCCGTTAATAACACTTAAAGTGCCCCCATGGCTGGTGATGGCTGGTGCCCCTCCAGTTACGATGATGTCCGCTGCCCCTGGTGACATTGTGTATAATAGAGTGCAGTTTAGATATTAAAGTAACATATTCCAACATGAAACTGTTAAAAGGGGCCTAATTGGTTAATCCTCTTCTCCTTCGACCAATCACATCACTTAATTTGTTCAACATGTTCAATAAACTACTTGAGCAGTTCAAATGACACTACTTGATTGGTTATCGATTAAAGCGCCATAAAATGGATTTGTTTTATTTCATCAAAGAGTTAGAATCGCAAAAGAACTTTTACTAATCACACTGCCATTGCATGATTTAAAACCCTAAAAAATGCATATTTAGAGTCATTCTCCTACTTAAACGTTTGGGCATGCTGCAGTGCCCTCTAGTTAGCTAGTGACTTCACATCAGGATATCCCATGATTCCTGTAAGCAGCAGCCAGCCAATAAACAACCGGTGAGCAGTGATGCTAGACTGCATGCATGCTGCAGCATCCTTGCATCTTGGTCACACCTCAGTGATTCCCGGCACTTGACCTGGGTTAGGGCAATTAGTTCCTGATGTTGCGTCATGCACATGTAATGAGCCACTTCTTCAACTACAATAATTTTGACGGAAGAATGTCTACTTTAAAGTCAATTTTTTAGGGCTTAACCTAGGATTCAGGAAATTTGTATTTTATGGTATACTCTTCCATGTGCAAATTAAATTTTATGGCACCTTTTAATGTGAATCAATGTATATATTACGATCATGTCCTTTTTCCGTATCCATTGAAATAGTTTCTTTCTGTTTTATTCCATGCAGAGATGTAGCTGAAACTTTTCATTTTGCAATGCTTCTGAGCACTCTAACAGTTGTTCCATGTTTATGTGTGTACGGAAATAATCTCCAACAGTGGCTGAACGTTTTTACACTCAGTGGGTAAGTTTGCCAGAAAAAAGAAAACCTGAAATGTATTTGCTGCTTTTACATCCAAGTACTACAGTGTATTCTTGATATTTTATTTATTTCAATGTGATATCTTTTATATTTAAAAAGTGGAGAATCTAGTCTCGAAACGTCAGTCATGTTGACATCCACATTCGCAGTAGCTGGAGCATGGTTTGGTGCATTTCCTATTCCTTTAGACTGGGATAGACCTTGGCAGGTAATTTCAATCACAAATGTTAAAGTTATTTAATTATCAATATCAAGATTACTTAATTATTTCATGCTATTTATATAGGTTTTCTTGGTATTCTTGCTTCTTAGAATTTCAATATCCAGAAGTTTATTTGTAACATAGCAAATCAGATGTGTTGTCTGATGTATGAATCTGCACAATTAATTTAACATATAGACTTGAAAACATTGTACATTCACTTCTCTTATTGTCTTAGTGGAACTTCATGATTGGAAATTCTATTACAAAATGATAAATCAAAACCTTCTTATTTTCTTCCAAAATATGACATTACCCACCCATACTGATATTCACACATATGAAACTTGGGGATGATCCAGATATGTCCCTCTGAAGTTAAAACCTCACATCCCAAAAATGGTTAACACAGCAACCTCAAATATCACTCACAGTTTTCACAAATTTGTCAATTTATCTCAAAAGGATGTTTGTCAGTGCATATCAATCGACATGCAAAATTTAAAATTGCTATGTATGTGCATCAAATAAGTAGGAAAAGTGCTAAATAAGCATTTAATCAACTGCAAAACGCATTAAGATAATCATACATGCTAGCGGCATCAAATGCCTTAATGTGGGTCTCCATGGTTTCTCATAATGTATTTTCTGTATAATTCATACTGTACTGTATTTCTGTCCGAATAAAAGTCATCTGTATGTGTGTCATGGGGACATCAAGTCATTTGGGCTTCCAATTATATTAGTTTATGTCCATCTACAAATTGTTCAATGTATCACAGATGTGCGAAGTACTCATACATCAAGCATTACTGATTCATATGCAGGTTGCACTTTGGTTTTCAGGTCTGGCCAATCACCTGTGTTATTGGATCTCTGTTGGGTTATTCCATTGGTTTACTCTGGGCAAGTGTGAGGATCGCCAATCTCCCTCCAGTATCTAAAGTCAAAGCTGGATGATATTTTCCTCTCTTTACCGCCCTAAATTTTTATTGTAAGATTTTATTGTAAATATACACCGTAATGTATTAATGTAAATAAAGATTTATGTATATCATTCTGTTTATGTAGTCACTCACTTTCATTGGGCACTTTTTGTTCTCAGAATATGAAACTGCTGTGTACTTATAGCATGTGAATATCATTAAAACTAAAATTTTATTAGTATCTTTGTCATAATGTGAACAATATATGGGTCAGATAGGGCCGCCAGGACTTTTCCCGGTGGGCCATCATTGAATTGGCATGACCAGTGCGAGAGCAATACAACTAAAGATCCACACTGTCATCATATTAGCTCATATTATTATATTGCATCTTTTTAGGACTAAAAAGGCTTACTGGTACCATTTAAGACGAAGAGGCCTTGCGTTAGAACACACTAGGACCAGCCATATTTTCAGGGTTGGTTTGTTGCTATATCTGGAGTGACCCTTTGGTGTAGGCTAACGGTCGGTACTATAATTTCCCACACACTCCAAAATTAACAAACGGATTTCTGAGAAAAGACCTTTTTTGTAGCTAAAATACTTGTTTATGATGAAACAGTTTTAATTCAGGACAGAGGGTGGAGCTTGGCCAGGTCACTGACCTCTGGTCATCGTTAATTAATGTCATGACTATCTAACCCCATGTAAGATAAGCTCTGCCCTGTGCTCACCCCACTTGCTGCTTGGTCCTCTAAGTGACCACATCTTGTTGCATTTTGCTTGACTTCCAAGATGGCTTCTGATTCGTTTGATTTGACAGTTGGTGTGCTGAGAATGAACTTGCTGAGGAAACTAAAACAGCACTTACAGAGGCTGGCTTTGATAGCTACAAGTCACTTTGCTTGCTGGATGAAGTGAAGATAAAACAATACTTCAAGAAGCTCATCCCTGGACAGCTGTTACTGCTGATTCAGGGTGTTTCATTATTCCACTTAGAGGACACCAGGACAAGAAACACAAGAAAGACAAGAGATAATGCCTAGATCTACATCTGAGAGTGCTCAGCAGAGCACTGCATCTCCTGAGACACCTGCTGATCCGAAGACTATTCTGGAAAAAGGTGGATCTTTGTCTGCTACCCAGGTCCTGGAACTTTTGCAGAATTCATCAGCCACAGCAACACTAGCTCCTAGGACTTCAGCTCGTGTCTGTAACTGATTACGTCTCAAATCTGACCAGGGGGGAGCAGCTCACTACAGTCAATATTGGTGGAGTAGAATTTTTATCAAATGCAACCAGGAGAATTCCTCATGAGAAACTGACATTAGCCCAATACATGGAAGGGGCAATTCGTATGACAAGAGACATGGTACTAGAGGATGGTGCCAATCTGGATCAGGTCATGGATTACCTAAACTACCTGATCCAGGTGGCAGTATTTGCCCACTCCTTTGCCTGGCCTAATGTCCTTGGATATGATAAGGTCTATAGGAAAGAACAGGCCATCCTAGGATTCAGGTGGGGGACATCAAGCCCTTTCCTAATGACCAGTCAGCTACAAAAACCAGCTCAGCATTTCAAGGAAACCAGCACCAAGAAGGCTACCCAGGCCAAGGATCCCAAATCTGGTAAGACAATATGTCTTAAATTCAATGGATATAATGGATGTCAACTGAAGGCCTGTCAATTTGCTCATGTATGTCGTGCCTGCTATGAAGACCATCCTGAGGTGCATCACAAATCAGACAGGTCTTCAAAAAACTAGAAATTCCCTCATCATCTGTTAAAGCCTGCCTTCATATCTGGGAAGAAGAACTAGAAGGTGATCCTGACAGTGTGTTTATTTTGAATGGCATTATGCATGGCTTCTCTTTAATTGACTGTGCCCCTGGAATTATCCCCCCTGCATCTGTTTCCAATCATCCCAGTGCTGAACACCCTAGAACTTTACACAAAGTGGAACATCGCATTAAAGAAGAAATTATACATGGTAATTACATAATCACCTCTGAGTGCCCCACTGTGCTATCTGCTTTGGCAGCAATTGAGACACCTGATGGGGATGTACACTTGATCCACGATCTTTTAAGACCTGAAGACACCAGTGTTAATGACTATGCTAAAAAATATGAATGTCATTTACCTCTATTGGGGAGGCTCTAGCTTTCTGTTGCCCAAATGGATACATGTGTAAGGAAGACTTGAAGTGGGCCTACAGAAGTTTTGAAATTGCACACTCCCAACGCAACATCACTGGATTACAATGGACTTTTCAAGGTGACAGTCATCCCACCTTTCTTATGGATGGTAAATTACCCTTTGGTGCCAGGAAAAGTCCTGCTATTTATAATAGGATCACCCAGGCTATACAACGCATGATGAGGAAACGTGGTTACCAGGTGTGTGCATACCTTGATGACTTTATTTGCTGTGCTCCTGATAAGGATGCATGTACTCAAGCTTTTAATGCTTTGATAACTTTACTGAGACAGCTTGGCTTGCGTATAAACTGGAAAAAGGTTGTGGATCCCTGCCAGTGCCTCACTTATTTAGGTCTGGAAATAGACACAGTGCATGGAACATTAAGACTGGATCAGCTCAAGGCTAAACAAATACATGATTTGCTTTTGGATTGCATGAAAAGAAAACGACTTTAAAAAAGGCAATTACAAAGTTTGGCTGGAAAGTTGAATTGGGCAGTCCAGGTGCATCCTTGGGGTAAGGCATTCATGTCATCCTTTTTCCATGCTATTAGCATACTTGTGCAGCCCCATCACAAGTTTATTATCAATAAGGCTATGCTTAAGGACATGCAATGGTGGGTAGAATGCTTATCAAAGGACATACATGTGCGTTACATCTGGGACATTAGACCCCAGGTCATCATCACCACTGACAGCTCATCAGTGGGGGCTGGAGGATTCTGCCTTAATGATGGCGATTTTTGCTACTTCAACTGGTTATTAGATAAGCCTAATCTTGCTTCTTCCCACATTAATCTTAAAGAACTGGCAACAGTTTTGCTTTGCTTAATTAGACCGATGGGCAGCTAGCTGCCTATGCAGGACATCATTTGGATATCTATTCTGACAATTTCATGACCATCTGTGCAATTAATAATCGTTATTCCCCAAATACCACAGCAGCTTGGATACTTAAAGCCATTGCACAGTTGGTGATTAACCATGACATTTCAATTACTGCTCACTACATCAAGGGAGAGTCTAATGATATTGCAGATGCTGTGAGTAGGCTGCATTCCCCTGGTCAGTTTCTGAGACTGTCAACATTGTTACAGGGATTCTTTGGCAATGAACTACACTTTTATTTACTTTCAAATCACATGTCGAATGCTTCATTTAAATTCCTTGTGCCCTCTTTAGAGAAGCTGCTGCTCGTATACAACTCTTGGATGCTGAGGTGTCAAGACTGAAGTCTTTTGTTTTTGCTGATAGCACCAAAGAAAAACGTACACAACCTTTCTTCATTGCTATCTAAATTGTTGTGCTGTTTATGATCTCCCTGCCTTCCCTGCTACCCCTGTGAACATTGGTCGCTACATAGCCCATTTGAGTGCTTCAAAAACATTTTCATCTATTCAGCAATATCTATCTGTCATCCGTTTGTTGCACTTGGAACTTGGATTATCACACCCCTTTCAGGACAATTATCACATTTCATCACTACTCAAAGCTGTTATAATATTATAAGCGTTACAAAGGATGTGAACCACGTTACAAGTTGACTTTAACATGTGATAATATCTCTGCTATGCGTTCTCATCTGGACCTGTCAAGGGCTGCAGATGCCCAACTGTGGTCATTAATTTTGGCCTGCTTCTTTGGTATGCTGTGCATCAGTAATGTGACTTTTCCCTCCTCATCTAATTGGGCACCTGTGAAATCAATCACACGGGGTGACATAGATTTTTATCAAAATGGAGCAATTCTTAATATCCTCTGGTCCAAGTCCCTGCAATATCGAGAACGAGTGCTTCAAACAGCCCTGCCCCTTTTAAGTACTGATCTCTGTCCCACTACTGCTCTACTCCGGTTCATCGCCCTAGCAGGAACAGTACCCCTCCATGCACCTGCCTGGGCCTTCAGAGACCCCACAGGACACCTTCAAATCCCCACGCCATCTGCAATCCGCTCCAGACTGAAGTCGCTGATTGCCCTATCAGGGCTTTCTACATCGGACTTCAACAGCCACAGCTTGAGGAGATTTGGTGCTTCTCACCTGTTTGCTGCAAAGGTCCCCATCGAGGTCATTAAAGTTTTGGGGGATTGGAAGAGTGACTGTGTTTATAAATAATTGAAACCACAAGCTACTCAAAAATTATCTTTGGTTAACCAATCTTTTTAACATGACTTTATCAAATTTACATTAACTACCCCAACCTTGGACTTTGGGACATTTACTTTGCTTTACTTAATTCTATATTTACCTATATTGATGTGTGTCTGTGTTTGTGTGTATGTTTATATGTAGATGTTATCTTTGTGTTTTTTATTGTCTTTTTTGTGTAACTGTAGTTGATGATCTGAGGCAGTAATAAAGTTTCCTTGCCAGCACTTACTTGTCTGTCTTTGTATTAAGACTTGTTTATGATGAAACAGTTTTAATTCAGGACAGAGGGTGGAGCTTGGCCAGGTCACTGACCTCTGGTCATCATTAATTAAGGTCATGGCTATCTAACCCCATGTAAGATAAGCTCTGCCCTGTGCTCACCCCACTTGCTGCTTGGTCCTCTAAGTGACCTCATCTTGTTGCATTTTGCTCCCCTCCCTAATTCCCTCCCTTTCTTAATTAGTTATTCTTATCTTACAAAGTTTCATGTTCAGGACAATTACTTTGCTTTACTTAATTCTATATTTACCTATATTGATGTGTGTCTGTGTTTGTGTGTATGTTTATATGTAGATGTTATCTTTGTGTTTTTTATTGTCTTTTTTGTGTAACTGTAGTTGATGATCTGAGGCAGTTATAAAGTTTCCTTGCCAGCACTTACTTGTCTGTCTTTGTATTAATATATGTGATAGCCAACCCTTTATCATCGGCCTCTTCCATAAGGTGATTTGGCTTAAGGAATGTGAATAAATACCTAAATAACGTATTTTTGATCAAACGCTTTTATCAATGCCCTCCTTAGGCCTAAAGTTTTGCTATGCTCTTCAATTGTTAACTATATATGATTGGAAACAATGGTTTCTACAATATGGTCAGGGGCACAGGTTGACACATTAAAATGTATTGCAGGGACCGCTGAAGAATAAGCTTATTGCCTAAATACATGTACATAGATAGAGATTCAATGTATTTAATGCATCACTCCACGTTTAATCACTTCATGTTGTCAAATTACCAAATCAATTAGTATTTGATTTGTGGATCTTTTTACTCATCTACTTGCCGAAGGGGTTTCTGAATGGTTTTGCTGGAATAATTGTGCACTGATGTATGTGTGGACACAAGGACTTTAATGATGCTACTTTCATAGAAGTATTTATTGTATTTTCTACTGAATTTTTGATGCACGGATGAATGATCATGGCGACATGCATTAATTGCATTAATTGTCAATTACGCCTCGCACAATACTCCAGTAGGTTAATGCTGTTTGGAGGCCCCAGGAGACCCATGGGAGGTTGTCATAATTAACCCCATGAAAACATTAAATATGTGTCTTATATTAAAACGCTTGTTTTATCTTTTAGCACAGATCCTTCGTCTCATTGCCATGGTCTCTGCCTGTCCTAATTAGCCCAACTGGTGCAGAAAAACAGGACGTAAAGCCCGAATCACCCACCCACCATCTTTTAGCTCAGTCACTGAAGATTAAAAAAATTTGAAAAAATAAGATTTTTTTTAAGAAGGCCTCAAGCCATTTTGGGGTAAAATGAGTAAAATTAGAAATTTTTACTTAAATCCTAGACCTATAGATCTATGCTAGTGGATATGTTTTGGTAGCAAAATGTGTGAAATTAAGTGTTTTATCGGGTTCCAGGGGCAATTTTTTGAAAATAGGGTTAATTAGTATATAAGGGTCGAAATCGGCTCAGACAGATGCCGAAAATGTTCCCGCAACTGCAAAAATGCTCAAAATTATAGGGTTACATGAGCAAATTTTAAAAAATGCCCCTGGAACCCGATAAAACTCTTAATTTCACACATTTTGCTTCCAAAACATATCCACTAGCATAGATCTATAGGTCTTAGGATTTAAGTAAAAATTTCTAATTTTACTCATTTTACCCCAAAATGGCTTGAGGCCTTCTTTAAAAAAAATCATCTTTTTTCAAATTTTTTTAATCTTCAGTGACTGTGCTAAAAGATAAAACAAGCGTTTTAATATAAGACACATATTTAATGTTTTCAGAAAAGGTCAATTATGACAACCTCCCATGGGTTTCCTGGGGCCTCCAAACAGCATTAACCAACTAGAGTATCATTAGCTTCGGCAGTAAAACTGCATATTGGTCTCCTCACCATCCACTATTTATATAATGTAATATGTACATTCTTTAAATATAACGTCATATTAATGAGACCTGTGTTGTGTGGATATTTGAGTAATTCTGTTTGGCTAGTGGTGAGGACATGTACGTATCACTCCAATAGCTTCTGTCAACAGCAGTATTATGGTAATCCTAGCTGATGTCCACCAAGCAGGGATGCGCTGTTGCTGCTTGTGCTTTCCGCATCACCTGTGTGCTTCAGATGGAGCTCTGCAGCCGCAGCTGAAGCATCTCTTCTTCACTGGTGAGTGGTACTCTCTGGAGTACTGTACATGCTTACTATTTCCTATTGTATTGTTTTGTTACATTGAATTCAATTGTAAAGGACCATTGTGAATAAAGCCAAGCCTGCTTATGACAGCTCTCAACAGACGTTATGATGACATGACAAGGCTTGTAGGACTCCTCATGATAAACTTTCATTACACCAGTTTTATTCATTTTCACATTAAGATCAAACAATCATTCGTATTTATTCGTATACGTAATTGCCAGGTTTCCATATCTCAAAGGTGTAGTCCATCACTTTCAATTAATTGGATTGTAGGGTTTGATAAGATTTTCTGGGAGGATAAATGGAGGTTGTTTTTTGTTTTGTTTTGTTTTTCGAGCAATGTGTCCCGTTTAATTGAGATTTATATTTGGTCGACAGACAACGTCAAATTGCGAAAAACAAGGCGTGGTCTATCATCTATTACAACATATTTGTCACGAGAGATGGAGAAAATAGAGAAAATAAATCCATTTCTATCATTTAACCAACCGTTCTCAGTGAGTGGCAATGCCATAAGTATTTTCAAAATATCAATATTGATTGAATACAATAACATTAAATGAGAGCGTGGATAATATTGGCTGGCCAGATTATAACGCACAAATAGGACTGGTGAGGATTTCACATGACCACTGACAATTTCCTGGCAGATAATAATAATAATAATAATAAAATATATTTATTCAGGAAATATGCAGTTTTAGATAAAATCTGTTATTACAAACTGGTCCTGATATGAAATATATATAAATAAAGACAAATAAGTATGTACAAAAATATTATAAAAGTGAGTAAATAGTTAAAAGAATTATGCAGTTAAAAGGTTGCGTAAAGCAGATTTAAAAACATTCACATCATTAATGTTCTTAACATGGGCTGGCAGATCATTCCATAAAACAGCACCATTGTACATAAAAGATGACTTTAAATAACTGGAATTACCTGATGGCACAATTACATTCATACTCTGACTAGATCGCAATGAGTAGACACTTTGTAAATCACAACCAAGTACAACATTATTACAGAGATAATCAGGAGCATCACCATTTATACATTTATACATCAGTAACAAAGTAAAATAATTTCTTCTTTGTCGAACATTCATCCATTTTAATGTTTTAATGATTTCAAGCCCACGAGAATTGATATAATCAAAATTGTCTGATACAATGCGGGCTGCGAAATTTTGCAAACGCTGCACCTTGTCTATGTTATAATTATAAGTGAATCCCCATGAATATATACAATAGTCAATAACAGGCTGAATGGAACTTAAATATATCTTATTTAATACATCTCTGGGGGCAACATTTCTTATCCTGGACAGTTTGTTTACACAGCAGCCCAAAGATGAACACAGCTTTGATACATAAGGATCCCACAAAATGTTGTTATCAATTTTGATACCCAAATAATCAATAATATCAACTTGTTTAAGAACATGATCATCAAGAACAACATTCATAATTGAATCATTTCTCACATAGGATGATGATATGGTCATTACATTACATTTATCCGCATTCAGAACAAGACGTTTTGTATTATACCATTTTGAGACTTCCGTTATACTGGCTTGTAATTTATGTTGTACTTCGAGAGCTTCGTTACCAGTGCAGTATATGACAGTATCATCAGCATAAAGATTACAAGATGACAATGAAACAAACTGGGATAAATCATTGACATATAGCATGAATAAAAGGGGTCCAAGCACGGACCCCTGTGGAACACCAATGTTTAATATAGCATTTTCAGACTTCTTGTAATTAGTAACCACTTGCTGTTGTCTATTACACAAATAACTTGAGAACCATCTCAGCTCACAATCGCAAATACCATAATAAGACAATTTTTCCTTCATAACATCATGATTAATACAATCAAAACATTTTTTGATGTCTAAAAAGCACAGTCCTGTTAACAGTTTATCACATATATTGTCAATGCAGTCAACGGTTACATGTAATCATACATATTAAGTAGTAGTGGTGATACTCTATTATAATATTTCTTAGCCCACCATTGGATTAACTGTTAATTGCAGAATTTGTGTGCAGATTTAGAATTTCATTAGACTCAGATGTAAAGTTATTGCTGTTAGCTGTATTTCTCTTTTGCTCCGTCTGCCACCCTTCTGTCTGTCTAGCTGTCTGTCTGCTGTCTGTCTTTCTTTCTCATTGTTTCTTTCTTTCTTTCTTTCTTTCTTTCACGTTTACTATACAATCAGCTAGCTCATTATAGCTTGCAGTAGTTCACTCTGGGCATACACAGCATGCATACAACAGTAAGCAAGTAAACAGCTGAGAGTTAAGTTTAACTTGAACATCACTCACTGTCAAGACTGACTTGACCTAGGTACTGGGCTCATTATTGTTCCTTGAGGTATCCTCAGATTGCAAGTGTATTTGTGGCTACTGGTAACTGCAATTAATGCCCATCTCAGTTAATTAATATATATTGCCTACGATTGTCTATTTTTGGCAGTTACCTGGATGAAGTTGTGGATCATTATTATTCACAAATCAATTACAGCAAAATTTAATGAGATGAATTTAATACTTTTTTAAATGAAAAAATAATAATACGTATAATTAACCCCATATCAGATTACTGTCAGTCATGGATAATGTGTCATGAGTATATAGTTGCAGACTGTATCAGATTACAATTGCAGTTTCAATAAGTAGATGAACAATAAATGTCTCTTAATGATGCCAATACATTAGTCCCCTACTGCAGCTCCTGCGGTCATTAACTGCAGGTGAAAATGACCTTACTAAATGCTGCACATTTTTCTAATAGAGGTGCTAGACCCCTGATATCCTAGGGCAGAGCAATCTTTTAGCATTAAGACTTCAAAGTTTACATCCTCGCCCCAAGAATGGCACCACAGGGCTGTCTAAATGCGTGTCGTTAGCGTTATATTCTACAATCTAGCTTAGTGGTTCAGGCATTCTTCAGGTTATTTCAAGAACATGGATCCGATTCCTAGCTGTCATTAGCAAAATTAAATGGCAACATCTCTGCAAAAGCATAATTTTACTAATTTAGTTTGGTGGTGGATATCCTTGGTGTCTATACCCTGGCAAGTAAAAGACACCACACCTTAAAAAAAATTGGGATTTTAACCAATTTTTTTATCAATATGTGTGATAAACAAAGATTATGTTGGTTGACCTTACCTTATCAATTGGCGAATTAAACCAATAGGTAGTTGTCAGCCCAATCATATGTTGATTGATGTAAAAAAAAATCTTGGTTGGTCACGTATTGATTACAAAAAAGGGTGAAGCTACCAAAATGTTTACTTAACATGATTTAAACTTTAGTCGTGTCATCTCTTCTTTACGTATGCCTGTAGCAGTCATATGTTTGGCTAGGAGACCAAGCAAAAAGGCAATATCGACAAGCCAAATGTGAGTCATGCAGCATTTGAAGATTCTTGCTTTTGATCATTGCAAGTGTACCTTGAGGCTCGTGGCACTGAGTCTATCATAAAAATGAATGTGCTTCATAAATTTAAAATCATATTTGCTTAGTGTAGACGTATTTGCAGTTGGTTTTCAATTTATTTGATTTTACAAAAAAAAAAAATTAACAAGATCTAATAACATGGTATTTCTTCCTTATTTTATTATCAGTTTATTTATAGTTTCCCTCTCCTTTTTTCTTTCTTTTTCTTTGTTTGTTGTTTGTTTGTTTCTTTCTATCTGTCTGTCTTGTCATTTCTTTCTTTGTCCACTTTGTATATCCTCTTGGTCTTTAGCATCAAGCAGGTGAACAGGTGAACTGGTTACACAACTCAGTCCCTATCTTTTTCTGCGAAGGCTTATCTATATTTAGTCACTAAATAGTTTGCCATTTAATGGTTTTCCTGTGCGTCACCCAGATATCCAACCCTGCAGATTTGCCTATTTCGAGGGCATGTCCATATTAAATCAGTTAGAGCCATAATCTGCTTTTTAGCCACAGTTATTATGGGACTGTCAGAGCAGCTTAAGTTCTTGCTGAGGTCAACACAATGTGTATATCAAATTCAGATGTATGCACTGTACAAGGAGTGGTCTATCATTTTAATTTTGCAACAAACATCTTGCATGTTGACTGTTGTTTAATACTCATTACTCTGAGTCAAATATACAAATACTCGGAGAAATTATATATTGCAATTATTAATGGCTTTGGTCGACAATGAATTCTCAAGTGGCATTTTTCATCCACTTTCATTCACACTGAGGTAAATCCATTTTTTTTAGAAACAAAAATAAACTAAATGAACACATACAAAACTCATTACCTGAGAAATACTGCTATTTAGTCATAATAGATACCAAATAACTACATAATGTATTAATGACAATACAATGCATTGTGATGTTTGATATTGTTATTATAAAATGTTATTATTTATAATTATATGTCACAAAATATGTAATTTTGTAAAATGATGAAAAATAAACTACTGCATACAAGATAAAATATTCAGCCACAAACTTTTAATTTAACCACATGAAAGTAACCATGACAATCATCAGACCATTAAACAAAAGATATTTAATGTAGCTGCAGTAATATATAGTATAAACTTAGGTACTTACAACAACTTGCAGATGTATCAAAATTAGAAATTTAGACTACAGCCAAAAACCACAAGGATTACATGATAATGTCATATTAAGGGAATATGCAACAACAATTTTGCCTAACTTTCTTATGCTGGGGAAATATTTTTGTAGCCTTATCTCTTATTTATGATACCCGAGTTTTTCCCACCTGTATTTAAAGGTTAACCAGCCAGTATTACTTCGCTGAATCTCTCCTGCAACTTAAGCTTAACCTTGATCAAGAATTAACAGCAGGAACTGATGTTGAACTTCAAGCCTTGTCAGTGTGATGCTTCATCTCATATCCAATTTGCTGAGAGTTCATATGTTACTGACTGGGCAGAACGACTCATTAGCTGCCCACTGGTCACTGTCAGGGTCTGCCTATCACATATGTAACTGATAGCATATCGTTTACGTCAAGTATAGGGTATAGTTGGTTTCGTATGAAGCATATAATCATGGTTACAACTTCTACAAGCATGCATGTGGTATAATATTTAGTAAACCCGACATGAAGACGAGTAACAGCAGAAAGATTTATTTATAAAATCCCAAACAATAAGAAAAGCACCCCATGCCTTAACATGTGCACCCACGTCACACCTTGCATTTTCTGTGTTTGTGTTAAGTGCAAGTTTGCCAGGAAGATTTAATCCTGTTTATAGAACTTCATTTGAACAACCACCTCAATAATAAAGCCACCATTCCAATAAGACTTCCAAATACTGACCCCTTATCTGTATTTTCCATCATAATTAGCCTCATTAATATATGACAATTCTAATGTCATGTCATTCGGGCCTAATACATGGTCTTCATAAGAGATTCACATGTAATAAGGAAAAGGGACCAGATTGAATGTAGATATCATTTACAGTTTACCATTACATTCCGTACACATTCTGCCAACCTTAATTACATCCTTGACAGGCTAATCCTGAGTCTTTCTCACCTCCATGGAGAGTATTCACACTGGGGCTTGAGAGCTCACACTTGCATCATATCATTATAAAACTTAATTTCTATTAATCTCATAAGATATTCATATGTAATATTTAGCTGTATTATTTAGATTCACATGTAATATTTAGATTCACATGTAATATTTAGCTTATTAATGAGATGAATTACCAGCACGTGGTCTAGTAATCAAGGAGTTTGCCTGCTGAGCACTGCTGAGGTAAAAGGTTCAAACCTCTGCTATTTACTGGGATAGTTTGGCAGATGCTTGTGCAACCGCTGCTTCTCCTTATTTATTCTTTGCAATAGGCAACCACAATGATATGATGCAAGTGTGAGCTCTCAAGTTCCTGTGGTTGACAGTGTAAATACTCTCCATGGAGGTGAGAAAGACTCTGGATTAGCTGTCAAGGATGTAATTAAGGTTGGCATAATTTGTAAAATAGTAAACTGCAAACATGGTAAATCAATGATATCTACATTCAATCTGGTCCCTTTTCCTTAATAACACGACTTAATTATTTATACAGTTTCATAACAATGTCTCCAGGGCAAAGGGGAATTCCCATAATACATTGCTCTCAACAAGGCTCTTATTATGTCTCATTAGCGCTTATTGGTGCTCCAGAAATAGGTCAGTTGCCTCACATGCTTCTGCAGGCAAGTCACCCCCATTTGCCTAATTAAGGATTTCTTCTTTGAACACTGCTCTGGTAACTGCAGTAACTGTAGATCAGTGCGCTTCTGTAGATTGTGTTTCATTGAACCCAGAAGCTGATTGCTCCACACGATTACAGGTACTTTGCTTGGTTCTGTGGTCTTAAAGACGTTCTTGGGTCAAGCTGATTACACGTTATAGTTGCTTGAGACTGATGGCAAATGATCCAAACCACCTTACTCCAATTACAGAACATCTGCTGTAATAATATGCCTTAATAAAAGAAATTGTACTATTGCTAAAGAACGTCTCCGGTATCCATACAATATGTAGCTATACATGCTATAGGAACAGCTAGCTAAAGCTACAACAAGCCAAGCTGAACATAGCCATGCATAGCCATGAAGTGACAGGATATATATAAGTTGTGGCCTAAGTCAATAAAAGCTTGTCATATTTCCTCCCCCGAGTTCCAGGCACTTTCATTTTAACAACTCGTTGGAACTAGATTCAGGTGAGATACATTACAATGTACGTAGTGCCTAGACTGATAATTTAATCCAGGACTGCAATAAAAATTGAAGAATTCCTTCGCCACCAGAACACCTGCAGTTAGTGTCATAAAATATGGCGGACTCTAGGCAGCTGTAGCAACCTATTCCTGGCTGTAGCTTAAGCCAACCTCTTCTGTCTACTCCTAGCTTATAGTCGGCTTACACCTACCACCACTGAAAAAATGTAAACCTTGGTAAATGTAAGAAATTGATCTAATATATCATGTTACTCTCAATTTATACACCAAATGGTGCTGCATGTACTTTTAGATTCGGCTTTGAGAGCCAGTTATAGCCAGAAAGTTCCGTTTAGTGGCAGGTAGCATCATATGGTAGAAGTTGTCTAGCTTTGTCTAGGTTAATTTGACAGGCCGTTTTTAGTGTTCCATAATTTGAGCAGCATTACAAATTGGACCATACAGAACATGGTATTTGCACACCACCATTCTTTTCTATCTAATTTTGACCAGTATCCACTAGGCCCTAACCATTGTAATGATTACCAGATGGTAAACTGACCACTGGGCACTGAACACTAGAAACTAATCACTAGGTATTGGTCACTATTCAGCATAGATATTGAATAGAAGACTTTGACCAATAGGCACCAACACTAGAAACTGAAACTGACCACGTTTCACTAGAGACTGACCACTATAGGCACTGACCATCAGCTGGTGGTCAGCCTGACCTGAGAGGTGGGTTGCCATTTGCGCAAGGTCCTTATTAGCCGGCCTATGCATGGCTATCCAGGTTCCCTCTGAAGTGCCCTGGCATTTTGATTGCCTCCTAATAAAGCCTGCAGCAGGTTGTTAGGCAACTAGCAGGTCACTCACTGGTCACTAATACCTGCCCACTGGTCATCGTGTCCATGGGGCTGCATCTGTGCTGATGGACTTTGAATTCACTTCAGATGCAGTGCTCTTACCCATCTGTGTACAACATTTGTAGGAGGTTGCTTGCAGCCAAAAACAGATCTTTGTAACTCTTGCTAGAATATCAGGTAAATACAGTGTACACTGGGTAATGATTAATTAGGCTACTACAGATCATTCACCTATAGTCATTATTCCAAAATCTGGGTACACTTTGCAAGTTACAAAGCATGGCTTGTAAAACTACCGTTGTCTTCCTATTCACTGTGTGTCGTCACCTCACAGCCCAACGACCTAATTATGTACATGTTTTGCTCGTTACACATCTGAAGTAAATTAATCAATTTCTCTTATAGTCTATAGGCTGGCTTACCGTATTAAATGTCTAACAATGAAATTAAAGAATAATTCGATGTTTATGAGTTTTTAGTAATTCTTGTTCTGACAAGGAGGCAATTCAGAAAAATTGCCTAATTCAAAAATATTAATCCATTTCTCTTGTATTTTTAAGAGAAGATTTCTTAAATCTATACTCAGCCTGTTAGCTACATAGTTTAACCAATCATTTTGTTTAACTGAGTAAACTAGTAAAAAAAATTCAATAATTAGGTCGCTAGGCACCACCCTCCCTGAAGATCCACCACAGTATATTGATACCAGATTTAATTGGTGCCCCAAGGACTCAAAGTTTTGGGTCATTTTTAATGCTGCTGGTATGATTTATATAATTGCAAATGCAACCAACAGCATGAGGCAGAGGTAACGATGAGATACTACAGCTTGGATGCCCCACCAACTTACACATTTACTCCGTATGTGAAGTCTTTCCAGTACAGCCTTCACAGAACCTAAAGTCTTTAGAGTATTTATAATTATGACAGGATCAAAAGATCAGCTGGATATAGAATACCCAAACCAGCATTGATAAGGACTGTTCTGTCTTTATTACTGTGTCGCTTCTGTTTTTCTTATCATCTATGTCTTAACTATTTTCATTATCTACAGATTGTGAAACAATGTAGTAATAACCTTTGTTTCTTTATCTATAAGGAAAAATATATTGACATTTTTGCTATATCTATTCACCAGTGAGTCGCGGTGAGGCTAACGTTTATCATGTGTACATTATATGGTCCTGTGATGGTACATCAGAGCTGGTCCCCACCACCCATTGCCTGCAGCACCAGTTGTTGTGTAGGGAGCAGTTATTATCCGAGGTTAATTCGATTCCTGTCGATGCCTCAACTAAATGCCAATATCTAGGCCCATTCTGGCACCACCCTCCCTGAAGATCCATCACTCTGCAAAATGAACACACCCTGTCTATCAAAACAAATTAACTGCCAATGTAGCATTTGCAGAAGCCAAATAGATGCAATACATGCTCTGACCAGCCTCTGATGATGTTAACGATCGGAGAATGGGACAATACAGGAAAATGGGACATTGATGGGATTTTGTATTAATAATGAAAGCTGAGGGGGTCGACCGATATTTCCATTTTGGTTGCTGTGTTGCAAATTGTGCTCCTGTCTTTCATGAATGTGTAATAATATGAATAATACTGTGAATGTTGTGTCTTCAGTTCGTCTATTTAGTTTTTGAATATGAAACATTTCGAAAATACACACATGAAGCAGATTTCATTTTATTACAATTCAGGGCTGTACCCTAGGAAAATGTCTAGGGCGGGGGGCAGTTAATTCAAAAGTCTCACTTCTGATGTTCTGATGTTCACTTTTAGAAACCATAAATGTACTATATTTTGAGAAATTCTAGGGAGGAGGGAGCAGTTGCCCCCCATGCCCCCCCCCCCCCCGCCGCAGGCTACGGCCCTGAAATTGCACAACACTCCATCATAACTGCTATTACAAGAGCGTGCCTGTGACAGTTAATGCACTGTTGGCAATTACCCTCTCACTAGGTAAAACATACACTCCTGGGCAAAACAAATTGGCTTGGCAGGCTAATGTATCTGTAATTGCAACAGAATGCTTGAAAGTTTAGTGAAAAGTTCACTTCGTGGTATCGCGGTTTCGGGGGGAGACATTAACCTTCCTAACACGAGAGTACCATCTTTCGTACCACGAGAGGACCATCTTTATCTCGAGTTATCTTCGTAAATATTGAACGTACAGAGATTTTATGCAGATCCACAGATGTCTCTATCATAATTACATCGCATAAGACCAAGAACAATGCTGTAGAAATTAATCGAGTAAATGACAAAAAACTATCTGCAAGGAGGGGCCCAAGTCCCCTCTCGTGCAGTCTGGGAGCCTGTTGCAAGGCGCAATTATCTCTGGATGTCCTTTATCTAGAATACTGGTCAATACCTTTTCTTACTCTGTTAGCTGTTTTAATATCGTATTTCTACAGCTTTTTAAATTGTGTACAACCTTGAGTTGAAAACGACGCAAAATGCAACTGTCTTGTAAGTTATAAAAATCAAGATCGTACCAAAAATAAAGACTGTAGAAATATATTACCACAACTAAAGCCCCGTTCCCACATAGCCGAGTTACTCGTAGTCAACTCGTAGTATTACGTAACACGCCTCTCGGGCCCAACTCTTACTAAACTCGGCGATTACTCCTCGCACTCGAGAGATGCTCGGCGAGTAACTCCTGAGTCTCGTAGCGAACTCGTGAGATTTGGAGCCGAGTTTGCCGAGTCTCCCGAGTATGCCGTGCTGCACGGCACACTCGGCGAATTATCCAGGAGTCCAAAAACTCGGCCATGACTCGCCGAGTTACTCCTCGAACTCGCCGAGTTACTCCTCGAACTCGCCGAGTTACTCCTCGAACTCGCCGAGTTACTCCTCGAACTCGGCGAGTTACTCGGCGCTATTTTCGCTCGTATTACACTCGGGGGGGATGTTCAGGAGTGCGAGGAGTAACTCGGCGAGTTGTAGGAGTAACTCACCGAGTTGTAGGAGTAACTCGCCGAGTAACTCGTCGAGTTCTACCTTTAGTACATGCATCATCAGCGTAGGGGGCCGCTGCTCCTCTAATATCAGTCCGATTTTCGTCAAATAAAGATTGTTTTGTAGTATAATTCATAGTGATTCCATACGTATTTTCGGATTTAAAAAAACCCGAATATTAAGCGAGATATTTGTCTGAGAAGGCAGTTGTCTTGCGGTGGCTGCTGCTCCATTTATATTAATCCGATTTTCGTCAAATCAGGACTGAATTGTAGTATAAATCATACTGATTCCATACGCGTTTTCGGATTGAAAATAGACCAAATATTAAGCGAGATATTCGTCTGAGAAGGCAGCTAAGTTGGCGGAGGCAAACAGTGGTGCTCTCGCAGACGTCCGCGCCCAGACTGTATCGATGCAGGTAAGGCTGAGCGCTACTTTAAAAGGCTGCTGCTCCCCTAATATTAGTCCGATTTTCGTCAAATAAATATTGAATTATAGTCGAGTTCATACTTATTCCACACAGATTTTCAGATTGAAAATAGACCAAATATTAAGCGAGATATTTGTCTGAGAAGGCAGGTAGTCTGGCGGCGGCAAGGTGCTCTGTGTATGGCCCTGACATGAATGGTGTGGTCAATATTTTTGACCATTTTATATACATTGTTTGGATGAGCTTTATTGCAATTCATTTCTACTCATTCTGCCAACTGCCATGACTGTTATGTCAATTGCCATTAGCATTTTGAATGATACAAAGAATGGGTGTAGAGCATACAGCAAATTCAATACATGTGTCAATTGCCTAATTGCCTAAATTGGGGTTCTTTGACCTGTCATTTCATGGTTTGTTCAAAGATGACACAGTAATTGCTATTAGCATTTTGAATGATACAAAGAATTGGTGTAGAGCATACAGCAAATTCAATACATGCGTCAATTGCCTAATTGCCTAAATTGGGGTTCTTTGACCTGTCATTTCATGGTTTGTTCAAAGATGACACAGTAATATGACATTGTCTTGATTGTCATTCACAATTACAAAAATATGTAATTGCTTTCATTAATTAAAAGCAATATATTTAATTGTAATTACCAGGCAATGATTATATTTGTATAACTTTCTTATCTTTTTGTGTTAATTTGAATCTTATTGTGATATTATGATCAGTATAAATTTGTGTATATTTTGTAAAATTTAAATCTAATATTGATATTGTAATTAGTATTTGTGATTTGATCTGTGATTTTATTTGCTATATTTAATTTACTTATACTGGTGCTCCCTGAAGCGTCCGCGCCCAGACTGTATTAATGCAGAAAGCTGAGCGCTTCTTTAAAAAGCTACTGCTCCCTTAATATTAGTCCGATTTTCGTCAAATAAAGATTGTTTTGTAGTATAATTCATAGTGACTCCATAGGTTTTTTCGGATCGAAAATAGACCAAATATTAAGCGAGATATTCATCTGAGAATGCAGGTAGGCTGGCGTCGGCCTATCATTCGATGGGTGACTCGTCGCTGTCGTAGACACCTTGCTTCACCCGGCGAGTTACTCCTGGTACTCGGCGAGTTACTCCTGGTACTCGGCGAGTTACTCCTGGTACTCGGCGAGTCACTCCTGGTACTCGGCGAGTCGCTCGCTGAACCCGCCGAGTAACTCGGCGAGTAATTCGGCGAGTAACTCGGCGAGTCACTCCTGGTCATTTTTTCCGCAAAAATTCGTCGCCAACTCCTCGAATTTTGGGTGTTACGTAATTTTTGTTATTACTACGAGTTGACTACGAGTAACTCGGCTATGTGGGAACGGGGCTTAAGGGAGCAAGACATCACCCTCTAATAAGGTATCACCCAGTGTTCTAGATAAAATTGATCTATATGTATGGTCGCATTAACATAGGCTTCCATTAGTCACTGGTTTAATTATCATGCACACCTGAAAGGTTTCTTGTAGATGTGACAAATAGTGCATTGGTGTATGGGAGGAGGAGGAGGAGGAGGAGGAGGAGGAGGAGGAGGAGGAGGAGGAGGAGGAGGAGGAGGAGGAGGAGTTACTCTCACAAAGCTGCTTAGCTGCAGTTGCTTGAATTAGCCTTCACTTTCGTGGTGCGAAACATATTTAATAGCTCTATTACTGTCGTGGTATGACAGTGCTATCACTGTCGTTGTGCGAAGGTGTCTTGGTACGAAGGTATGTCGTGGTACCAAAGTACCTAATATTGGAGGGAGAAACCTTCGCACCAGATAGTGTACTCCTCGGCCACCATAGATAAGACATGTTAGAATGTTAAATTTTGAATGATTTCCTAAAGAAATAGTATTTCAAGGCGTTATAAAAGCCCTTTTTGCATAAGTTTCATATATTCTGTTGCCAAAAGAGAGTTGTTGCTGCAAGCATACTGATACACATTGGCTTGCCTCATTATTTTTTATTTTATTTTGCCCAGGAGAGTACAATGTACAATAATGTAAATGTGAAGCATGGTCTGCTTATGAGCTTTGTCATATGGCATGGATTAGGGCTTTACGTCCTGTATTTCTGCACCTGATGGTGTACAATGGTTCAGCAGTTCCTCTGGCTATTCTGTGTTTGGTAAATCAAATGTCAAATTATAGAAACAAGAGAAAAAAATATATTTAAAGAAATAGAGCAGCAATGATTGCATTATGATGAAAGAGCCAACAGTGCTCTGCATCACAGCCCAATTCGTTTTAACTCTTCTTAAAATCTTTATACACTACATTGTCACATTCTTTGCAAAATTGTTAACTATGATTGCAATTCAGGTTAAGGAGAGGTCTGAGAGTTACATTTCTTGCTGGTGTCATTTTCCTGCTTATTGAAATTTATGTATTATGTAATCAAAAAGAATCAAAGGGGTGTGAAAAGCACTCGTAGCTTGTTGAGAATTACTGTTTATTCTATGTCAATGACTCTGGATTCAGTCAGGTTGGCCATTGGACAATATTGATTGAATATAGAAATAGTGAGTAGAAGTGGACTTAGTACATGTTTTTATCTGTTATTTTTGACAAATGTATCATGTATGATATTACTGTGTCAATAAAAGCACATATATAAGAAGAAGAATATTTCTTGGACAACCGGATACCGCTTATTTTGGACACTGGGTAACTGTTAGATAACTGATACTGAATCTGTCAGCCCTTACTGTTCAAAAACAAATCAGTTGTCTGACAATTGTATTTTTTAAAGGAGTGATTGAGATGACCCAACTGTATACTGAAATCATACCTGTTGCTTTGTCATAATATATTGCACCTGTTTGCATATATAATTCATGCATTAAATGCATTATTTATCTTGATGCATCATATATATCATGCTTTATTAAGTATACATAGTTCAGCATCCAGAATAATGAAGCAGGAGTTATTCTGGGCACCATTGTAGCTGGCACTGTTTTTTTTGTGGTGATAAATGAAGCAAAATGCTAACGAAAAGCTAGAAGACACAAAGTAGTGTGTGGTGAAGGATATAACTGCAGTTAATAGAGCATTGATGTTGCTGAACTTTGCATTGCTGAAAGATTACAAAGATCAAAAGGTCCTCAGATTCTGTCTAATAACAGCAAGTTCAAATGTGATTTCAGATGTACCAATTGCCCTGTAGGCTATAGCTTGATCTGAAGGTCATCATTCACTGTTACACAGTATGACTAAGATGATCCAGAGGATAAAATGATGATCAATCAATCAATCATCATTTTATTCACCACTATATTTAACAATCATACATAATCAAAAAAAAAAAAAATTATAATAATAATAATAATAAAAATTATTTAGTGGAGGAGAACCCTCTAAGGCATTTAGGTGCCGCTATCGAGGGACCACCTAAAGTTAACTTGAAGTAAATGTTAGCAATACAAATTTAATTCAGCAGATTAGCAAAAAGGTTCTACAAAGTAGACTGCCGCTTCACTGGAAAGGATCACTCACATGAGATCAGTACTAGCTATTTGTATATATAATAAATAGTTAAGGATTAGAATATACTGGTCGGAGTTAGTTGGACACATTTAACAGTTTCTTTCACAGACATAACAGGTTGGTAGCGAGCAGTGATCTGAATATGAATTGATGGTTATTTTCTTAATATATTTCTTAAAGCCATCAAAACTATGTGTGAAAATGTTATCTCTTATATTTAAACTCATGCTATTAAAAAGTTGAGGGTATCGGTATGTAATACTGCACTTAGCAAATTCATGTCTAATCAGGGGTGGTCTATACATAAGATTTTGTCTAGTGGGGTAATTTTGACTGGTAATTTTGAGAGACTGCAAGAGGGTCATAAAATAAACTGGAAGGTTGCCATTTTCTGCTTTAAAAAGCCCACTTGTGTGAGCATTATGTTTGCTCCTTGTCATATGTCTAATGGCTTTTTTTTTTTTTTTGAAATTTTGTTACCTTTCACACCCCAAATCAATAAGCCATAGTTAATATAGGATAGTATTAGTGAGTTATAAATGTTCAGAATTGCATTGATAGGGATAAAGTTTTTCAATTTATTTATAATGCCCGAGGTCCTACTTATCTTTTTACCAATGATATCTATGTGCTGACCCCATTTCAACTTAGAGTCAATCACTATGCCAAGGAGATTAAAGCTCTCGACAAACTCAATAGTATGGTTTTCCATTTTTAGGTGGGGTTTACAAACTTCCCTTTGGGCAGTATGAAAAATCATAGCCTTAGTTTTGGTGGTATTCAAAGACAATTTATTTAGGTTTAACCAATTGCTAACTTTACTTAGCTCATTATTTATACTGGATTCTAAATCAGTTTCACCAAAGGAGTTTAGTGTTGCCATCAGAGTGGAATCATTGGCATAGATGACTGGATAAAACCGGTCTGTAGCATGGACCAGATCATTAATATATATAATGAAAAGAAGGGGACCTAGAATGGACCCATGAGGAACTCCTACTGTTAAGGGCATTAGATCAGAGGATATATCTTCAAGCTTAACATACTGCAGTCTATTTGACGGATAACTTTTCATAAAATCTAGAGACTCATTTAGAAAACCATAATGTTTCAATTTATATAATAGGATATCATGGTTAAGTGTGTCAAAGGCCTTTGATAAGTCTAAATATATATTTAAAGGTGTTAATTTTTTGTCCATAGATGTTATAATTCATTCAACTACCTCAAGGACTGCATATTCGGTTGAGTGGCAAGTCCTGAAACCATACTGGCTTTGATAGAAAAGATTTGATTTCATAAAGTATTCATAGATTTGAGCATGCATGATTTTTTCAAAGACCTTTGACACACTTGGAAGAATTGAGATCGGCCTATAATTTTCAAATTTAAAATTTTCATTTTTCTTGAATATTGGAAGAACTTGAGCTATTTTGAGCTTATTCGGAAAAGTGCCAGCTTGAATACATTTATTGAACAGTAACATTATTGGGTGAGCTAATTCTAGTTTGCAATGTTTTAATAGTTTAGTAGATAACCGGTCAATGCCACAGCTGCTCTTAGGTTTTAAGTTGTCTATTGTTTTAATTATTACTGGTACAGTTGCAGGATTAAAAAAAAACGTTTGGTGAGCCGGATTCTTCAAGAACTTTCTAAAAGTATCATAACTATGGTTACTTATAGAAGAGGCAAGTTTAGGTCCGATTTCCACAAAATATTTGTTAAATTGTTGAGCTATATTCTTGGGGTCAGTTTCAAAGTTGTCATTTATCAAAAATTGCTTTGGGAATGCATTAGTTACCTTCTTTTTGTTTATTATTTCGTTGATCATATTCCAGGTTTTCTTTATATTGTTTTTATAGTTGTCAAAATATTTAGCATAGAAGGACTTCTTTGCTAAACGAATGGATTGTTTTAAGATTTTGTTATAAGAATTCAGATTGTTTTTAAGTACTAAATATCTAGGGTTGTCCGCTGTGGTTAACTTCAAATACCCTGAATTGAAATCCTTGACTGTCAGTTAACAACTTAGGCACAAAGGGCCAGATCAGCTGGTATAGTGCTATTGGAGTCAGCCTTATACTGGCATTTATAGTGTAGCTATAAGTTGTCAAATTTGCCAGAAAATGCATTAGCGAAAAAAAAAACCAGACCAACATGAAGCCAGCATGAAGCCAGCATGAAGCCAACATGAAGCCAACATCAGACCAACATCAGACCAACATAATGTCACTAACACACTTGTTATCCAATCCCTCCTAGGTATATTTAGCATCTGATAATAATCTCAGTTACAAAAATAGTCCTGATGTTAAGGTATACATTTTGGCAAATATGTATGGCTAATTTATAACACTACTGATCTGCCATGAAGTGGTCAATTGGCCGCTCAAATTTGAGGTGGCTTCTCAAAGCAGATTACAGTATATTTTATTTTGGGGAAATCAGAATGAATGTGTGTATCAGGTGAATACTCTGGAACGATGACCTGCTTAACTAGGGAGCACTGTAGGATAAACATAATATTTGTGAGTGGCTTTGTTATTGAGATGACCTTTATAGAAGGTTCCTGTGGGACTAAAGTGAAAAGTCAAACCTCTGTTCATGCAGTGTCAGTTACTGTAAGAGTAAATGCATGTATAAGTAATCATACTATAGAGGAGGTTGCTAATTAGAAATTTTACTTTACTACTGAAATTGTTTTAATGAAACGCGCATGTTGTTGTCTTCAGTTAATGGGAAATGGTTAGTAAATTGAGAAAAATAGCAATACGATTTTTCATCATTAGCTTTAATGTCTATCATTAAACATGGAGTCATGTAACTCGTGTTATGAGAAGTGTATCAATTTGGAAGGTTGGGGATCAAGAAAGTGGAAAAATAGAATTGTGATCCTGATGATCCAGGTGGATTAAGGGGAGATTAGTGCCGATCACAGGTGAGAGGGATGGTAGCTGCACACCTGGATTAGCAGATCAATATAAAGAGACCACACCCTAGGAGGCTGGTAACTCCTCATCCACAGGTAGGGTCTTACTGCCATCTTCTGAGTGACGGAGTCACAACATATACATTGAGCAGGGTACACCTTAAATTATTCATAAGGTAAGGTAAACTACATAGTTTTATATTTAATGTTATACTCTTAGTATTGCATGATTGCATACTGTTTACAAGCCAGGTGTATCGCTTTATTTATGCGCATTAACGGAGTCAAACAAGGATCATTCTTGTTACCTCTACCTGTCATTTTGCTCATTGTGTTTCGGTGGCATATTGACACCATCAAAGTTACCTGAAAGTTACATCTCATGTAAGTAAGTCTTTGTTCATTCATGACACATTTAAGTATCACAGTTATTAGGTGCTGTCACTGTCAGGTGTCAGTAATGGTATCTTTGAGCATGTCAGATGTTTTGTCAATTGTTAAACAAAGAGAGATACAGGTGCAGTTGAACGAGTTTCTGTACTTAGTTATAGAATATACAGGTGGTTTGAACGTGACGTATCTCAGTTAAAGGTAGAGTAACTATGTGTTTATCGAGATAGCTATTTTTTTGCTGATTTCTGTAAAATTAAGGTTTAACGTTTCAGCATAATATTATTTATCAATTGTTATACTCTCCCACGCCCTGCATGAGTCTGTTGCCCCACCCTAACCAACTTAAATATGCAAATAGATACAAGAAAAAGTTAAATAACTAACAAAAATAGCTTAATAAGATGTCTGCTATTATTACCGTGATTGGCAAGGCAGGCTGGTAGGTAGATAGGTAGGTTGGTGAAAAGTCACTGATATGTTTTTCTTGCTACTGCTAGCATAATTTTCATAATTTTAATCAAACAAAATAACAGCAAATATAGTCAAATTTATTGGCAAGGCTTGAATCTGTAACTACTTGTTTGCATAATATATATGATTTTCAATAATGGGTTGGCAAAATACGGTATACCATCCCACTTTTGTTTTTCTTCTTTCTTTTTTTTATTTTAATAAATTTTTTCGCAATGGGAAACAGGTTATCCATTCTACAGCACTTGGCCGTTTGCTATTCACATACTTTGTCAGTCAAAATCGTCTTAAAGTGTTGGTATCCTCAATTATCTTCAGCTCACAACCTTAAGTTATAGTCCTTAAAATTCACTCTTAAGTACTACATTCTTAAGTGCTGTATGTGTAATATAATTGACATGTGCCTGTTAAGTCATGTCCTGTTTTAAATTAGATTCAGGTCCGACTAACTTCAAATTTGCCTGATATTGTCCCGTTATTTCCAAAGCTAATATTAAAACTAAAAGCAGAGCTTCTGTAAACTCAAATATAACATTAAACGGAAACTACTAGCATGTCATTTCATCATTTTTCTGCCTCTGCGGCAAGAAAAAAAGCATCATTAATCAACCCATGTACGTAATGCAGCTGTCAGCGTTATCAATACATCCCAATATGTAGATTAATATGTAGATTATTAGTTATATTGGAGTTCTTAATGAGGCTATTAACATGGATAATCCAGTAACATCATACACCCAAAGGATGAAGGGAATCTATTTATAGCAAAGCACGTGACTGCATGATCAACCAACAGATGTCTGCCTTTTGATGTTTCATTATATAGCTACTAGCGTTACATAATCCTGCGTCAGTCCCTTAATTAAGGCTGCAAAGCCTTACGCTAATTTTGAATAAAGGGTAATGGCTACTTATACTCGATAATCTAAAAGACTAACAAGGGGCGTTCACACTATCACGTGAAAATATTTTTTCACTCTTGTTCATCCTTGGCCATACGTGATTCACTCGCCGAGCGTTTTACGTATACTCGCGCTAATTCGTATATCACTCGATCCTGGTTGCTTGATTAACAGAGCCACTAGTGAGCACGTATAGCCAATTTTTGAAGTATGTAGTCATACGTAGGTCTTATTATAATTATACGTGACAGTGTGAACGCCCCTTAAGACATTGGCCTTAATATGTCTTTGATTTTATAGGAATAAACATCGATAACCACATAACAGGGCCTAACATGATGTCCTATGACTGCTATACGTTATCTTCAACTCGCAACTTAAATCATATTCCTTAATTCACTCTTAAGTGCTACATTCTTAAGTGCTGTATGTGATATTAAATTCACTCTTAAGTGCTATTTCCCTGAGTTTAACATCTACCTTAAAAGATGAAGTTCAATTATGTTACTGTAGTCAACATTTGAATGGGATGTGAATGTTCGATGTTCCATGCTACTGACTCTAACTCGTTTATTTGCTACGAGGTCTGAAGCTTATATGACCAGCTGCTAGAAGCAGATGTAATGATGTGATAATATGGCATGGAGTCCACGCCATATTGCACATTTAGCCCATGGGTGTTTCCAACATGGAAATATCATTGAAGCAATACCACATGGTTTGACGAATTTGTTGCACTCATCCAGAAGGTTAATTTTCATAGTCTCCATGACATTTTTAAATGGGAATGCCTGACAAATACCAAGCTTTTCCCCCCGTTACTCATTGTTTATCACCAGAGCTCCACGCTTGATATTTCCCGAATGATGCTTTTAATTTGCTGCGAAATGTTTGAGGGTAGCATTCCTTGTTATTACTGCATAGCATTTTTGCAGATAATGCCACATCAGTAAAACATTTATAAATTGATTATCAGTGATCCTTATAATTAATTAGCAAAATGTTGACTATCGAAGATTCGTCTTGAGATACTGACACAAAACCCCAAAGGATGTCGTGTGTACAGTTATTAATAAATTCTCCTTTTTATTTTTATTTTTAGCTTTTATTGATTTTTTATACCTTCGTGTTTTTATACCTTTTTATGCCTTCGTGTGTTTTATGCTTATTCTGTCATTTTTAGGTCTCTCGACTTAATTCATAAATAAATGATCCTTTTCTCATATTAAACATAAATTTGTCAAAATATTCCAAATGAATAAAGTGTTCAGTATATAATGCTTATATTTTGATATAGTTCTAATCTATAGTCTTGAGAAGTGTCACATTCACATAAAAAATTAAATACATTTTCCACAGCACCAATATTTCATACAAAACTAGTTCTACTAAATAACAATACATTTCTTAATCAACCAGTTTCAACATGTAGAGGCAAAATTCCTCTTCTGAATTGAGCAATTCAAGAACGACCGTATCTAGACAAATCCATATCTACATAATCTTCTACACCATATTGCCACTTAAATATATTATAGATTCCTTATCATGTGTCACTCTTTTCCAAGAACAGACATATTCCTTGAAAAACAGTTTCTTACATAACTGAATATCACAAAGAGTGTTATTATTAAAAACTTCCAAAAGATTAAATTTTTCCAAAATACATTTTACTTCAAAACACCAAACATACTGATTATTTTGGTAATCCCATTTAAAGACTTTCTTAGTTAGTCTATGCTCAGGCATTGTAACCAGATGATTCCATAGTCTAATCATATCAATGTATGGTCTTATTTGTGGGCTGTACCTCCCCATATCACCTTCAATAGCTTCATTTGGAGCATACCAGTGTACTTCCAAAAGGTACCTGATTATTTTATAATGCAATACCATAGGGTTGGAATATTTCTTTAAACCCCATACTGCTCCTCCATAATCAGCTATTGGTACAACACAGGATTCATACAATCTGGTGTATGTTTGATACCTTAAATCTTTCATTTCTTTGACATTGTTTCAAACACTACCGAAAGCTCTAGAGGCAACCTCCACTAAAACATTCGCAATGACGGTGTTCTTTAAATATCAATCTGCAGAGGAACACCATCAAAGTTGAACACAAATTCTGTGCGAGATAATCCATTCGGTCGTAAATGCACTGTGTGTTTTTTACACCATTGAAGAGATTCTTCGTTTGGAGCGACCAGAACAATATCATCAGCATACAAAAGAATATCCATATTACTATCCAATATATCAATGCCACTATTTAACTCATGTCTATGACGAAATCTGCTGTAAATTAAATTCTGAGTAAGGTACAGAAACTGTCAAGAACACTAGCTGTATTTTGTACACATCATGTATCTTGATATGTGTAACATTCTCCTCTGTATAATTATTGGCCAATTACAGTCTTTGTTCATAGATATCGATGTGTCAAAAGGCAATTGTCTGTGGCATTTGGCCGGAAATGTGGACTTACTAATGAGGATAATTTCAAGAACTACAAGGGATTGTGGTTGATCGGTCCAATCAAATGTTCTATGAATTACAAGGATGAACAAAACAACATATTAATCTTCATTACTGTCCCCACAAAGCACAATGTGGCTCACTGAAATTGATGGAAAATTAATGTATGTAATTGATATGAATTATGAAATTTAATTATTGTTACTGCATGTTGTTTCAATCCAATGGAGTTTGAAATAAGTGAGAATTGAATTAAGCAATCTGCTTTAGTGAAATGATAGTGATTTCGTTAATTAGCATAAAGATGTATCAAATGATGTATTATTACACATCGCCCTCCAAAAATAATATAAAAACACTTGAGCATGTACACAGTGGTTAAAATGATCTTATATTTTTGGATAGCTGTGTAGAACGGATTCTGCTTATTAGATACATGTGTGTCCTCAGTCAGTGTGAAATGAAAGATTATATTGAACTTGTTTGATTGATTGTAATGTTACCATTTCACATGACTTGTATGCTAACCTCAAACGCTGGAGGTCTTTATGCTTCAGTAATTGGACTGGTGTCAAATATATAATGTCTTTAAGCACCTACATATGTCTGGCAAGTTATTATAAGTACAGTACAATTTTTCAATGTCGAAAGAACATACAAGTGCACCTTTACTGGTCTTAATAGTGAGGTTGTCTTGATGAATGGGTAAAACACAATGGTTAGAATAGTTTGGGCAATAATTCACTGGTCCTACAATTGAGGTGGTCCAAATTTGGAGGTGACCTTAATATGGAATAGCACTGTATGAGCATTAAGCCTTAAAATGACGCTTGGTTGTGTTGCAGGTTGCGCCACCTATGGCAGAACTGAGGAACTGCTCTTGAGCTCATTGAAGTGGTCAGCGCAGGAGCAGTGACTTTGGTGAGTGGACAGTAGTGGACAGAGGTCATCATGGGGTGTCTACAGGCCAAAGAGAAGGAGCCTGACCCTCCACCCCCTAAAGAACCGGAAGTCAAGAAGGTAGACCCTAGACTTCCGTTCGAGAACTACCGCCAACTGTTCAACATGAAGAATTCCTGGAAAGCCGTCGGCCGGACGCTCACAGTCACAGCCAAGGAGTGCCTTATGCGGTAAAGTGATGTTTTAAATTCAAATATAAATCTGGCAAATTGAATGCAAATGAAACTTTATAGCCGTTTCTAAAAACACTTGTGTGGTGTGATATGTTTTACCTTTAATTTGTCAAATTAACTTGAGAAACTTATTTTCACGTGCATACTCATATTACCTTCGTAAAGTTGTTAAATTGACTTATTACCTGACTAAGTAAGTCGGTTTCAGTGTTCAGAATATTCACAACAATGACATCACTTTAGTATTTTCGGAAAAAATAATATGGAAACAATTGACTGCGTGACATGTTATTACATAGGTCTATATATATACCAGTATAATGCGATAGTCTGGCACAATGGCCAGGGTGGTGTGACCCTCTTGTCATACAAGGCTTGGTGATTGCCATAAGATTCTGAAATGTTTTCAATTGCTTTGTCAACGTCACAGTGACGTCGCAGTTGACAGAAGTTGCAGATCTCGGATATTCTCGTGGAATAACGACCAGCACGAGAGTTAGGTCCAACAGCTGGATGACAGTGCTTCAAACTGGACAGTAACAAGAGTGTCATGGGCTTAGTGCTCGTCCTGGCCGTTAGATGGCTCTCATGGGCTGACACGTGACATGCAAAATGCCCGGATGAGCAGATACCTGTCCAAGTGTCCTGCTCTTAATGCCCAAAGCATGTTTCTCTTCTGTCCAGCTCAATGCAGGTTGACTGCTCTTGTAAGAGACTAAAACACGACCTCAAACAGATGTGGAAGAGTGGAACAGATGCGTGAGACAGATGGACAAACACGCGCAGGTGGACAGAGGTCCTAACTACTTATTAAGATCAGAGGGGACATTGTTTTTTTTATCTTTATATGAATGCCGTTTTGCTCTGTTTAGTATCCCTGTTTTACTGAACCAACTTGTTGCTGTGATTGATTTAAATTGATTTATTTGATTGATTGATTGATTGATTATCAGCCACATAATACAAAGAGACTCACATTCCTCACGACCATCAAGTTATTGATTGAATATTTCTAAATCAATAATGGTGTTAATTACAAAGGTAGTTGTACTGGAGTCTTTTGGAGAGAAGTAATACTAAGATCGGATGCATTTGATCTTTAGCCTGGCAAGGTTCCCAGCTTTGTACAATTATGTAATTTTGCCAATTTGTGCCTTTATAGTCATAAGATGGTCATGTTTCCATGGTTGGCTTGATCGTGGATTTGTTTGTACAGTATGCACCAAAAGACAGGTAACTTTACTTAGTATCAACTATCAACAACATGTTGAACAAATTCACAATTAACATTTATAGAATTTTTTTGGTTTTACTATATCAGCTCGCCATATACTTTCAAGTGAACTTGTACAATGGGGCATGTTTGCAACAAACAATGATACCAGTGGAGAAAAAAAATCTTTATTATATAGTTGTCACCATAGAATAATACAAAATCATTGCTTTTTGGTGAAAACTTAACTTCTGTTGGATGAATTTACAAACTTGGCAATTTTAGAAAAATCATTTTCAGTTCCAAGATTTGCACTATTATTAGACTTGGCAGGTTGTAAACACACTAACAATTCACAAACGGCCATAAGTCCTATTTGTATGTGTGGCCATTTTGCCATTCATGAGGCCAATATCTTGTATTGACAGGTGATAAATAATGACATATTGATGTCCATAACGTCTAGAGCAGTGCTTGAAGAACATGGGGATTGTTATTGCTAATCTTCATGTGTAGTGAAATGTGTCCAATAAGTGGGTTGCCACAGTGAGGAATTACTTTTATCTTGACCTTGGTCAATAAGCAATCACTCTCCAGTCCTGAAGGTATTGATCCTCGTGCTGTAAGGTTCTCTATCTCCTTTTTGGAGAGCATATTTGTTTGGTAGGTACGATTTTGTAGGTGTAGATGAACTACAGACACTTGGGGCGTGGTTGCAAAGTACTTTGACTGAAAGAGCATTTATTTGAGTAAATTCAATAAAAAGTTAAAAACTGGAACCACAAGAAAACCCCGGTCGAGCTTAATATTTCATCGACTCAATCGGGGATTTGTAATATATTTATGATATTATTCTGACGTAATATACATTTAAATGATCGTCGTGTTACAACGTGAGTGTTAGATATATACTTCGCACATGGAGAGTCTTTGATCTAAATTATTATGTATCACAGTGCTACTGGGTCTGAAGCTCAGTCAGCTTATATAACCAGCTGCCGGAGGCAGACGTAATGATGAGATGATAAGGCTTAGATTTCATGCTGCGTTACTCATTTACCTCAACTGTCCGGGAATAGATCCCTGAAGGTCAGTTTAGAAAGAAGAAGAAAATCATGCTACGTGGTACATTTACCCCATGGGTGGGATCTTCCACTTGTGTCAGCATAGAAACCAATTGCAAGCTACTGCCAATTTGACTCCTCATGCATATGACATCCAGCTGAGAGGTAGCTCATTAATTCAGAGTACCAAGTTGGGATTTGAACCCGGGACTTCAACGAGCTGGCCGAAACCTTTACCACTAAATCACTTTGAATCATTGCTATGTCACCTTCCATGAAAATTGCAGTAAGGTCAGTTGCACACAAATGATCCCATTTATCCAGTGAAGCGATATTTTCTCTGACATATAAGTGAGAGTTACTTGAAATAGGTGCTCCATTAGTGAGTCGCTTCCTTCACTAGCAGGGGCCCCAGGAACATCATTAGCTCTTCACAAGTCGCCTGCAAAGGTGTGGAGCCTGTGTTCACATCACTGTGTTCACATCACACAGGTAAAACGCTATTACAGCATCAGTCTGATTTAGAGGCCACACCAACGTACATGTGACCACTAAATGTACCTAATGTTTGTACCAGAGCCATGTGCATCATCATTGTTTGACTTTAATGTATCTCATGCCTTGTTAATGGTCTGAATTTAGAATTGATCAATACACAACCACACCCAGGCTTTTTATTGGCCTTCATACCTGTTCACCTGCTAAAATGTTCGCCATTAATAAAGATTCATTTAGGCCTCACTCCTCTTCCTGCAACAGGTATATGACTACACTTTGATGTTGATGACTTGTTTTTAAAAGTACATTGTAATGGCTGTCACGGGGAGCTTTCGGGTAATTGTCATGCTCTGATAAACATGTTCTATGTCTATTAGCCATTGTCCTTTTGAGACTAATATCACCAAACAATTTGCAGCATTAGATAGATAGATAGATAGATAGATATGAGAAGTGCAGCCCTTTAAGGCAATTTCTTGCTGCTAGTGAGGGTTGATTGGTGAGGTGAGAGTCCACCCACGTTACACATTTACCCCATGGGTGGGATCTTTTACTTGCCTCAGCATAGAGACTGAGTACAAGGGATCGCCAATTTAGTCTCATCTGAACGACATCCAGCTGGCATGTGGCTCATGAACACTGTGTGTCGTCACCTCATAGCCCAGCAACTTAATAACGTACATTTTTTGCCCGTTGACCAATCTAAAGTAAATTAATCAATTTCTCTCATAGTCTTTAATTAGATGCTCATGTGCTGAGTGTGCACAATTCTTGTTCTGACAAGCAGGCAATTCAGGTAAATTGCCTAAACTAAAAAAATATTAATCAATTTCTCTAGTATTTTTTAGAGAATATTTCTTAAGTCTATAATCAGCCTATTGGCTACATGCTTTAACCAATCTTTTTGTTTAAGTAGGTGAACTAGCAAAGAATGTCCATAATTAGGTCGCTGGGCTGTTGGGTGACAGCACACCGAATGAAAGGGGGCCAAAGTGCGACCATCCAGAAACAGGTGCAGGGAAAATGTATACCTGCTATATGCATTTGGAGGCACAGGATAAATATTTTTGTACATTAAACTATGCGTGATACAAAGTAAGTCAGACATGTTCACAGATAACATGACAATGCATCTGAACTGGGTCTTTTATCTCTTTCTTCTGTCATTATTGCCTGATTCATCCTAGAATGCATTTAATGTCTCTGCATGTCGTACCAAAAGTTCAAATAATATTTGTATATCCATGTAGCAAATAATTCAAGTTTATTTTGCATTTAGGCTGCAACACAATTCAATTAATCACTTGTATGAACATGATATTATGTGCCAAGCATGATTGGATAGGGTAATTGAACTTTTTCCTGACGCAAAAAATTAGATGCGAGGTTTTAATACAACAGCCATGACATTAAATATATCAAATTGCATATACATGCAGTATAAATCGAAAAGCAGATTAAAAGAAAATGTTAAGTGTGCGTGTTTCTTTTCATGTTATGTATAATATGGCTAAAAGTTCGTATGATGTACATTTTTAGACTAAATGTTTGCCTCAGGTGAAGGACCCATCACTTTGTAGCATCTTGTCCTGTAGACCTCAAGAAAAAATAGATTGACTTTTTTCTTGAGTTCATGCCAGAAGTTATTTGAAAATCATATAAAAAAAATTGTCATACTCCAAAAGTTTGGATAGGATCATACATGCCTGCAGTCCACTCAGATGTTAATTGCCTATTACAGAGGCATCCCTCACAAATAAAACCTTGGATATAACACACATTTGATGTTATGCTATTATTCGGTTTTGCATAAATATGGTTAATTTTTTTTTTATCTCTTTCCTCATAAATGATCCTTGATACTTTTTTTCTTTCAGACTTTTCAAGGCCCACCCGGAATACCAAAAAATGCACAAGAATCTGGCGAAATATGATGACATGGATAAATTAATGGAGAGCACTGCTTTTGAAAATGCTGCCTTGGACGTCTTTAATCTATTTGATGAAGTCATGGAAACTTCTGACAAAGTTGATATGCACATTGCCACATTACAGAGAGCTGGCAAGGCCCATGCCAAAATACCCGGATTTACTGCCAATTATTTTAGGGTAAGACCTTCAATTGTGTAAATTCTATTTTTGTACGAACCATTGTTGAAAGTTATTACATTGTGATATTTTCAGTGGCAGATGTCAGTAAACAACGTGAATGTGATTTTTGCGGTCATTGAGTGTTGGGATTATATTCCGCTTCAATACAATACAATACAAACACAAGAGTCACTCAGACCAGTAACCAGTTGACCACTGTGTGTACACAGTTGGTACTGATGTACATTGATAGTCACTCATCAGTTTGAAATAGGGTGCCCAAATGAGATAAAATTAAGTGAAATATAAACCGCTTTGACCGCTGTGTACACGCCGAAGTGGTCCTATATTTTTGGAGAGTTGTAATTGTTATCACGAAAGCAGGATAATCTTTAATATTTTATTTTGATCATAAGTACGATTTCTCCTGGAACTAATGAATTCAGCAAACCAGATGTCACTAGAGGCCAGGTGATGGACCTGTATCGCCACCTGGTGTATTTATTTTGTAGAACAAAATTTGCGTGTACTTCCCTTTGATTTACTGAAGTTACAGGTGTTTCTTTTTCTTCACATGTTTTTTTTAATAATCCTGTTTATTATTTACACTCTTTTTTAATGCAGTCGGTCAGTTTCTATTTTAAAAAAGACGATTGTTCAGATCAGCGTTGTGCAACTATATATGATTGCATGAGTTCATTTTGTTCGGCCTAATTCTATTTTTGCTGTGTGTAACCAATTATACTTGCAACCGCTGGCTTTCTTGCTTTATACTTCCCCACTTGCTTGGTTCTTACTTATCCAATGTGAATCTTTCTTGTCTTCCAGGACATGGAAACACCTTTTATGGAGGCTGTAAAACTTTCGCTGGGAGATCGTTTCACTGAAGCCACAGAGAAGAACTTTCAGTTGTTCTTCGATTACGTTGTGGAACAAATGCTTATTGGCTACAACCAGGCAGGGGGTCAACCTGGTCCTGATTCCAACAGGGTCTGATGAGGCAACAAACTGATGATCTTAAACCCAATTTGACAAACTTATAGACTGCTATTCATGGGCAACAGGAAGTACCCATCATTTCACATGCCTTGGTTTGAGATTTTAGCTGAAGTTAACTAACTGAGACTTAATCAGATTACATTAGTTTGGACCAAGGGTACAGGACTATGTTTCAAAGGCACAACACTTCATACCGAGTTCTTCTCATAAACACGTAGAAGAGCATTTCGCCAAATGGGAGTGTTCAGACTTTGATTCACTACAAAGGATGATTTGAAGATGGAGCCACTCTTTTAGAAACAAAAAGGATAAATGTTAACTATACATATAGCACTCAGAAATGAGAGCTTAAAAAAAAGAAAACAAAAGATTCACATGGTACCAACTCCTTTCAGTAACAATTAATGTGTTGAAAGAGTTCTTTTCGAGAAATAAGGAGAAACTTTTGTAATTTGTAATATTGCTAGAATAACTACTTGTAAAATGGGAGTGTCATACTGGAAGAGCCATAGAAGTCTACCTCACATTAACAAGCAGGGCCAGTGTACGGAGTTCGAACAAATCTACAAATATTCCTGACGAAACTCAAATTTGATTCTCATAACAGAATTCTGTTTCTAATCAAATATTCAACAGGTTTAATTATTCCCATGGTCCTTTCAGTGTACACAGGGAGGCAAGGAACTGATGAGGGTGCATTTTTTACACTTTTAAGGTACTGGCCTACGACTGGCATAAACAATATTTTACATGTATCATAAACCATACAATCACGCACCACCACATCACTTACCCATATCATCACATCAATAATCACATTAATTATGGGTCTCATTATAAAGAGACGTGCACTTGAGATTGACACTGTCTATAATGCATCGAACTATTTAAATTGTACAACTTTCTCATAGTTTATGTTAACTTTTTATTAGTAAGTGTAGCATAGGTGTACTGCATTGAGGGTCAACACACCCAGAAGAGGTTGGGGAACGTCATTTGATTTTGGTGGGAGAATTTTTTCTGCCAAATAAGGGTGATTAAATGATCAAGATACATCAGTAGTATACGAAATGGTATCAACAAAAATGTTTAACATCAGAATACGAAACTTGGGCCCAGAAGTGGAACCTTATGCCGAAATAAATGAGATGAAATTAACGAGGTGCCCCTTCCTCTTGAAAAGCTGTTAAAGAATAAATTAGTTGATAATCTCTGTTCATACATATTTATGAAAGAAAAGTCTCACATATTTTTAGAATGTGTTAAAGAACGAGAATTTAACCAAGAATTTTGATAATGTGAGAGATTATATCATACTTAGGAAATTGAACATCTAACTTCTAAGATATATGATATGGAATGTATACATATTTACCAAAACGTTATTGTTACACTCTATAGTCTCTTGTTGCGAGGAAACAATAAAAACAATTATTGGATCAGTTTTCATGATATGTCAATTATGTCTTTTGAGATTAAGAATTTGTATTTTGACACCCCAGGGCAAACTTGGGTTAATAAATTTGTAGAATAGCAGACACTTAGCTCTACTGTTATTGTGTTGATATTTTATTTGTCATATTTCACTTTCAAATTACGGGGTTGAAACGAGAACCAGCAGAAATCGCTTTTTCACTTTCATCATCATATTTGTAATTTCTCAAAAATGCATTGTTTCTGTACAGTAAAAATGTTAATTCTGTGTTCGTGAAATAAATGTGTTGACAATTAAAATGTGTCCTTTTATTATAATATAGGTCGTCAGTTAAACCTGTGCATCTATCTATTCTATCTATTCTATCTATCTATGCATGCTCAATCTCTGTAAAGGCCGAACATATTCGTTTAAGTGGGTTCTTAAATTGTTGATCGTCAACATCAAAACAATACTATAAGTGAAATGTCTTTCTATTTTAATGTTGTAAATAATTGTTTTGCACTTATCACTATTATTTGTCTGTTTACAACAAAAGCATGTAGCTATCTATCTATCTATCTATCAATCCATTCATTTATCTAACTATCTATCTAACTATCTATCTATCTGCAGGAAAAAACTTTTATTCCCCAATTGCTGCGATATCACTTCAAATAGCAAGTGATACGGGCCGAGTGATCTGCTTTACATACCACACAGAGTGACGTTCATGTATTGCCCAAATAAATATTATGAGTAAGTAGCTTTTTGTACAAAATAAAGTTAAAATTGAAATCAGACACAAATTAACTGAGTTATGGAATTAATAAATGGCGGATCGAAGACGTTCATGAAGCTGCATTCAGTCTTGTTCCCTTGCGAAATATAATAACTCCTGTTACTGCTGAAAGAATGCATGCCAATATCAAAATAAAATATATCCAAAATAGGTATCTGGGCGAAAAATATACCCATCAAATTATCCAAATGTCTATCCAAAATCGACTTGCTGGATATTTTTAGTTCTCTATCCCATGAGAGGTCACTGCAATACTGACATATTGCCAGTTGCGGAACGGAGGATTTTAATCCAGAATAGTGATTTGTACGATTTCAATGGTTTAAAGAATTAAGGATTAAAAAGACAAAGTGTGCTTTATGTGTGAAATACATAAATTAAATTAATAGAATCATTCCGAGGTTTCAATTAATTTCAAAATTTAATTGATGAAAAATGTGCTGTTTATTTATTACAATTATTGAATATTTGGATTTTATTGCACAAAATGTGCATTTTTATTGTGTTCCTGTTTTTTTTTTTTTTTTTTTTTTTTTTTTTAATAAATGAATACCCAGTAAGCAAATTAACATCAGATTGTGAAATAACAATGGGACTCTTTGCAAATAATGATGATAATAATAATAGATTTGTATTTCGCCAGATCAGATATATGCATATCTTGGTTTAATCTCCAAGGTTTATATCACATGACATTTATCAAGTTCATTCACTGCCTTATAAAGCAAATCTAATTTCAGAACACAGGAGAATTCATGTACAGCCAGCAATTCTTATTGAACAAATTTCTATTATGTGTTTCCTACAATACATACTAGTAATTAAATTTGAAATATTTATGTCAAATATAAAGAAACTTCTAACATATTGTACAAATATAGTATCAGATATTTACAAAAAAATTTATAAATGGACCAAAACATGCCAAAATTGGTATCGTGTCCAGCAGTTTAGAAGATAATAATAAAACAATTTAAATAGTAATACAACTGATTTCTTATATATATATATATATATATATATATTAAATATAAGAATATATTACAATTTATTCTGTTAATTGTGTAGGGAACTGCCTTTGCTGTTAAATTATTATGCAATGGTTATCACACTATTCTAAGTCAATTTTTCGCATGCATCAGAACGGTTTGCATGGTCCGCAATTTACTGAACATACTAAGCAAAGCTTTCTGGGAAAAGCCAGTGAGCGATATTAGGCATATTCGCTGGTAATCCCAAAGACTATATATTCTTTTAAATAAGTCATAGGGGATTTCGGCGAGCCAGCCAAAAGGCTAGCTCGTCGCCCAAAGACCTGCCTATCGGCCCAAAGGACACAATATCCAGTCCAATATGCAATCTTGGCCTATCTGATCCATAAATTCTATGGCAACAGCCTCATTTGGGAGCATTTTGTCCGCACCCTGTATTGATCTATCAATCATATCAGTCCTATTGTCTTTCTTAACAAATTATAAAAAATAACAAACAACCAGTGCATTTGTACATATTTAAATTTGCAGTCAAAAATATATATGCATTGCACAACAAAATACATTTGTATACATTCGGTCTCAGAGATTATAGGCATCACAGAGTAACAATTATGTAAGCTTTTTGAGAAAAGTTGATATGTCGTGTTGAGTAAAGTATTTTTGTTTATTAATTTAAGAAAAATAATAATTATCTTAATATTCATAATATATTCATTTAGAAAGGTGCAAAAGCTGCCGAAATATTAAGGGAGAAATAACTAAATTCAACATCGATTCGAATTGACATGTATAGACTCTATAATATTATGATTAACAATAACATTAAATTTAATTTTTGAAACTGTGTAGCACATTAGAAAGGATATGAGATAATGGCTTTATAAAATTACTTACCAGTTAATTTAATACTGACCGACGTTAATCAAGTCTTTCAGGCATAAGTATATAATAACATTACAGTTATGCAAGACAAGTGAGATATGTGAAGCCATATTTCTGTCACTGCTTTCAATGTATATTTTTAATTAATATAGCATGGTATTAATGTGTCTTACAGCCGAATGCAACGAAGTGAAGTACAGTGCATTTAGCAAACGTATGTGTTTGCATGGTCCATGCATAATGTCGTTAGCTTTCTTAGCTTTTCTTGTCCCTATATTGACTTTGAAAGGAAAAGGTAAGGTAAGTTTTGATGTCATCAGACTGTTTCAATTAGATTTTGTTACACTTCGCTACATTCGGTCATAAAAGGACCATAATATTAATATAGTTCTCTAACCAAAAAAATTCAATTTTAAGACTGCAAAATGTATTTCATATGCAAAATGAAGGACTTCAGCTGTATCTACAGATTTACCAGATGAAATCAAAACAAATCGACTGAAAACAATGGCAGAGATATCACTGGTCATATTCCACCCATCAAGAATGTCCATTTCAAGAACAGTCCACAGTTTGTGCGTTGGATAGATACAGAATGGAAATATAGAAGACAACAAGTTTGATAAATAAGAGATGCAGAAATGCAGCAAGATGGCCGCAGAATTAGAAATTGAATGGATTTTCCACATTGGTTGTGGTTATTCAATGTACAAGGCTTTGCACAGAACGAATACTGTCATTTGTAAGGATGTACGTCATTTTGTAAGGTCAAATGAGATAAAATCCAAGTCACCCACGAGAATGTTTGACATTTTAAATTTGTAATCGTGCAGTTATATCACAACAACCAGTGATAGACATCTTATTCTTGCTGAAGCAGCAGTGTAGGGAGTGCTGTTGTGCACACGTATGGAATATTTTACAGTTAGCACTACTTTTGGGAACTGGGTGAACAACGTCTTGTTAACAGGAGCCAACTATTACGAACTGAATAACTGGAGTCCCACAGAGGGCGCCCTGAAACAACAAGCGCCCTCTTGCGTCAATTGGCGAAATATGCAAGCCACACAATCATGTAAAATGTAACAGGCAGAATAAAGATTATCTTCAGAATAAAACAAGACAAGTTGCTGAATCCATCCTTAATTATAACATAGCGAAACCTATATACCAGCAGCCGAATGATTTGTGCTATATATCCTAACGCTTTGGTTTTGCGCCTTTGCCAGCCGGTGGAGCATTGAGCACTTGACAATTGACCTTGCCGGTGCTGGCCACAGTGGAGGACCCTGATCCAGGCCTCCTCTCATCTCCTATGTCACTTCCACTTAACTCCCCAAGAGGGCTGTGTCGAGAAAGGGAACTGGGTGACACAGGGCTTCTCTGGTCCTGTCTCCCTGGGGAAATGGGGGACTTTCGCCCTCGCTCTTTGCTACCACTTGTCTTCCTCTTGGGAGTCCTCATGCCCTCCTTGGGAGACCGTCTCCCCGAGAAGATGGAGCTGCTGAATTTTATAGCTGGCAAGCTCCTTCGTTTCCTTCTTTCAGGGATATTGGTTACATTTAAGTAGTTATTGTCCTTGTTAGGAAAGAATTTCTCCGCGTCGTCGTTGCCCAGTCCTTCCAGACGGTGTGCTAGATCGTCAACATCCAAGTCCCTGGATGTGCCCGAAGCACCCTCTAGTCTGGGTCGATCGTCATCGTCTCGTCTCATGCTTCCTCCACGACTTCCCCCATCAATTCTTTTGTGGCCCGCGAACTGTGCTTGGGCCGAGAAGGCCATGACCTCAGGTGTAGAGCACCCTTGGGATCGGGCCCACTCTTCGGCATTCATGCCTTTCTCGCGGTCTCGAAACGAAATACATGCCTTGCCCTCAATGGCGAGGAGTGAAGCGCATGCGTTGTATCCCTGTTTGGCAGAAATCAGCAATGCTGTCAAACCATCGTTGTTGATGTAGTCCACATTGAGACCTAGCCGTCTGAAGGACCGGATCAGCATCTCCACCGCAACATCATTTCCGGCCTTTGCACTGTAGATGAGGGCTGTGTTCCCTGTAAATGAAGGAACAACAGATTTTAATGAAGCCATCAGGGAGTGGCAAGGGACAGGTTATTGTGCTCTACCCAGCGGATTGGCACAGCCCTGATAATCACCAGACTATTAGCTGCTGCTTTAAAGAGGGAAGAGGGACCTATAGTGCAGCATGCCATAATTACTTCATGTATTTCAATCAAGCTGCACTTTTGATGTGTATTGCACCTTTACAACTTTGAAAATTCCTTGCAGGGTTGCTCAAAGGCTGACTTAGAAAGGATGTCTAAAAAGGTAGATATGGGAAAATTAAGACTTGAACTGGTTTGAAACATTTCTATAGCAATGCCAATTTTACATGGCACTTATCTGCTATTATTATGGATTTTTTTTTTGTTTATCACATTAATATAGGCAAAAAATCATGGAATTGAAGCCACTAGAAATGACAGAGACAACAGATATAGTTCAAAATGCATAAATTTCTTTCATTAACATTTTCTTGGTTGGTAGTTGTTATGAGTTGTTCACTCTCTTAACTAGCTCAGCATGCTGGACTTCCAAACACTTGGTCCTGGCTTCAATTCCCGGTCAAGCCTAAGTTGCATAGCTGTTTCATCCTTCGTCTCATTGCCATGGTCCCTACCTATCCTAATTAGCCCATCAGATGCAGAAATACAGGACGGAAAGCCCTAATCCACCTAACCGCTCTTAATTTACCATTAAGATGGAAGGAGGCAATATATATATGGGCACAGAACACACAAATAATATTGCTCAGATATGGATTTTCCTAATTCAGGAATGACGTGATATTTTGCAACTAGTCATTCCATTATAATGTGTGTAGCATGGGTTGAAAATATTGCAGCGTCATACATTGTATTGTGCAAGTACATACAAGAGAGACTGCACCATTGCAATGAACAGAGACTGCACCATTGCAATGTGATGAATTGTGCCTGGTCAATGGACACAAAAGGCTCATGTGGGGTGAGCCATTCAGTGACGCCAGAAACACCTGTGGGCGGCAGAGAACATTTGTGTGCAAATGCAAAGTGGCAGTGAGTTGCAGCACCTGCATTTGCTGCATGAAAGGTGCAGGCCCAGCCGTCTACACACGCAATTGGGAATCATTCTCAGCAATTTTTAGAGTGCTTTTTGTTTGGGTTTTTCCTGTCTTTTCGTTCACATTGAAGCCTTTCAAAATCGTGGTTTTAGATCGTTGGCAGCTGATTCATATTGATCTATTGAAGAAAAAACCAACGTTCTCATATAATTATGGGAGGATGGATGGGCTTGGACCTTGCTCTATGATTACCTCACTAATGAGGTCAAAGTTTAATTAAGGCCACAAATGAACATTGCAAATGACTTAATTATATATGGCCATATCAGCATAAGGACTCTTTTGGTAATGAATGATTGAAGCTGTCCACGTGAAGTTAATATTTCTCAATGGTTATGCCACTGCTACACATTGGATTGGACCTATACACGTCATTTACTTGATGCAATGGTAAGAGTCAATGGTATGGGAGGGGTGGACAATACAGTTCGTTTCATACAAAACGGTTGACTTTAGCCAGCTGCTTCTTTGCACTTCTATAGCTAATAGTCGGCTTACATTTATCACCAAATATGTGTAAACATTGGCAAATGTTAGAAATTAATGTGATATATCATAAATATGTACGTTTTGATCCGGTTTTTGAGTATCCAGCAATTACAGCTGTGGATAGGCTCAACTTGACGGGCCGTTTTTTTATGAAACTAACTATGTGGGACAGTGGGCAAGATGGGAAAAGATGTGTTATGACTCACGTTGGCAGCCATTGCAGAAACATGCAAAAGACTCCACTCTTGGGGTAATGACTAGTATAACTAACCCCAGGCCTTATAATTCTGCCTGTCTTTAGGAATTAGTCTCGTAAGGTGATGTAGCATGACAGTTCTACAGAGGACAGATCACAGCCAACATCGCAGAGATAGCTAGTGCCCTTTTTGGCGCGCAATTTGTCAGTTGGTGAGGACGCCTCCGCGTCCTGCAGCAGCGTTCCAGGGCACGTACTATTTTCGTCTGCTCGTTACGTCAATGACGTGCTGCAGTCGTAGCACGTGGGACACCCACAGTAAGATGGATGAGAGAATAGGAGGGCTATAAATAGAAACAAGTGTCAGGACCTTTATCGTCTGCTATGTCCGGATCCACGTTGTTCTTGACTAGAATCTTCACGACATCGTTGACTCTTAGTTCACAGGCGTAACTCAAGGCTGTCCTACCAGCGTCATCCTGTACATTGACGTCCGCCCCTTTGCTTAATAATAACTGCACCGTTTTGTCGCGAGTTATCTCCTCCTGTAACAGAAAAACAAAACATATCATGATTCACAATGTAACCTTACACATTAGGTTTTATGCCTTTTCATCGAATTTGCCATTAGGAATATTAATTATTTTTCCAATGGACTAGTATTACATATCATCAATCAAGCTTACATATATAATCAGTGATATTTCATCTGTCTCAGCTATTCATTGATTTTATCTTCTGTGTTTTCCATTTGATCTGTGTGATTTATGTATGTATATATTAAAAAATTATATGAAATTTTTTTGCAACGGACATGTGGTTTGCGAAATTGTTAAATATCTACTGATCCTAATATGTTCAATTATAAAATCGCACAATTTTATATATACACTGTAGTACTGTATATACTGTCTGTATAATAAACTTTATTGAAGGAAGTAACAATAAATTCATGTACTTATTGCCGTAACCTTTTAGTCCATTCAGCAAAATAAATGTGTATTTTTCTTGTTTCCTGTTAACTAGAAGCCTTAGTGCTATTTATTTTTAATATATTACTGCATTTGGAGTAAAGGCCTATAGTACAGCTAATATATACAGTGTAATAAGTTACTGTAATTATGCCCACAATTATGTGCGTTTCCCACGTAGAAGCTGTAAACCTGTTTTGAAGAAAGTTCACACAATGTCCACCTGAGTTTCCCTTAACACTGTGTGACATGACCTATAAGCCCAGCAACCTAATTATGGAAATTGTTTGCTAGTTTACCTTGTTAAACAGTATAATTGGGTAAACTGTCTAGCAGATAGGCTGTGTATTGACTTAAGAAATCTTCTCTTAAAAATACAAGAGAAATGGGTTCATATTTTTGGAGTTTAGGCAATGTTTCTGAATTACCTGCTTGTCAGAACAAGAATTGTGCAAACTCAGCACATGAGCATCTAATTATTCTGTAATTTCATTGTTAGACATTTAATACTATAAGCCAGCCTATAGACTATATAGAAATTGATTAATTTACTTTAGATTGGTTAACGAGCAAAACGTATACATAATTAAGTAGCTGGGCTGTGAGGTGACGACACACTGTATGTACTATATTTCAGCCAGGCTCCAATTACACCTAAGCATCATCAAGTCACTCGAAGCATATCCCCTTCTGTACAGTAAATGACAATAGCACTGTGAGCCTTGTCATGTTGAATTGCCTTTTCAATCTGAATTTAATCTCCCAAAAGAAGGCCTTTCATTCAACTATAAGAGCTCTCAGGTTTCTCTATGAAGTCTCCTATACAATGATTATTACTGATGCCACAGACCTGATTATACACGCCATGTCACCTAAATATTAAACAGGGATATAAAAAAGAAAGATAATTTGAACAGGATAAAAAAAACTCAATGTTGTATGCGATACACGTAGCAAACAAATTTTCATCTGGATTTTATAATGAAGTATGTGAGACAAACCAAGACGACCACAGGTATATGTTAGTGACATATGACTCTACCTAATGCAGATGTAAGGATGTATGTCATGATATGTCACTTTTATTAGATATTAAGTGACAAGGCGTTGCCAACCCTGCAAACACGAACAGTTTGTGGCAATCATGCTGCAAAATTGGACATACGTTGTCACTAACCATCAGCATTTATGTGTGGACTCTAAAAAAACATTGAAGCTATGTTTCAAATATTATTCCCAAAAATGATTGTTAGACTATTTTGACAGCATTCAATGTGTGGACCACATTGTAAATGTGTTGAAAATATGTTGTGTTTGCATAGAAATGACATTATTTATTCCAAATTGTTCTCCTTAATTTTTTCCAAGAGATAAATCCGCGGTCCTGAACCTATTCTATTCTATTCCATTGAACAAAATAAAAAGACTCAATTTTTGCAGCCCAACACTCTCCTCTCATTGTAGCCAAAATTAGAATTTTCCTCCAATTAGTAAATGTGCGAAATGCGCCCACACGGTCATTATCTTTATGTGCAAATGCATCCCTATTCTCATCAATTATTAAGAGGCAAAAAGTACATTTTCATTTTGGCAAATAGAAATCCTCAAATGGACACGTCATTGGCTAATGCACCGTGAAATTCAACGGAAAATGCATTTTCTTCCTTTCTTACAGCATATGCTGTTGTGCTGTTGTTTTGTCAGTATATACTGTCTGTATATGGTGACATTTATAACATAGTGTTTTCTCCCAGTATATCTAGTGTCATTGTTTTTGGACATTACTTTGTTGCATTCATTTCCATTTGTCTAGGTCTGGCTAGCTGCCTGTATATATCTGGATGTCTGGGCGTCTGTCAGTGACCATCAAGGGAGCTGTCTTTCCGTCTGTCAGCGCTACTGTCTGTCAGATAGTTCTGTCTTTCCGTCTGTCTCGCATGATGAAATCAGTAATTACTAATTATGTGAATGATGAACCAACGTGACCAATATTATTATTATATTATGTATTATTAGATTTATATGAATACTGATTAAAACTAATTTCAAAATAGATTTGAAGAGAGAATAAAACCTTCTTACAATGAAATCAGGAGCTGAACATCACAGCAGGTGAGTTCGAATACCATGCCACCAGAGCTGTCATGAGAACTAACACGTTACCCTTTGGCCACCAACCCAGACCCCCTGCCCCTCCCCCTGCTGTTGACTTAAAGATGAGTAGGTGGTGACAGGTGGCTTTGGAGCACCTGCCCAGCGTGGCCAGCCTTGTTTCTGTCATAAATTCAATCTTAGACCATGAATGAAAGATCACCTACTTCCCATAGCATCATATGTCATCTGTGTTGCTAGTTGAAAAGCTTTTAAAAGTATGACAAGGAGAAGTGATCATTTCTATCCGCCAATTAGGTTAGACGTATTCAATGGTTTTACCATAAGTTGTTGTAAACAAAATGTAATATTTGCCCAAAAGTGTGAAGTTTACTTTTTATCATAATGTGTTTATGAGCCAGACGAAATACTGTAGATGTAAGTCATCTTGGATATTGGTATAGTTCTGTTTATACACTCTGCATTGATGGACAGCATGAGTAGTCTCAGCAAAGGTCAAAATAGCACGCACGCTGTGCCTGTGTTTGCAATAGATATACTTATTACTAATACTGTAATACGATATACTTAAAAATTGAAAGAGAAAAAAGCAACAAATTGTCTGGTGCATTACATAGTATTGGGAAAGCAAAAGCAGACAAAAGGGAAAGTAGATATATAGAGATGAGCAAATATAATTACCAGAATCTATACTATGCCATTTATTAGACTTACACCAATGTGCCCAGTGTACACATTGAGTTGAACATCCCAAACCAAATTATAAGTGAATCATCATTTTGTGATGCGGAGATGGTCTTTAATTGAGGCCCTCCTGTACATTGCAGCAAAAGCTTGCAGTTTTGACCACATTTGGTGTAATCTTAGTAGATAGACAAAAATTAAATATTGTCTTTGTCTATGTTTCCAGTCTTGATCACGACGAAAGACCCTCGATCAGGCCTCTTCGCAGGAGAGGGTCTTGCTTATCCAACTTTTATGATCATCTGCCAGATGCAGATGTAATGATGAGATGATAAGTCTCGAAGTATACACCTTGATATACATTACCGCATGGGTGGGATATTTTAATTTCCCCAGGATAGACACTGAGTACAAGACACCTCCTATTTAATGTCTCGTGCGATCAACATCCACATAGCACACGAAGAGTGCCTAGGCCGGGGAACGAACCCAGGACCTTCAGTGGAGCTGGCCTGTGTGGAATTGGAGATGCCTTTGTTGTGAGGTGGTCTTAATAGTGAGGTGGTCTTATCGTGGGATCAAACTGTAACTGGAACATCAAATTCAATCAGCATCCCTCACAATGTCTCAATTCATGTCCCTTGAATCTGTATGAAGCCCGTGTTCCGTCCATTAAATGCTTTAAAAGATGGAAATATAATAATAATGCAAAATTACATGGCAGGAACATGGGAACTGGTCTCTATCCTGCCTTAAAGGCAGCATGAATCCTTTGAATGGTGATTAAAACAAATTTGCCAGTAATATGTATGTGTACTTTTTGTTGCCATGGAATATCATAGGCATGGTAACATATCTTGGCAGGTAAGGCTATTAGCATTCATCTCACCTCCCCCAGGGCTGGAATTAACGACGGTACATGCCCAGGTGATGTATGGAGGCAAAAGAGAAAGAAAGAAGCTGTGGAAATAAGAGAGAGCATCAAGATAGGTTGCCATAGAAACCTGCTTGCCAGGAACCGTGGTGATGCTACAGGCTACCTTGACCTAAATGCTACATTCAGCTTTGCTTGAATAAAATGGAATGCTAACAGGCAATTGAATGGGATTATCTTACTGTGTATATGAATGAAGCTCCAAAAACCACTGTGCATTATTTATAACATTTTTATAGTCAGTGCGTACATTTAGGCAAATACATACCAAAGGCATCATAATACCTAGTTTATGATACCATAATCGAGTGATAATCTAATATTTTTGTTTTGTTGCAATGCCACTGGTCAGAGGCATAGTCAGCCTACCTGACCACCTGCCAAAACCAGATGTAATAACGAGATGATAAGTCCACGCCTTGTTACACAATTACCCCATGGGTGGGGTCATTTACTTGCCTCAACATACTGAGTGGATAACTTTATCACAACACTACCAAGCTGTATCATTGCACTAAATTATATTATTGCCTTTCAAAAGTAAAAACAAATCAATTTACTTTAATTTTCTGTTTCACACTGAGAATATACTTATCGCTGATCAAAATAGTTTCAAGTGAAATTAATGTTTACTGTCAAAATAACATGTTTAAGGATTCAGCAAGTGAATTAAATGCTACAAGTGTTTTTAACTTCGTATTATCTTTGCGTGCACATTACACGACCAAAAATAATGCACTGGACTGGCATTTGTGAGCGGTGTTAGTACAAAAGCTGCTGAACTGACATCCTATGTTACAGCTGCGGCAATAAGTATTTGTGACGCATGTGTCGTGAATGTTGGGTGCACTTTTGCCCTTTAGTGACTTCGAAGTTTGTTACTAAATTAACTTATCTGTCACTAGGTCATATATCTCGAATATTTATGAATGAGACACATGTGCAAGATCCTTTGCATCTATAATAAATAATAATATATATGATATTAGTTTAGTTGATGTTTTCTTCTTATAATATTCAGGACTTTACAGCAAGCAGGCAGTTACTTTAATCAAAATAGCAAGAAATCCTATTTACAGCATCAATTGTAGGTCCTTGTTTTTAAAATTAATATAGAATTGCGTTTAATTTTATGGAACATGAGCGTGGCTCAATATCAGCATGGAGTCTCAAGAGAAAACGAACCAGGCTCTGAATTAATCTAGATGACACTGATTTCATAAACATGTGCTTTTGTGCTCGGCAAACTTAATTGATTATATTTTTGTAATGATAATTCAGATATCAACGAGGCTTGTGAAAAAGAGGCATGGTGTATAAATATATTAACGAGGCACTGCCTCAACAGGTAAAACTATTGTTGGTACACCTGTATGGAAATATTTATGGAAATATTGTGTTACAGCAACAGTCATCGTGCATTAGCCATTAGCCCAGTTAAAGCTGAATTTCGTTTAAATGTCAGAAAAGAACTTTTCCTCTACATGTGTAATATTTCAGATTCCAATTCATTTCTGCTTATTTATTAGTACTAAAAAAGCATAATTGGAATCATCATTATCCTCACACAAAATGCTGACTAGGATTTTTAAATTTAATCTGATCTTTAGAACTTAGTCTGGAAGAATTTCTATATTCTATCTCATTGATGTCATATTTTGACAGAGTGAAAAACTATATTTCCACAACATTTGAACGGTTTGATGTTGATTTATTAATAGTCATACAAGATAATAAATTTAGATAGACTATCTCTTGGATGTTGATTCATTTGATAAAAACCACAGCGCTAGAAATAAGTACAATTTGATCACATAAGTAGCTCCTACACAATCTTTTTTCTGGTTAGATATCTCATTTCATTTTCCTTTCAGGACTGAAACGATGATAGTAAGTTTGTCATCTTACAGGTAGAACTACTCAAAATGTTTTCCTTAGAAGCATCTCACAATACACTTTGCAAATTTAGCTTATTGAAGTCTGCTGCCTTCTTTTCTTATGTTTCTGCCATTTCTGAATAAACAGGATATATAGGAGTCACAAAACAGTTCGATTTCAAAATAAGATTTTTGATTCACTACACTAGTGACATATTAGGCCACTTAGGGCTGGGTGAAAAATTATATTCTATCTTTATAGAGATATTGTTAAATGAGAATTCGCATGTCACGTGAAAGTTTCAGGAGATCCTAGATAGGAGCTGACAATGTTGTAGTTATAGGGCCTGCATAACTAACAAACAATATAGCAGCGGCTTGACATTGGCCAGCTCCTTGGAAGGCAATGGGTTCAATTGTTGGTCCAAACACTTTTTTAGTAGATAATACAACAAAAAAGACTTACATATTGCTTATATTTCAAATCTGAAGGTTGGATTTTACGTAAATGACAGCAAAATGCCATCTTTGGCTTCCTATACAAATTATTCTCATTGTTGGTAGCAATCGAAGCAAAAACTACAGCCACAAAACCTTCATGGTCCATTCGAAATATGAACCCATATCCGGGGCTTCGACAAATACTTATGTTTATTAACTCATTCTCACAACCAGTGCATTCTCCAGCAGAAGTAACAATTCCTATATGACTCACATCCTGTCTTTTTCATTCTTCGGCGTTCGTTGTTCTGCAGAGCTCTGACGTCACAATATTTACAAATTATTTTGTTGAAACACGAAGTACAGATTTATGGCTACAGCTGCTTGACGCTTGCTTCCTCAAACAGGCAATAAACATGACCAATTCCTAGATTGGAGTATTTCTGGATGTGTTCCTACTGTAGTTAATGTTACAGTTATCCGTGACCTGCTGAGCCATTGTAGACGCATTCTTTAACCGTACTGCTAACGATCCAAATTACTGCGTTGGCTCACAATACATTCCACCAACAATAGGCCTAGTTTCCTACAAGGCCTAATGGGCTGCACTCTGCGGGCTTGCAGTGGGCCAACAATCTATGGCAAATTAACTGGGATGGTGAAGCCAGCCATCAAACAGGTCTTGGCAGCATAATGAATGACTTGGATTTTGGCCCTTCTAAGTCACTGGCTCCAAAAGCCCAAGTTGCATAGGTTAAATGTGGACTCAATCACAGGGTCAGATGAACGTGCAGCCCTGGCCCACTAAGTTTCTCCCTTTATTGGCCTTCTTAATGTGGCCTCAGGCCAGGTATATGCCAGGCTGGCCTTGAGAAAATGGGGATGGCTGCCAATAGGGCGAATGCTATGTTATTCACTGTTTATCAGTCCAGCTGTAAGTTATGGCTATCAGGTTGTCAGTTTTTCTATCTATCTATCTATCTATCTATCTATCCATCTATCCATCTATCTATTGATCTATCTATCTATCGTATCTATTGTATCTATCGTATCTATCTATCTTTCTATCTATATATCTATCTATTTATCTATCTAACGTACCTATCGCATCTATCTATCTTTCTATCCATCGTATCTATCTATCTATCTATCTATTTATCTATCCAACGTACCTATCGTATCTATCTATCTAACTATCAAAACAGGCCATATATCATTCAGGTAAAACTCTTACTTGTTTTGAAGAAAATGATAGCAAACAACAAGTAACGAAAACAGGTAAAACAATACGTTTCTCCACATTGTTATCGCATTTATGTATGGCTGGTTACAACACAATAACTAGCTTCCAGCTATAAGATATAACCAGTATATATTTGTGCAAGGAAGAATAACCAAACACGAACGCTGTGTTGGCCAGTGGCAAGAGTGTCATGTGATAAATACATATCAAGGCAACCACTGACTGCTAATCTCTCTGATACTAACAAAATACGGCATACCTCAGTGAAGCCCTATGAGATATGATACAACCACACTTGAATAGAGATAGATCAAGATATATGTTAGTAAGTCAGTAAATCTAAGAGGTTTGCATCACTGTGATCTGAAAGATACTCTAAGTCAACAAAGGTGGAACGTCATCATGACTGATGATGCAATAGAGACAAATAAACATTCAGATCGGATTCCGATCATTTATTCCACTTGTAAAAAAATATTTAAAACACACAAGCCATGCTTCTCAAGAGTCACCCCCTCAATAACAGAAACAACAATAACAAATTTATCACAAATCACTTAATTCTGGTAAAAGGTGAAGGGAAGTGATACTGGGACAACTGTATATATGTACTGAAAGTAAGTATAAATCACTAAATTATAAATGGTATGATAATATAAGAGTAAGTACATATATCAGTGACAATAGCAGCACCTGTAGATGTTTTAAGTCCAGACATGTACAATTAAAGACATGTACAACTAAAAACAAAGGATTTCCTTGCAGAATCCACATTTTGCTGGTATTCAAAGAGCTGCTAATGCTGCCCTGAATTAACATTTCTGTGGATTTTGCTTGGGGGAAACAAATGCTTGGAAAGAAAAATTAACTTTTATCAAATAAGTGGCATGACCTGCCAATCACCCATTCTTTTGACAGGCATAGCTTTAGCAAAATTCATATCTGCTGATATTTGGTGTGCCCCTAATGCTGGTTTCTGTGGATTTTGCAAAAATTAACAAAAAAGTTACATGATCAGCCAATCACATACTCCTTTGACAAGCAAAACAATTTCTTACTGTACAGGTGTCGCCATATGTACTAATGTAATGATTTTCAACATGGAAAGAGAAACCACCTTTGCTGTGACAATAAATCTTATTGATGATACAGGGTGCGGCCTAAAAACTTGCACTGGGCTTCTCCTCTTTGGGGATAGCTCTAGGTTACTCAAATGCTTATGAGGTCTTTTAAAGTTTTGCCACATTTAGTCAGGGGTATAAGCAATTGGTCATTGTGATATTTTTGATCTTGTAATGTCAGACAATATCAGTGTCTGAATTATTGAGAGGGTGCATGCTGCAGGGCGTGTTCTGAGAGACACATGTCACAGAAATCAGACTTCTGTCTGCTTGCATGGTGTCTCTAGTTGAAGAAAAGTTTACAAATTTGAGATTTTCTAGTTAATACACCTCTGAAGCCACCGAAAATATAATATTTGCAGAGAATCCTCCTTCAGTGTTTTCTATATATGCATATGTATATTATGGTATTAGATGATAAGAAGGTTGGTTTCAGTTTTGATCCAGCAAGGTCATGAAGTTAAAACAGAGATATATAATGGTATTCCAGAGGGACGTTTTGAATCTACAACTAATCTGGAAAAAATCACATGATTTTCAGGAAGATGGGCCAGTTAGTAAGACAGAAAAGACAGAAAATTGATCATAATCCAAAATGGCACTTTCCATCTCAAAGGTGTCAATGGTCTACCTTCTTATTAAAAATGAATCTATTTGTCGGGTTTTTGGTGGCAAGGGTCAACGAAGGTGACTGTAACACATCTGTATGATCAGTGACATAATCTAGTGCCTATATAGCAGAGCTCGGGGTGAAAATGACCCGAAGATGTGATAAGTGTTCATGTGCTATATTTAGATCCATATTATCAATAATTCCTGAGGAAACAACAAAATATATTAATAAAGATAATGTAGGACTATAATTACTTTCGTGTGTAGGACTGCAGCTGCATGTGATGATTATCATTATCTAAGCAATTAAAAGTGTTTAAAGCCACCCACCTATGTGCACTGCAAGAACTCAAATTTTGCTTAAATAATGACAAATGTGCCCCCATGTAGACATTCACACATGAGTACAAGTTAAATTAGGAGGTTGCAACTCATGACAGGAGGAAGTTGGTGAATGTAGGAGGCGTCTGATGAGATGTCTAGAGCAGGGAGACAGATCTCTCATCGGGTGATGCTCCAAATGATCAGAGAGACGAACGTGAGTGATGGCGCATCTGGGGTCACGTCTTTCAAAAAAAGGAAGTCAGTCAGGGTGAGCCATTACTGGGATGGGGACTAGTAAGGGAGCCTATTGGAGAGTGCATCTGTTAGTGGCATGAGAGCAAATCTAATACCCAACTGGCTGCTAGCTACCCTGCAGATATATTTTGCTTTTAAAGCCTAGATATAGGCCAAAGCTTAAGAGAAAACTAGGATACAGTACTTTATGCCACTCCATCTAACTTTATATCTAGTGTACTTTACACTGTACATATAATGTGTTCAGTCTGGTGTACTTTACAAACTGCATAATGTCTTTTCCTATTATGTTCTGTTCTATCTGCACATTCTAGCAACTATAAAGATGTGCAGAAATCTGCAGCACATTTACGTCAGATGCCGTTCTTACAGATGCAATTTACCATGCAATTTCAATTTCGGTAGATTGCATCCCGATCAACAAGATGATGAATGTAAGCCCTAGTAGCAAATGCCACCTGACATTGCTTGTCACATAGATTTGTGTATGCGTGAACATGCCATTGTTATGTTGATACAGATGATATTCGCATATAACCACATGTCACACAAGCATCTGCACATGTTACAGAAAAAAATGCAATTATAACAAATACGTGTAAAATCCAGTCCTTTACAGCTACAATGTACCGTCCACTGACTGGAAACATATTCTATGCGAATGACTGTATGGGACAGCCTCATTCTGCGAACTCAGAATGAGGGACATGCAAATTAAACGAAACCAACAACTGCACAGCAGGGATCGATCTAGCAGGTGGTAAAGACAAATGGCTGTAATGCTCTCCAATCAAGAAGAGAACCAACTGTAAATTGCCTAGCCAACCACAATCTTCATCTGATTTGATGGATCGGTCTTTTATCGAAAACAAAAGCACCGTCACCTCTTTGAACTGTTCATAATCTGCAATGATAAATTGATTCTCACCCAGCACCGAAACCACATTAAGCTTTTCTAACTACACACATGTCTGATGTGACAGATTTATCTGGCTTCGGAAACAATATCATTTTATCACACACAATTCTCTGATCTGAGAGAATGATCTTCCGAGAGAAACAAAAAAAATGATATTCATCTTGCTCTAGAAACTGATTCAATATCACCTCTCGTAACCACAAGCAAACTCTACCAGGTGTAACAGCTAAGTACATAGCGATTTCTTTTTCTTTCTTTTATTTATCAGACAAGTCGCTGCCGAAAGGCACCATTTACAGAATTATATATTAACTAATAAGGAATACAAAACTGTCAGAGAGACAGAAGAAAGAAAATATGTAAAGGAAAGAAATAGTTATAGAAAGGAAAAAATCATATATAAATGAAAGTAGTAAAAGCATGTTTGATTTGGATGGCTCACATAGCGACGGACGAAATTGGTGCAAGAACAAGTTGATGAAATAGAATGAAATAAAATGAAAAGTCATGTTTTACACGATATTAAGGTAAAATCTGTTGGTTTCTATACCTGGTTGCATACCTGGTCTGAAGCTGCTCAGTTGAAAAAAAAAAGCTGATGTCTAGGATTCAGGAAGTAATTACTTAAAAGCTTATGACATATCTTGCAGTCATGTAGTGTGCATAGGTCTTCAAATTTAAGATTGCACAGACGTTTTTGGCATAAGTATATATTTTTTTAATTTCTTGCAATGAGCGCACAGGATGGACAGAAATCTTATCACAAATGTACACCCCATCGTTATAACAGCTAATAATGTTCAGATAATGTCCGCCGTTTTTGTTTTCTATTGCGAATGCTTCATTTTGTCAAACAGTCTGACAAAAAAAGAAAAAAAAAGTGGAGGAATACGACGATAAAGGGAACATATATTTTGTATAGTTGGTTTAAGCTTGCAATATATAAAGCCCAAAAACTCATTTAACAATAAAACCAGAATTGCTTCTATTCAAATAAAAATGTTGACCATTTCTCATCACACACAACAATTAACTGCTGTTCCAGATTGGAGGACCGTGACAAACAAAGTCACCTGGTGTGGTGGAATATACCTTCACAAAATAAGATAAATAAACCACATCCACCTCTCTTTACCACACAGTCCTTGTTGTACTTGGTGTGGTAGATTGATCTTGTCTTTAAAGTAAAACACTTTCAACTTGTTTAACCACAAACACCTGGTTTCTCACCATGACCTTAGTGATCCACATCACCTTTCTGTACCCTTAGTTCTTACCATCTTTCTATGTTAAGCCTGAACCAATATCTTGTCTCCTTCATTCGAAGCACTCTCAAGGGACAGTCTAATCAGATGGACCTTCACCTCCATGGCAATAACAACATTAGCTAATGACATGATATTGTGAGTGATAACAATCCTTCTAAGTTATTGTTATAATGTTACATGCATGGTCACATGAGGTAGTATTTTGAAGTGACCGTTCTGAACAATAATGGGCTGAGCTAGGTTGGTTTGGTTGGTGCAGACTTCTGTGGCTAGTTCTTGCCATATATATATATATATATATATATACTAATGATGGTAGGACTGATGAGAGAGTCCAGGCCATATCACACATCTGTGTCATAACTGGGATCTTCCATATGCCCCAGCACAGACACTGAATTCAAGGGACCCTGCAGGGTGTATCTTTCAGAAGTATTCCCCTTCCATCAAGCCTGATAGCTTTAATGACCTCTGGCACATTTTTCTGCCTTTTGACTTCCTATTTTAAATGTATTCTCGATGGCGATCATCTATAGTCATTTCATAGCTACAAAGACTTATGAGTTTGATACAGTTACTGTATCGATATTGGGACCACCAGCTTATGGTCACAAGCTACTGGTATACTGGTCCAAAATTACGACTTACCATTAATAATTATCATTATTGAAAAACGTTCTCATGACTACATCTTTGATTTGAGAATTTCAGTATGCAATCAGGAACGATCTATCATCCATTCTATTTTGTCCAGTGCTTTATTTTTACTACACAAAGGGCAGGTGGCAGCAGAAAGGATCTATCAATAGTGACTATAGGCTTCTAACCTCCTGGCAAATCCCCACGAGGGACGCTAGAAATGTCAACTGTCTGACAAATGTCACCTTGCCTTCCGTAAAAGGATGCTGAGAGCTTAGAACTGTGTTGCATAGGATGCCCATCTATCTATCTATTTATCTATCTATCTAGCTATCTATCTATCTATCTATCTATCTATCTATCTATCTATCTATCTTTCTATCTATCTATCCAGCTATCTATCTATCTATCTATCTATCTAGCTATCTATCTGTCTATCTATCTATCTATATCTATCTATATCTATCTATCCAGCTATCTATCTATCTATATAATTGTACCTAGTTGTCTATCCAGTTGTTTTTCTAGCTGTCTGTCTTTCTATTTATCTTCTTGGGTAGATTTTGTTAATGTCTGTTATTCTGCTTGTTCGCATTTGTCTTTGTGCAGAGATATTGTCAATGAGCCCTTCTATCCTTAGTTTAGTCCAGGCTGTCTGTCAGACGTAGAATTTGATGTCAACATCAGTAAAGCAGGCTGTCTGTCTGTCTGTCTGTCTAACTGTCTGTCCGTCTGTCTGTCTGTCTATCTGTCTGTCTATCTGTCTATCTATATCTCTCTCAGCTCTTTTAAACGTGAAAAAAAAAGTTTATGCGATAGGCTGTAAGTTCTATATATAGCATAGCCGAAATAAATAATGCATCTATAATTGCATGAAGTCCATTACCCTGCAATGCAAGCGTCACTTCCCCCATGCCAAGGGGCTGAATTTCCCGCAAACAATCTGCATGCACATGTCTCCGGTTCATGGGCCCACGCACCAGCACAAGAAAGGCATTTAGAGGAGGCTAAAAATGGCCACTATGACGTCACATGCTACAATTACACCATTGATATGGAAGAATAATGAATTATCCCTGTTCAGCTTTTGATCACGATGCAACACACTCATTATACAGCTTCACTTCGCTCAGATAACACAGGCCCCTGGCAAAGCGTAAACAAAACAATGGTCTTCATATTGCGCTTCTTTCATTCTTACTTAATGTGTCATTTCATACATCATTACATCATTTGAAGTGTCTGCCTATGCATAAGAACTGTTAAACCTAAACAGGAACGATGACTGTAAATGAAATTGTCAAAATGAATGTTTTTCAATATTTTTCCACCAAAAAGTCGTGAAATATTCTTATTTCAGCTGTATTACGATCTTGCTGAAAATGAGCTTCCATTTAAACGAAAAGAAACTCAAAGATGAAATACAGATAACGATTTTGCATTGGTTCTTGTACACTCTGGCATATATAATAGATATGGTGAATGTTTGGCTAAATTCCAAAAGTGGAAACACAATAGCGTTTTTTTAAATGTTTAAAAAAATTGTTGTTGTTGAAAATGCATGGTGCTCAACGATGTCGTTCACTAGGCAGTCTAAAATAAGGGAAATTTTGTGTGGGACGACAAGGCTATTGTGAGAAGGAACAATACCTGAACACCAAAATATACTTGCCATTATTGTGACGATGGTAATAAAAAAAAAAAAAAAAAAAAAAAAAAAAAAAAACAGCCTATTTGTTTCATTGTAATTATCAACGACATGTGGTACCCTTTCAGAGATTTTTACATCACATATCGAAATACAGATATGGAATATTTTGTCAACAATAGAGGATGATATGAATAAGCACCATGAAAATAAGGATTATGAATTGCTCTTTGAGTTAGATCAACGGAGCGGCCTTAACCTTAAGACTTCGACAGCCATTGCTAATAATGCTGTAGATGCAAAATGGAGGCCACTTCATGAGAATTTGTCCGTAATTTGGCAACAGTTTCTAGAAACTTGAAGACATTCTGTATGTGACATAGTGTGTTTTGTATCCAGCAGTATAATAATTGTCATACCTTGGACTGCAGTGAATCCATCTGTTTCTAACAGAAATGTGCTATATTTATTATATAATTGTTAGTCCTATTAGATTTGTTTATGTATTATTATTGCTTTGTTCGTGTATTTTGTCTTGAACAATGTATGTGATTCCGTGAATTGAAACGACAATAAATAAAATTTTACTGCTTACTACTAACATTCGGAACTTATCTAGGTTTGCAAATGTAATGACGAATTGTATCGACCCAGACCAAAATTTACATATTTTCATGTTGTTGCTGATCCTTGAAAACATGTCATTATTTCGTCTGAGCATTGAAAAAAAAAACAATATATATATCTATAAAAAAACATATTCAGATCTATAGATTTTGATATTCTATTCATCAAACGTGTCATTAAAAACTGATTGAACATGAAATATTGCTATATTATCCCGCTGAGTCCTACATATAAATCATGAGTTACAAACGGCTATCTGAATTGTATTAGCCACTTGTAAAAGTAATGGAGATGAATGCGTTGATGGAGTTTGACTCTGCATATAAAACATGAATTGAAACAACATCATGACAACATTCAAGATAACCCTGCACATTCGGAAAAAAGTTCCTCAGCCGTAAATTTGTCCAAAATGAGTTACTTGCAATAAAAACCCATCTTACTTTGAAAAACAATTTTTTTTATTCTTCTGAGAAGATTATAAGAGCAATTCAAATTAATCCTAAACAGCACACAAAGCTTCTAATTATAATTATTTCTAGGAATTGTTATTGATGAAAATTAAAGCTGGAAATCACATATTGACTAAAACTAGAAAGAAAATTTAAAAAGCACTTGCTGTAACAAGTAGATTGAAACACTACTTACCTAGTAATACTCTTTTATTAATATATAATTCTCTGATGATGTCTCATTTTATATACGAAATAAGTCTATGGGGTCCGAAATCCAGCTATATTACAAAATTACCAAAGAAAGCGATGAGGAATATATCCAAGAGCAAATACAATGACCATACTGACCCAAGTTACAAAGAGTTCAACATCTTGAAATTCATCCACACAGTGGAATTCCATGATTGGAAATTCTATTACAAAATGATAAATCAAAACCTTCCTATTTACTTCCAAAATATGACATTACCCACCCATACTGATATTCACACATATAAAACTAGGGAACGGTCCAGATATGTCCCTCCGAAGTCAAAATATCAAATCTCCAGTGCTAGTATCAATCATCGCATCCCAAAAATGGTTAACACAGCAACCTCAAATATGAAAAACTATGCACTCATAGTTTCCACGGATTTGTAAATTATCTCAAAAGGATTTTTTTTCAGTGCATACCAATCGACATGCAAAATTCAAAATTGCTATGTATATGCATCAAAACATTAGGAAAAGTGCTAAATAAGCATCAACTGCAAAACGCATTAAGATAATCATACTATATGGTGGGCCTTTTTTTTTAATAGTTGATACTGTACCGTATTTTCTGTCCGAATAAAAGTATTCTGTATCTGTATCTGTGTCTGTATCTGTGTCTGTATCTGTGTCTGTGTCTGTATCTGTATAGAGAACAATCTTGGCAACAATTTGGTAACACAAGTACACTTGGATGATAAATCAAACCAAGCAGCTGAAAGATGCTGAAAACATAGAGAAACTGATATACTATAAAAGCAAGACAAATGTACCTGCTTTTTGGCGAAGAAAACAAAAGAAAAACATCAATAAAACATCTTTGGTATTAACTTTTGTTTTGTTTTTACAAAGAATTACTCCAGACTACTTCCAGAATATATTTTAGTCGACATATATATTTCTGCAGGAAAGCATTGGCATCAAATCAATGGAAATGACCATGTAAATAAATATGAATATAATCCAATCAATGCAAGATGCTTTCATTGCCTATTTTAAGGCTTTCTTGGGCAAAGGTCTGATTACTGGTCACAGTGATAGGACCTTCTCTGTGGCCATGCCCAGGTGTTTCTGACAAGTCTCTGGATGAGCTATTGGTGTCAGGTGTTCTGAACCTCTATGATGTCACAAAAACGCCCTCCACATTCTCTTGAGCACCGCCAAGAACCTATAAATATTGCCATTTCACCCGAAGAACCATTAAAACTTATAAATATAAAAAGTATCACCTGCTTCGTAGTTAGGGCTCGGAATAATGGTCGTGGTGGAAGACATGTTTATGGCAAGCAAGACATTCAGGTGTGACAATTTCTAAGGCCTCCGTTGACGTCATTCCCAGAACATAATCTTGTCAAAACACTGTTGTTTCAGGGTAAATAAAGAAAAATAGAAAAGATGAAAAGCAAACAAACAGCCTCTGCAATAACATGCTGTGATATGAACATCGATGCTTGTTAGATTGAGGGATTTTTTTGGGACATGCATGATTCAAAAATATAAACTTTTCAGACGTTGAATAATATCTTACATAATCATAAGATGGCATGCATGCAATCCTTGACGAAATAATTACATTTATATTTTTGAGTATAAGAAAAATTTTCGGACTTTCAAATGCGTGTTCATGGAAATATTTAACTACAAAAATTTCCTTTATTGCTGCTGTGTTCCATGTCTATGCTGAGGCAAGTAAACGATCCCACCCATGGGGTAAACGTGTGATATGGGTGGACTCTCTCTCTCACCTCATCAATCAACCTTCGTGAGCAGCAAGAACTTGCCTTAGAGGGCTGCACTTTCCATATCTATCTATCTAACTATCTGTCTGTCTATCCATCTATCTGTCTATCCATCTATCTATCTATCTATCTATCTATCTATCTATCTATCTATGAGAATTGCGGTAATTACTTATAACGCGCCGGTTAACAACGAAGTCTGGTTAAAATGATTATAATCTCACAAAGAACTGCATATTCCAAGTGTAAGAGGTATTTATCTTAGTAAATATTAGCAATATTCCAAAAACTTGAAACCAAGGATATAACCTATTGTAACAGACAGTTTCTAGTTTCTTGGAGTAAATTAAACTGTCCTTCTGGCCTTGGGGTTTTTTAAACAACGACAACCTCAGCTGGTAAAGTTTCCTCTCAATTAGTTGTTATAATAACCAGAAACAAGTGAGCTTTGAAGATGGTTTGTGACAATCAAGGAGCTCATTGAAGAAGAATTGTTTTCCCGGTTCTGTTGTTTTGCACAAATTGCCCATTAGTTTCTTTAATGCATAGCACAGCCAAGACTTAAGGACTGTTTCATTGCTTTACACGATCTAGTTGTAAACGTCATTAACTCTCTGATGTGGTTAAGTGGCAATGCCAGGTTTGTTAAAACTACACACACACAACTCCTAGTCTTTCTTTTGTTGTCTTCTTCTTCTTTTTCTGGTGTGGGACTAAAGAAAGCTTGACAACAGAGCACAGTGTTTTTGTCTCTTGTAACTCTTGTTTTTCTGAACTTATAGTTTCTGCCACACGTTGTCACAATTCCATCTTCAATCACAAATTGCTAATAAAAAAGGCAGTTAGGTATCCAAGTGGATAGTGTGGCTGATTTAGGGCGCATGAGTTTAAGTTTACCTGAATGGGCGGGGTCTTTTCTTCATCCGCACGACATCCAGCTGGAATGTATATAAATATTGCTGCTAACACAATTTTTGCTAAATTAATGATAATTGGTGTTCTGTGTGTGCATTTACTATGCCTCATGTCAGCGTCAATTAGATCAGTTGGGCTAATAAGCTACAGTAGGTTTTTACGAAATTCTGGTCTTCTCCATTATTTTTCTTTTGTCATATTGTTTTTCAATGGCCTAATCCGATAGAAGAACTTATTACACCATGCTGTTTGTTGAGATGTATACAGTTCATTTCTACAGGCAAATGAGATAGAATGTCATATCCGAATTGTCACAATTGTCACAATTGTCCTTACTATGCACCCAGAAAATGATACACCTGTAACAATGAGCAGTAACCCTATATCTCCTAGGTAGAAATATAACTGCCAATGCCGAGTGGCACTTTTCCGTGCAAAACATGTTCGCCTCATTAGTACGTTGGATGAGCCATGTACACACTTGAAATAAGGCCTCCTTTGCTTTCATGGTTATTATTACTTATTATCTCTTATGTCAGTGTTATTATTCTCTAGTTTATTTTTCAAGTATTTTTTCTCTAGTATATTTTCCAGTATTTTACTAGTATCATTTCCTACCTACCTACCTACTTACCTACCTACCTACCTACTTACCTACCTACCTACCTACCTACCTACCATCCTACATACTTTAGTGTATGACGTGTTTCTTATTATTTTAATGTTGCAAATCCTTTAATCTATCAATGATACATCTATTGATAGCCGAACTTTAATCATATCCCCAAAAAAATTGTTATGTAATCAAGGTAGCACGTGTGTCAAATTACTGCAAATAACAGATTTTCATCAAGTAAATAAGATTTCAAAATTTTCGAGTCAAATTTATGTCCACTGCATTATGGCATATATTGATTACACCCTATGCTATCCTGTTTTCTGGATGACGAAAAAAGAAAATGGCACAGCTGTCATAATTACCCAAGTGTCTGGGCCATGTCTTTCCGGGGCTCGTGTGGTGTCTTATTGTGCCTTGATATCATGTGACAACTTAATTAAACAATTAACTGGCTGCCTCTCCAAATTATCCCCGTATGACAAGTATCACATTGCGCAAATACTCCAGTACTCATAGCAACCCACATGCATGGTCCAAATGTCCAAAACCCATCAGATACAATAGTAGAAATGGACACAATGTCAAAAATGTTTTTTCTTGAAATGAGAATAAAAATCTAGTTATTATTTTCTGATAAAATGCTCAAAAAATAGTTTTATAAGAGCACGAAAAAGTCTTGAAAATGTTTTCGTATTTTTGACCAGAAACTTTTGAGTATTCTTGTCCTGTCTAGACGACTCCAAGGCAAGGTGTTTAAGAATCTATTCATGAGTGCCTTATTTTAGGTAATTATTAGAAAGTTATTTCTGTTGCCTAAAAGGCACTGGTCACAATCTCTGAAGGTCATGAGGATGAGTGTGAAATAACAGTGTAATGCACTTGATGTCTATAATAAGAAAGTAAGACCATACTAATGGGGATATGCTTTTGAAACATGGCGTCGAATCCAAGCCATCCAACCTATATAGGCTGGCAAAGACCAATAACATAATTATAAAAGTTTCACCTTATTTACTTACATAATTCAGTAAGGCGAAAATAGCTTTTGTAATGACAAAACACCGGTAATTAACTTTGTATCGGGTTTCTTATTCAGATAAAAATTAAAGAAATCATATCGCCATATCATTTTGAAAGAGAATTTTGCAGACGGTTGAAATATATAATATGGGTGATATGGGCAGTAGTTTAATATGGGTACCTCACAGCAACTGAAAGCCCTCAGAGGTACATGCTGACCCATGGTGGAATGTTCAAGAATATTATATGGCTAGCAGAAATCCTGGCTTCTGATTGGCTGAGAGCCGTGCAATATTTTCATATATTGCACGGCTATATTGCACGGTATATTTTAGGTGGCGGAATAGGTGGTATTTTTTATACCTCCGTACTTAGGCACACAAAGGGCAATCACACTGTAACAATAACAAATTTTCATTTGCCGTATTTTTGCGTAACAGTGACCTTAACAGGCAGTTAGGATTGCGTGACTGAAAGGTGAACAACCTTGTTGTCAAGATTGAGTAAAACAAGCCCTGGAATTGTCTGCCAAGTTAATATAATTTCTCATATACTGTGTATACTTTCACATTTGTAATTCTTATCGTCAATAAAACTTCAATTGAAAAAAAAAATTGTGCATGTATTTGTAAAGACATGTATTTTTAGTGAAAAAATATCACTGCTTTAGGTTCACACTAGATGAAGGTTGCAAAGACCTATTCACTCTATTGTTCAAAACCATCCCTCTTTTCCTGTGTTAATTGAAAGGCCGATAACAATTACTGCACAGTGTCTCGTGCAATATGTATTTTTGGTGTGTATTTTTATAGAACCTTTACAACTGATATCGGCTTCGCCTCGTGCAATATCAGTTGTTTCGGTTCCATAAAAACACATATTGCACTCGCCACTGTGCAATAATTGTATAATATTCAAGGTCATCAGACAGCATGTATGAGGCTGCAACTGTTTTCTTGATATGTTGCCCTAAATATATATCTGTCATTTCTATTGTTTTTGTAAAGGGGAAAACCCAGTAATTGATTGTAAACATGTCAACCTGAGGAATATTTTTTCATTGTGAATACTCTTTTTTTTATTCTCACTCAATTGCAATGGCCATGTGATGTCAACATTTTTAGAGCAGCTTAAAATGGAAGGTGCATGTTGTTGGGTAATATGGGCACAGGTGATAATGCTTTCTTTAAACTATCAAATGTGGATACAGCGTGTGGCATAAAAACTTGCACCAGCAGCTACTGCTACCTCTTCTGTTATTATCTAAAGTGATAATCATCACATGCAGCTGCAGTCATACACACGAAAGTAATTATAGTCCTACATTATCTTTGTTGATATATTTTTCCACACGAATTATTGATAATATGGATGTAAATATAGCACATGCACACTTATCACACCTTCGGGTCATTTTCACCTCGGCCTCTGCTATATAGGCACTAGATTATGTCACTGATCATACAGATGTGTTACAGTCACCTTCGTTGACCCTTGCCACCAAAAACCGGACAAATAGATTCATTTTTAATAAGAAGGTAGACCATTGACACCTTTGAGGTGGAAAGTGCCATTTTGGATTCTGATCAACTTTCTGTCTTTTCTGTCTTATTAACTGGCCCATCTTCCTGAAAATCATGTGATTTTTTTCAGATTAGTTGTAGATTCAAAACGTTCCTCTTGAATACCATTATATATCTCTGTTTTAACTTTATGACCTTGCTGGATCAAAACTGAAACCAACCTTCTTATCACCTAATACCATAATTTATATATGCATGTATGGAAAACACTGAAGGAGGATTCTTTGCAAATATTATATTTTCGGTGGCTTCAGATGTGTATTAACTAGGAAATCTCTAATTTGTAAACTTTTCTTCAACTAGAGACACCATGCAAGCAGACAGAAGTCTGACTTCTGTGACATGTGTCTCTCAGAACAAGCCCTGCAGCATACACCCTCTCAATAATTCAGACACTGATATTGTCTGACATTACAAGATCAAAAATATCACAATGACCAATTGCTTATACCCCTGACTAAATGTGGCAAAACGTTAAAAGACCTCATAAGCATTTGAGTAATCTATGGCTATCCCCAAAGAGGAGAAGCCCAGTGCAAGTTTTTAGGCCGCACCCTGTATCATCAGATAAGTCTGAACTGCCCAGATTCACACAACAGTTACATGACTTTTGTATAAAATTATGAAGTATTCAAAATCAATATGGGTCCATAGATATTCAATTCGACATATATCTTGCCCATATTAAACTTTGGTATTATGGTAGAAATTATTAAGAGTTTAATATGGGCATTGTAGTGCTCATATTTTCAGCACGAGATGCTCATAAAACCACACTGGTTTAATATGGGCACAGTTGCTATTCTATTACAAAAATATTATGGATATGCATATTATGTGCACTGGATTTATTGCTCATTACCAATAGAAAATTTAACAAAGAATTGATGCATTTGCCATAATAACTTTCATCACAGCATTAGCGAGCCAAAGCATGCCCGTATTACCAAACTTTACCGTATCGGATCTAAAATTTCCTCATATATAGCGTCCCCAACAGCCGTATCAGTCTACATAATGAAGCCTGATTCAGATGCTTTCTAAACACAATCAGCTATTCTTTGATATCTGAATAGCAAGCTGGGTATATGTTGTCCCTGCAACACTCAGGATTTGAATGCACTGCTTTCTTTGCATGCAATGGCAAAATCAATTGAGGATAAATCCCAAAAAATCTATGAACAAACTAAAGCAGTAGAATATGTTTTCAGTTTCCCTTTTTTTTTTAGACACTTTGTCTTGTCTTTTCTTTTTACAGGTTTGAAGTTTTAGTCCGCCTACATGACCAGTTGCAGAGTCAGACGAAATGATGAGGTGACCAGGCTTGGGGTTCGTCTTATTTTACACGCTTGCCCTATGGTTGAGATCTTTTACTTGCCTCAGCATAGACACCAAGTACGGGGCACCGGCAATTTATCATCACAGCTAACGACACACAGCTCTGATTGTCACAGGAAAATGTAATGATAAGATGATGTTCTTGGGAATCCAGGTGAATTTTTCTTCTAACAAAAGCACAAAATAAATTGGGAATTACATAATAACTTCCAATGGCAATTGATACATGAAATGAGATCAGTTAAGTTATGTATAAATCTATCCAGGTGAGCAGTTTAAGTTCAGACAATATGAACTGTAAAGTCAGAACATAAAAGAAGGTTTTTTTATGCTGACCAGATGTAGTTACTTTGAAAGAGGATACCACACATTGTAATCGTGTGTCATGTGCATTCTATAAACACAACCAGAAACTCTGTGACTAATAAGTTTAACTTGTCTTCGCCAAGAGTTGCGCCATTATCGACTAACATAACACATTTTCTGTTGTGTATATAGGTGCAGACTATTAGCAATTTGGCCTAGCTCTAGCCTGTAAAAAAAACCACAACGTGACGATAATTGGCTTGGACACAGCAACCACACCCAACCTCCATCATGTTGATCCTATCATCTTGTGATGTCTAGGCTGTTCCTGTCCCAGAGATGCCCACGTAGTGTCTCCTGCAGCAGCATCTACTTTTTTCCATCTAGCATCTTAAGGATGTTGCAGACGTCTGGCTAGTGAGGCCAGCAGCTAATAGCAGTAGAGACAGAACTGTCCTTAACGTCACCACAACGTTGCATCTCAATTTACAAAGCTTGGGATACCCAAACCAGCTAATTAGTAACGTAATCATCATATAATTAGAGAATAAGCTAACTGATCCCATGTAAAAAAAACATTATCTTCACAGCTTCGACTTTCATGTACACCGAAATATCTAACAATTTATCAATTTATCACTATCCACTGACGGTAGAGGACTAAACAACAAGAATATATATACTACCAAGTGAAGACTGTCCAATTTTAATGTTGCGTAATAATGAAGATCACTGTACTACAATCACGAACTTGACCCAAGAAAAAAACACGTTTTTATCTGTCTCTCAATCTCATCTCATCCCTCAACATCAGTATCATTTGTCTAACCACATTTGAATTGTACACATTTTAAAAAGTTATTTATACATCTTTATACCTCATTCAATTCCATCTTATCTCTCATATTTAATTTCTCTGTTTTTACCATACCTGCATCTCTATTCTCATTCCATACGTGCATACGCCACCATGATTATTTTCTACAGAGGGATATAACCAAATTAGTAAATATGCCTGATGGAGTATAAGTTAGTTGTATCCCTCAATTTATATTACTAAGTTGCCATCGCATTGTCATTTAACATACAATGACTTGAACAATTATTAGGTAAGGGTGCATGATAAAGCAATTTAGTATGTTCACAAGGAAACTTTTGATCGAAATACTGCCAAGCTACACAGCTTATTCTATGATTGCCTCATTAGAAGCAAAAGCATCTTCACACATCGGATTTGGAAAATGTCACCCTGGAAATAATCCTTGAGATAAATTGTAAAAAACAATCAAGCTTGTCAGAAAAAAACATTTCTTTACACATAATCTCACAATTATGATGCTGCACAGTGCTATAAGAAATGACGGTTTAAAACTATGATCCTGCGGATAAAATTTTTGACAGAACTTTGTTGCCCTATAAATCGTTGAAAATAGGTATTCATATTAATTTGTACCACTCACCAGTGCAATTTATCATTATGTACGCCGTTGTACAAATCCTCATGTACAACAATTAGCTGTGCATTCAGCGAGAGCAGGCAATTCTAGCAATCTGACCTACAAGTACATTTTATTGAATAACTTTGTCAGTTTTTATCCGATTAAATTTCTAACATTTTCTGTAGACGGAGCACTTTTCCCGTGAATCGTAATAGGGAAATATAATTTCTGGATAGTAGACATTTTTATTTTCTGACATTTGGATGGGGTTCAGAGGTACAAAACAATTACACAATGGTTACATTGTGAGACATGAGATATGTACACCCTTAAATGTTATGTACAACTCTATCAGCCTTGTTGTACATTGACATTATCCGGTGTACATATCTTCATGTCTCACATGTAACCATTGAATAATTGTATAATATACACAAGTATAAAGAGTGTATATTAAAAAAGCTATGCGTCTTTTAATGTTAATGCCATAATGGCATTACAGACCTCTCTGAAACTGATTGCGGTGTTAGACAAGGTGATTCCCTTTCTACAACTCGTTCCTAATATGATTGCTTTAATTTCATAAAATGCAAGCGATTTACCTTTGCAGAATGCAATATTGAACTCAACACATTGAACCACCCAATGTAAATACCCACTCAATTGTCATCACATTGAAACCAAGTTCGAGAATCATGTTTTTCTTATTCACTCACCTACTACACTAAAATAATCAATTTATTTATAATCTATAGGCTGGCTGATGGTATTAAAGGTCTAACAATGAAATCACAGAATATTTAGATTGTCATGTGCTGAGTTTATGCAATTCTTGTACTGACAAGCAGGTAATTCAGAAAAATTGCCTATTTTTTCTTATTAATATAAAGGAGAAGATTTTTTAAGTCCATACACAACCTATCAGCTATTTAGTTTAACCAATTATATTGTTTAAGTAGGTAAACTAGCAAACAATGTCCATAACTAGGTTGCTGGGCTTGGAGGTGACAGCACACAGTGCCAAGGGACCCTACAGTAACTGTAAGGTTTTACTGCAAATGGATTAAAATAGCTGGCTGGAATGTTTTTGTACAATAGACATGCAACTGACATGCAAATCGGTACTTTTTACGTCACAAAGTCGATCAGTCAGATTTATATTGATGAAAGTTCAACATGCAAAGAACTAAACACAACAAGAGAACACAAAGTGCTATATATGGACCACTCTTTTATCAGCATATGGACAAAGGTTTCCAAGGGCAAAATACTTGTGACGTCAACAGAGGATATTTAGCTTTTCAATAGGGTACAAACAAAATGTCAAGGCTGTTATGCCAAAACCTTGCATCAGAACTGTATATAATTACAGCCAAGAAATAGGATTATGAGCTTATCATATTATCCACCAGCCTGAGGGACAAACCTATTTTTGTCATAAACATTTATAAGCAAATAAATTAGCTAAAGCAGATTCAAAGCATTCCCCTTCTCGGAAAAATTAAGAAATCTTCCACCTCAAAATGTTTACAAGATTATCAGAATATATTATGTAGTCTATACCTAGAATCAAGCTATACTAGCAAAGGTAAGTCATAAGATTGTGTATTTACTATGGAGATAACCGAGTCCCACACAATCTCAATTGTGCGAGTTAATATTTTCTTGGTGGTAGTGGTGGTGGGTGGATTAGGGCTTTACGTCCTGTATTTCTGCACCTGGTGGGCTAATTAGGACAGGAAGGGACCATGGCAATGAGATGAAGGATGAAACAGCCATCCAAGTTAGGCTCAACCGGGAATTAAACACGGGACCCAGTGTTTTGCAAGCACATAATAGAATTACCCAAGTTTAAAACAATTAGATACGGGTAGGTCATCCATAGGATACCAGGGTGCTAAATTATGGAACCTTGTTCCCATTGCCATAAAAAATATTCCAAATTTTAAAGATTTTATATCAGCCCTATTGGCATGGAATGGACCAGATTGCAATTGTTGAACCTGTTTTTATTGCATTTTATGAATCATTTGTCTATTTGCTTTATCATATATTAATCTATTCTGTTTTTTTTTTTTATAGTTTTCACTCCTCATCTGTACATATTTCATTTGTCATACTTCTGCTTATGTTATCTGTTCTTACATACGACTTTAAATCAAATATATCTTAATCTTATCTCACCCACCAGCCGTGGTGGTTGTATGCAGTGGCAGTTTGGAATAATTTCCATTTGTCAGGCCCAGTCCAATGCTCTGTTAGTTGTTCCATGGAGACAAGTACTCTTGTCTCCATGGTTGTTCTCAACTCTGCATAAACAAATTCCATGGATTTTTCAATGCAACTCACTTTCTCACATTGAGCAAATTATCCAGTTTAATTTGAGACTTAATAGGTTTATCACAAACGCAAATTGGTTTACACCCCTCGGTGTAATTGTTTGTTATTAGAAATGAGAATTGATTACGAAAAGTTCGAACAAGATATTACAAATTGGAAAACATGGCATTGAAAGTGCGCATTATCAATCAACAACAGACCCTATTCAGTGCATCTGAAGTTATTATGCAAATATGATTATTGAATATCTTATGAGTGGATTGTCCAAATCAATCAAAAATCAAACATATCAAACACCTGCAGTATTCCTATTGCAAGTTTGCAGTCAATTTTGGCTCTTCGAAGGAATGTTACAAACAAAAATGTGAAAAATGGCTGTCTGATGTTATTATACAAGGTAAGTTTATTGCCCAAATAACCAAAAGTTTGCAAGATTTACCATCATAAACATCATTTTAGATCCATTTCTCCACCAAGAAACAAAATAAATCATTGACATTTTCTTTCTGCCTTTAAGGCTTTCCTCTCGCAAGGAAATAATATAAAAGTCATACCGATAATCATATTCGCTGTACATCTACGCTGTTGCTATAGTTAACCATAAATACACTTTAAGTAATGAGTATTATATTCCTTGATTGACGCTATATATTATACTTAACTCCATTTACAGAGATTTAGAAAATCATAATAATATTATATATTGGTGCTACCAAACAGCAGCTCCACAGAATATTAGGAGAAAATTATAAGTAGCTTAAACTGTGCTCTACACCTGCTGATCAGCACATGGTGTACTGTTGCAGTGGTGTATCCTTGACCATGAGCTGTAGGTCTCCTTACTTAAATACAATGATCATGTTAATGACTTCCGTTAAGCCGAGTGCTTCCTTAAGTAATGGATGGGTACAGCAGCAAAGTGGATCAGGGCCCCTTGAAAGGGTACAGAGCATCCAGGGGGCAAAGTTCTAATCCCCTTAAGGGGTAACGAGTGCAATCAGGTGCTGCTGTTAAGTACTGCGGACAATGTAGCAAGTACCATTCCCAACAAGTAGTCTCCAAGTTACATGTAAATGGGAGCTTGATCCACTGGAGGCACTAAGATCAACAGATGAAAGATGATGTATTTGATGTTATCACTCACTGTTGCATGTCACAAGATAAGGATAATATAGTCATATTACAATTCTGTTTTTGCAATGACAAAGACAAAAATATATATTGACAATTATTTGTTTCATGAAATGGCAAACACAAAGATGATAGAATGAGATCATCAGACAATTACTTCTATCTAAATATAATGTCTCTGACTTCTGATAGTAATTTACAATCCAGTCATGTACACAATTTGTAATAAGTATACAATACTATGCATACCCTGTAACTTCTACACCATATAATATTGTACATTAAATGTGCCTGGCATATGATACTATTTGCTTAAAATATAATGTATGGTATAAGTTGGAATCCTTTGACAGACTATTGTAATGCTTGCAAATATATTCCAGCTAACCAATTATGACAATGTGTTATAAATTTTCTATGAATTTTGTATTTTGTACTCAACAACATCATTGTCATCACTCTCTTATATAGTGACCCAAAGATACCAAACGGTGTATTAAGTCCACCATGCAAATACACTCTCGTGTTTAAATAGAACAGCTAGAATTGAAAAATCTATCTAATTAAATGTTTGACGAAGTTCCATGTAACTATTTTAACTGTGAAGATCGATATGAGTCCCAACTTTTATCTTATAACACTTTCCACTTTTAGCAGTGTAATTTTGTAAAACATATCGTTTAAGGATTAATTAAAACAAAATGGAGATAAAAATAATGGAAAACAAGTCTGCTAGTTATGTAATGAATCTGCAAAATTGAAAGGGATATCGAAAAATAGTTGTGTTAAATTGCAGTATTTCGCCCCCTGAAATAAAGTTTTCTTGCAAACTAGCTTCTAAATAACACAGATGAACGGAGAGGAGTTGATTACCAGCCACACCGCCCCACGCTTTTGTTTTAAATTGCGCCAATTTGAATGTCACGCTTTAACAAGCTCACACCGGATACAGCCATTAAGTTTGGAGTCAAGTTGAGTTGCAGCAAAATTAGTTGGTGAGAAGGCATGACAGCGGAAAATTTGTGAATCTAAGAGGCGTCTGATGAGATGTCTAGAGCAGGGAGACAGATCTCTCTTGGGGTGATGCTCCAAATGATCAGAGTGATGAACGTGAGTCATGTCACATCATGGGTCACATCATGGGTCACATCTTGTCGTGTTGTGCTACTTTTAGTTCCGTTTTTAATGTGAAGTAAAGCGAACTGATAGAGAAGAAGTAGAACTAGAGATGGCCCAGGCCGACGCCAGTACAAAGTCGAGCCAGTTTTAGTTAGTTTTAATGGGGGTAGATACAGCAAGCAATTGAAATCCATAGCCTAAAATACTAAATTCGCACGTAATTGACAAGGTAGGTCTTCTTGCTACACATACATTTCAAGAATTGGACAATACAGCCGTTGCCAAAAGGTTTCAGACACATTTTTTTTAATTACGGCATTTTTTCTTCAATTATTTTCCATAAGGATCTTATTGACTATCCTGAAAAAACATTTGCCAATATATAAATAAAGTTACAAATGGTTGGTCAGAAAGAAGAGCCTCATTTTCCAGATGTTTTGCTGGTGGGAGTTCAGTGAAGAGCTATAATGTTCTGGATGAATTTGACCCTTGTGACATAAAAACTGTCAAAGTGGTCCTCCTCCAAGGTCTTCCTCTGAGGTACATTACCTGCAGTTTCATTAGTTTAGCATCAAAGGATCTCAAGTTATCATGTCTATAAGTGTGGCTGACAGGCAGACAGAGAGACAAGGGGGGGGGGGATAAACTGACTGACATGCAGGCCTTCGCAATACCCTAGGTCATACATACAAGATCCAAAAAGCACCATAGTCACAAAAAACGTATGGCCATGGCTGTATATGCTGTTTCAGCCACATGGTAACTCCTATGTCTGAGACCTATTTGCTCGACCATTAACCAGATACATACTGAGGTTTAAAGCAGAAAAACCAAGTCTATTTTGTGCCTGCGATGCAAACTGAAAAACTTATAGCATAATGTGTCTAGACAGCCGACTACAAGTGGTCTTGGCTCTAAATCCTGCATTTGTCTTTGTCTCAGGACTACTTCTCATCTCAAGCTCAGTCAACATGGCTGACAGCCTCCAGTTTAGCAACGAAACGGAAGAAAAATTTTCATGCAAAAGCAATCACAAATCTAAATATAGTAACATATGTAAGACGAACCAAGAAACATACAACAGTTTACCATAGTAACAGTGCTATTAATAACAACAAGTATTAAATTAGATAAAAGTCAATATCTTTCTACAAGCGTCTCTCATCTTGGATTGCCCCCCCCCCCCCCACGCAATACCAAGCCTCTAAACCTCTTTCAGTTTCCTGTTTGAATTCGATATTTGTGCCTTAAATCGGTGGATATCACGTACCTCAAACAGGGCTTATTAGATAGCAAAGGCTCTTGTCTGAATATTGTACATACTTCAAGGGGATTTCTAGAGCTAAATGGCAACATAAATGTCAACACACGCACTTTTATTATTCATCTCTGAGATTGTCTATGGTTGAATATTAGCGAGGATTCTCTATGGCTGAGATTAGCAGAGCTAACAGCTTATATGTAATGCATTGTATTGTGTTGTATTGTATTGTATTGTATTGTAAAAATTCTGCTGGTCTGAGCTTAGTCAACTTATATGATGAGCTATATGAGAGAGACACAATGGTGAGAGCTTGGAGTCCACAACATGTTACACACTTAGTCAGCTTATATGATGAGTTGCTAAAACAAACATTATGATGAGATGATAAGGCTTGCAGTTTATACCATGTTACACGTTTGCCCCATGGATGGAGTAAATTGCCCCAGCATAGAATCGAGTATAAGGCACCGCCAATTTAATGTCTCGTGCTATCAACTTCCAGTCGAGATGAAATTCATAAGGAGTGGTTGAGCTGAGAATTGAACCCAGGACCTTCATCCAAGGTGACCACAATCCTAACCACTAGACGACTACTCGGCTGCTTGATGTAAAATGTAATACAGTTGGAGCCATACGTGGTTGTCGAAATAACTAGGTGGCCAAATAAATGAAGGATTCTTGAGGGTGCCATTGTATATTTATTTGGCAACCTCATGAAGTATAGTTTAATATGAAGTTATCAAAAGATACCATCAACATACCATCAACAAATGGGTGATATTTGCCTTTAAAAATTTAAGAATTTGTATACCTTTCTTTCTTGCACCTTTCTATTGATCTACATCCGACAGCTGTAAAAGATTTCCATAGTTTTTGTAAAGAAATATTATACACAACTGTATCACACACCATCTATCACCTGTGCTTTTACAGGTAAAACCTAGACGACTTTGAAACTACACGCAAAGATATCAATAGACACGGTCAACATCTTAGAGGAAGTTTATTATATTTCTATTTTCTAGTGAAACCACAGCATCCAACATCAACTATGTTGGCCACATTCAGCAGCAGGGCAACCAGCGTCATGAAGTAACTGCTGAGCTCAGCATTTTTTATACAACACAGCAGCAAAACGTCGCCATATTTTACTCATAAATTTTATAGCCACTCATAAATCAGTCAATTCTGAACCAAACTGAATTTTTCTAGTTTGCTCAGCATTTTTACACAGCATAATATGCAGTAAATGCACGCAAGTTCTTCAAGATTTGCAGATGATTTGCATCATGCGACCAACCCATTATATGAAGTCAATTCTGAATAAAACATCAATGCCATAATATTAAACATGCAAACAACAGAAAACTTTTGTAAGTCATACAATTTTGTCAATAAAATAGGAGTATTTATTGTCTATGATACTATACAGTACTACCTATGACCACTGATATTTTCCTATTGTGGTCTAAACCACATCATCATCAAGTTTTTCCTTTGATGGTTACCAAACTAAGCTTTACTATAGTGGTCTTTCCCAGATAGCATTCCAAATTGTATCAACATTGGCGCAATGTCAGCGATGTTAAAACGATGTTGTACCAACGGCGGCCGATAAAGAAACGACGCTGGCCAGATTTGGAATTCTTTCTGGGTTACCACTTTAGACTATTTTTGTCTTTACCACACTGAGGAGCTATTTTGGTACTTAAACCTGCATTGTCACTCAATATGACAGTGACCAAAATCGGTTGCATTAATATCATTGCTTCTAAAAAAAACATTAAATCCCATCAGGGCCTTGCTAGGTTCACTATATCTCTATAAAATTAATAAACATACCCTATCATTTAATCTTTTATGCCATAAAAAATTGCCGATTTGTTTACATCGCAAGTGCTTTTATGGCCAATGAAATGAAAACGAGGCATGTATTTTAATGTATTTTATTATTGTGTGACTTCCATTGTCGTCCAACTTTCAAAATTCCAAGTTTATTACAAAAATAAAGGGGTGTAGGTGTTTCGCTTTTTGCATAAATTAAAACAATTCTGACCTAAACTTTTCATTAAATGACTGAAATCGCGAATCAGCGACGCTCTACAGTACGTTGCAATGCGTAATTAACTAAAATGTAAACAAAGTCGATCTAATAAATTGCGGCAATAATTTATAATTTAGTACAATTTAGGCAGTTTGGGTTATCGAATTCATCAGTAAGAAGCATTTTCTTTCATTTGGATAGCTTTTTTGTTGGTACAAAAACCGACTGCCAATGCAGCTTTAACTATTGTGGTCTTTACCAAACTTAACTATTGTGGTTCTAACCACAATGAGCGCCCCTATTCTAGTCTTCCCATGTTGGATCACCTGTAACACCACTTACCAGTTGCATGCAGCGAAGAAACATGTTTCACATAATTACTTAGTGCATGCTTTTAAGCTTATTCTAATTCCTAATAGCAGCTGAGTTTGATTTCGTAACCAGCACTTATCTCACTGATGCTAGGGCAATTCTATAGCTTGGCTTGTGGTTGAACAACAAACAGCAATGGAGCAATTTTATAAGGGTAAGCAATCTGCCTAAAATTGCTCTTTCAACAGCAATGCAAAATCCTAGCCCATATAATTTTTCTACATATATGATTATTTTTTATATTTTAGCCCTTTATGTTTTTAATTATGAAGCTGTGATTTTTCTATCCTTTAGAATACCGCCTCATTAATAAATTTACAAAAAAAATTGTCAAATTGTTATATTAGACACTTCTATTTTTCTGCCCTGCCATTAAACTGATAGCAGCATCTCATCACGAGGGAAAGACAATGTGTTGTTTTTGCCTTGAGGCAATCAAGCAAAGAAAGTGTGCTTACTTTGATGTAGCATGCCCGGATGAGAGGCGTCTTTCCTTTGAAGTCTCTGGTGTTGACAATTTCTGGGTCGTCTCCAGCATCTAGGATGAACTTGGCAAGGTGTACCTGAAAATGTAAATAAAAGAAGGTCATCAATACAATCAAACATGATACAAGCTAAGAATAAGAAAACTACGCATAAACTTCTGGAACATTCTAACTTCTATCAGTGCCACGCACCCACCTCGTCTGACCTGTCAAACGTAACATCTTCAACACGCAACAAGACAAATAGGCGCATTTGGTTACCTGCAGATCTAATGTATCCTATTTGCATGTTGAGTAATTTACAGTGTACTGTCATTGTCCACGCAACCACTGCATTTGTACACCAGTACATTTCCGTTAGTCAGTGGCAAAGAAAGGTGTGGTGGGTGTGGTGGGTGGGTCCTGTATTTCTGGGACCATGGCAATGAGAGGAAGGATGAAACATCCATCCAACTTAGGCTCGACTGGGAATCTAACCCGGGACCCAGTGTTGTAATGGATATAAGAGTGGTCTTCTATATCTGGCGTCTAGACATATAACACGATATAACTATGACTGTTATGGACTTTAACAATGCCAGATATATACAGAAATTAGGTCAATGACTGATAGGAAATTGGGATCTGTAACGTACATAAATGTTATAACAGTTTACTTGGTAATAAATCTTAAGACTGCATATATTATGTAATTATTTTGTAAATAATTTCAGATGAGGAAAAGATATTTTCTCCAAATTTCTACTATACCGATGATTACAAAATCATGATAATTCACACAATTGAGCTCAACAGTGACCATAGTTTTAGCTAATTTTGGATGAAGTCCATGGTTACCATTTCCGTAGTCCATAACTTATAGTTTTGGACGTAATTGAACTGGTAACCATGGAATTTTACTGCAGTAGAACAAGCTAAACAACATAACTTTTGCTTACAGTGGCTGAATTGTCTAAGGAGTTTGTCTGCTTGAAAAGGGCTGGCAGCACAGCAGTTCAAGTCCAGCCCGGGGAAAATTTTTTTAAATTAATAATATGTTTACATGTCAATAATATCTACCATCGACTATTATCACACAAGTCTGGTACAGGTATCTTTTTAAAGAGAGCTTTACTTGTTATCCATTTCTTCATATTAAAGCTTTCTTATAAATTATCATGTATTTGCATTCATTCCATTTTACACCGGACAATTAAACGCTCCCATTTCTCTGCTGTTCACACATTGCAAGATATCCATTCTTTTTTTCTTTTTCTTTTTTAATAATTTTCTTGTTAGTGGACTCCCGAGTGTTGTCTTTTATGTCTTAACAGCCGAGGTTGAATTCTGAGCAGGTCATTTTTCACAGTTCCTGTAAACAAACTCTCACAACTTAAGATATGTTTTCAACTGTATCATGATGTTGGATGTGGGATCATATTTAAATATCCAGTTTTAGTTTTCAGCCTACTCATATTCTAGGTAAATCAGCCAGTATATCTAGTCATTTTGAAGAGGATTTACATTAATTTTGTAAATAACTTTATTGACCATGAAAACAAATAAAAAAACATTCTACTATATAATATACCAAAATTGTTATATGAGAGTTTCCTACAAATGGGTTCGTTTGTTGTAAACAGAAAGCCCTGTGGCTTCAATCTACCTTATCTTTTCCATTAGTTTCCCATCAAACGCTCATTACACAATGAAACATAGATCACTGCGACAGAGGGATCACTAAGTTCATCCTCAGCATTTAAAGCCCATCAGAAAGCTGTGCATCTCAAAGACATCATCTGTTTCCATGACAATGGCTGCTGCAGGATGAGCTGGAGGATGAATTGCGGAGACTTGGTGGCCTCATCCCAGATAATGCATCTTAGATGTGAAAGGAAATTGAATACTTCTGGGTCACTGAACCTGTGTGCAGAGCATGATAGGACTTTGGTCTCTGGATGAAAAGCTTACCCATAAAATGAAATCCTTATGGTTTGATGTATTCGAATACAACCAAATGAAAAAATAAAAAACGCTCACTAACATGATGTAAATGTACATTATTATATCATACATGACACATTTGGCAAACCCTGTTGGAAAATGTCAAAATTTTATATCAGTAAGGATAACTAATAATGATAAAATGAATAATACAATTTTTATTTAAAGTCTAAATAAAATAACAATCAACACAAGCACTAAGGCTATTATTATGTGACTAACTAAGTATTTTTACGACGAAGTGTACCATTACCCTTATTATTTATTTCTCATAGACATTTCTGTGAAATCCTAATAAGTAGGTCAGAAAAAACTACTGACTTCATCATTTGTTATTCTAACACTGAATCTTTGTAACAAGTTACTTATGACTTTTTAATGAACTGACAACAGGGAGGCAGGTTTTGTCATGAGTGATGACCCATAAGCATTAACTCCAAATTTCCATCGTAATTCTGCATACTGGCGATGAGTATAGGCTTGGACAAAAAAGTGAGTGACACTGCTGATGAGAAAGAATATGGTATGCACGAGATAAAGCGTGGTGATCACTCTATCAGGACTTAATATACTGACGTATGTGAAAACAATTGAGCGCAGCTACTTAGGGCAGCAAGATACTTCCTTGGTGTCCATAAATTTACTCCAAAGGCTGCACTCCAGGGAGAAATGGGTTGAAATAATGTTCAGTTATTTTGTAGGATTAATATGTTACGTTTTTGGAATAGATTAGTATTAATGAATGATAACCATTTAACTTAACATATATTTTTATGGGATTGGCAAATGTCTTTGGAAACTCTTGGTTGTAACTGGTGTTTAGAAATAAGAGAATTATTTTCATCTATTGGTAAAGAAAAATTGTTTTCTGATATGCAGACTTGTAATATTGATGTCATGAAAAACTTGTTGACAAGTAAGGACAAGGAATTTGGACAAACTATACAAGCCAAACCTAAGTTAAGGACATATATATCATTTAAAATTGATCTAAAAGTAGAAAACTGTATGTAATCATTTAACAAAAAAAGTAAGATCCGCTATGGCCTAATTACGTTGTGGTGTCTTGCCTATTAACATCGAGACTGGTCGTTTTGTTAATTTAGCTTTAGAAGATATAACTTGTGAGGTTTGTAATATCTGAATAAGATAGAAAATGAGTTGCACTTTATTTGTAAATGTGAACTGTATAATGAAATCAGAAATGAATTTTATGACAGTATATTATCTGTCAATCCAAATTTTCCTGGTTTAAGTTTTCAAGACTAATTTAATTATTTAATGATTAATGAACAATTTACCAGTAGATTTGTATTTCAATGTTATCAAATTAGGAAATATATGTTATACTATAAATAGATGTATTATTGGCTCAAGTTCAATAGATTTGTAGTGACAAATAAGCCCACTTGGGCTCGGTCCATATATTGTGATTTTCTTTGTTTAGTTGTATATATCATATCGTATCGTACTTTCATTTATTTATCCAGAAATCCATGAGAATATACCATATCAAGAAGTTTTTCTGATCCATTAGAGTGTGATCTTCACTACGAGGTATATTTTTGGATACCTGTCAGGTCACAAAATGCCTTCACATGTACTTTACTTAGTGTACCTGTGTTTACAACTAAACTACAAGCAACACAAGGCCAAACCATTTTGCAATTACTTCTACCGGTTCCAACACATGTAACTTTATCCTCTGTCAATGCCAAATGCAGACATCTGATTGGTCAATAGCTGATAAAATGTATTTCTGTATTCACAAAATGGTCAATTTAACCACGCCCAGATCTCCACGGATATTTTCTGTATCGCTCGTCCGCCGGCTATATTTTTAAAAATGACGTCATCCGCAGGTGCGCTGAACCTCAGCTGCTTGCTGAAAAGTTTCAATGATCAGACTTGGCTTTGCATTTTCGCTCATATCTTTGTAATAACTTAAAATGTTGCCTAAGAAACGGGGGATTCTCATGAGGAATCATATCTCTATGACACTAAGAAGCTGAGAAAAATTACGTTTGTTTACATCGTTTATTTTTTCGGAATTTTTCCATGTGGACTCAGTGGACTGGCTGTCAAATTTCTTTCTATTTATTCCGTAAAAAAAGAAAAACAAGATAAAAAACCCAAATGTTTATTTTGAGAATACAGGAATATATTCCACTCAGTTCGTATATTTGACTCAGCCTTCAGCTTCGTGAAATAAATTCCTGTATTCTCAAAATATCAACATGTGATAACTTATAATATTGCTGTTTCAGTAATAACCACAAGGAGGCCTCATATGGCGTGTCATCTCATGCTTATATCTGCCAGAGTTGAACTTAAATGAATTTATGACATCAATAATGTTCTAACTTGGGTTTAAAAAGGTATTGATTGATTGATTGATTGATTGATTGATTGATTATCTAATGAAATGTGACTGAGTTGCACCCTTCACTAGACAAACATTCTGCAGTAATATGTTGTACTTGGCTTCAGGAATAAAATTACTTATCAGGTAAGCAAATGTTGGAAAATACAATAAAATTAATGAAATATTTCGTTATCTAGTAATCTTCAATACAAACTTCGCAAAGTCTATATATACTCTAAAGGTGTTACAAAATCTGCCAGTTTCAGCAAGTAATGTTTTCCATTTTAAGTCAACAGACAACTGCAACCACCACTCTTCACCAGAACAGCGATTCCAATTAAATTCACAGAATTACAACTAGACTGACTTGGTCTTTTGAATCCTACACTTTCTGCCGGTCCTCAATCATAAAAGATTTTGAAAGTAACATCTCTTAAACCTTGGTTGCGTCCAACCTCTTGAGGTTTTGTCAAATCTAATCAATTTACCTCCCAAGGAGATTATCCTCACAGAAAAGAAGCAAATCTCCGTCTCCCTGGACCCATTCCCCTTGGCTAATCACATAACAGAGTGCAGAACATCATTTGGGACACAGTCAGGTGAAGGGCTTGCAGATGCTGCTTCCACAAAAATGTGCTTTATATATAGTCAACTTGGGTAAGTGATGTCATGGATTGAGCACAGGTGGTATCATTTGTCTTGTCACATGTAGTTATGTATCCGAAAAGAAAAAAATATCCTATGATTTGGCTGGAATACGCAAAACAACCATTCAAAACTGTCCTTGTGAAGTTTCCCTACTGCCTGTTTCATAGACTTGGACACTAATCTCATAGACTTGGACGCAAAATGCCAGAGGACGTCGTGTAAAGCCACTGTCACACGGGCCGGTTGTGCCGTAGTGAACCCGTAGTATTACGTAATAGTTGCGGAAATCGCTACCCGGCTCGAAGCCGGCGGCCCCAATACGGCCACCCGTGGATACCCGTGGATACCCGTCAAGCACCCGTGGGACCCTTGGCCAAGCCGCGAAACCCGGCCCCGGTAGCCGGTTGTGCCACGCTTGCATGGCACAACCGTAGAAATCTCACGGGTGTAAAAAAAATAAAAAAAACCCGTGGAAGCCGGCGGGTGACCCGTGGAACCCGACGGGTGGCCCGTAGAACCCGGCGGGTGGCCCGTAGAACCCGGCGGGTGGCCCGTAGAACCCGGCGGGTGGCCCGTAGAACCCGGCGGGTGGCCCGTAGAACCCGGCGAATTATTCGTCCCTAATTTCACCCCGGCGGCTTGTTGAGGGGTTCTACGAGTAACCCGCCGGCTTTCACGTGTAACCCGCCGGCTTTCACGTGTAACCCGCCGGCTTTCACGTGTAACCCGCCGGCTTTTTGCTACCAGCGTCAGCGTAGGCAGGGAGGTATATACTTTAAAAAGGCTGCTGCTCCGCTAATATTAGTCCGATTTTCCTCAAATAAAGACTGAATGGCAGTATAGCTCATACTGATTCCATACGTATTTTCGGATTTAAAAAAACCCGAATATTAAGCGAGATATTTGTCTGAGAAGGCAGTTGTCTTGCGGCGGCTGCTGCTCCATTTATATTAATCCGATTTACGTCAAATTAGGACTGGATTGTATTATAAATCATACTGATTCCATACGTGTTTTCGGATTGAAAATAGACCAAATATTAAGCGAGATATTCGTCTGAGAAGGTAGCTAGGTTGGCGGAGGCAAACAGTGGTGCTCTCGCAGACGTCCGCGCCCTGACTCTATCAATGCAGAAGGGCTGAGCCCTTCTTTAAAAGGCTGCTGCTCCCCTAATATTAGTCCGAATTTCGTCAAATTAAAACTGTATTGTAGCATAGTTCATACTGATTCCATCATGTTTTCGGATTGAAAATAGACCAAATATTAAGCGAGATATTCATCTGAGAATGCAGTTCTCTGGCGGCGGCCAGGTGCTCTGTGTATGGTCATGACTTGAATGGTGTGGTCAATATTTTTGACCATGATATTTATACATTGTTTGGATGAGCTTTATTGCAATTCATTTCTACTCATTCTGCCAACTGCCATGACCGTTATGTCAATTGCTAATAGCATTTTGAATGATATAAAGAATGGGTGTAGAGAATACAGCAAATGCTCAATACATGTGTCAATTGCCTAATTGCCTAAATTGGGGTTCTTTGACCTGTCATTTCATAGTTTGTTCAAAGATGACACAGTAATATGACATTGTCTTGATTGTCATTCACAATTACAAAAAGATGTAATTGCTTTCATTAATTAAAAACAATATATTGTATTGTATTGTAATTACCAGGCAATGATTATATTTGTATATTGGTATTTTTTTTATACATGTGAACATTCTTATCTTTTTGTGTATATTTTTGTAAAATTTAAATGTAATATTGATATTGTAATTAGTATTTGTGATTTGATCTGTGATTTTATTTGCTATTTTTTATGTACTTATATGGACCAAATATTAAGCTAGATATTCTATATTATATAATAAGCATATAAATCTATCTGTCTATCTAAATTATCTGTCCATCACATATTCGATTTTCGTCAAATAAAGACTGAATTATTCAGGGAAATGTGTAGAATTTATATAATAGTTAAGGTGGGGAAAATTAATGGAGTATACTAGGCACAAACAAGAATATTCTTGTTAATAAAGTTAGTAATACCTCATAGAATATAGATATGTAGATAGACAGATAGTTATAAGATCTTCACCTAATAATATGTTACTATCAATAATTCATTAATTCGTAATCAATAAAAAACGAAAATAAAACAATGTTTGTTTGCTTGTTGCCAATAAAATTCCGACTTGATAAAGATGTCTATGGAGCTATAACAACTATCTATAGATAGATATACTCTAGTTTATATAAATTATCAATATTTCGTTGTTGTTTCTGAAAATAATCCAACTGAAATTAATATTGATATTGCATGTTCCATCCATGATCAAAACAATCTCCCTCTTTAATATGCATATTAAACAGGAATCAGTTGAAATTCAGAACTTCAATTAATGCTTGTGATCAATGATGAAAAAGCATGACTTACCCCATTCTTTGTATTATTCAAAATGTTAATAGCAATTGACATAACGGTCAATTCAGAATTTCAATTCATGCTTGTGATAAATGATTTCAATTCATGCTTGTGATCAATGATGAAAAAGCATGACTTACCCCATTCTTTGTATTATTCAAAATGCTAATAGCAATTGACATAACGGTCAAGGCAGATTGCTATTACATATATAGGTTAATTGACTTTACAAAACCAAAGGAAAAGTCCTTCCCATTGGCCAGTTGGCAGAATGAGTAGAAATTAATTGCAATAAAGCTCATCCAGACAATGTATATATAATGGTAAACAACCACACCATTCAAGTCATGAACATATACAGAGCACCTTGCTGCCTTCTCAGACGAATATCTCGCTTAATATTTGGTCTATTTTCAATCCGAAAACACCTATGGAGTCAATATGAATTATACTACAATCCAGTCTTTATTTGACGAAAATCGGACTAATATTAGGGGAGCAGCAGCATTGATACAGTCCCGGCGCGGACGTCTGCGAGAGCACCACTGTTTGCCTCCGCAAACCTAGCTACCTTCTCAGACGAATAACTCGCTTAATATTTGGTATATTTTCGATCCGGAAACAGGTATGGAATCAGTATAAACTATACTACAATTTTAGTTCTTATTTAACGAAAATCGGACTAATATTAGGGGAGCAGCAGCCTTTAAAGTATACTCCTGGAAGCTGCGAGTTTCTCTTACTATTCGCCTGCTTACTCCTACAACTCGGCGAGTAACCCGTAGAACCCGCCGAGTAACCCGTAGAACCCGCCGAGGCACCCGTAGAACCCGCCGAGGCACCCGTAGAACCCGCCGAGGCACCCGTAGAACCCGCCGAGGCACCCGTAGAACCCGCCGAGGCACCCGTGGAAGCCGGCGGGTATCCCGGCGGGTTACCCGTAGCACCCGGCGGGTAACCCGGCGGGTGCTGCCCCGCCCCTTTTTGCTGCCAGAACCGGTCGCCAAACCGGCGGAAAGAGCTGTTACATAACTATTACGTAATACTACGGCTTCACTACGGCAAAACCGGCCCGTGTGACAGTGGCTTAAATCCGGGACTCCCATTGCTTGAGGGACTACCTTAACCAATGACAGTCCTAGATTCAAATTCTCTGGAGTTAAGCGTCCGATATATATGAGATTTGTTTCCAAGTTTATGAAATTAGCTGAGATGGAATTAGCTTGGGATTCCTCTATAATATATGCACCCATTTCGCTGGCTAGAAATTGTTCAAAGCGAGTGGCAGACACTACATAGCATATATACCACGTGCAATGGGTCATTTGCACTGTCCGAATTGCCCTCTACTGCCCATTGCCAGATGCTACAGTTAATCCCTAGGACATTTTTGGCTAATTGCTTCTTACCTTGCCCCTGTTAATGGCATCCAGCAAGGCTGACCCCCCTGAGGCAATCCCCTGGCTGTGATATGGATTCGAGATTTCAAACTGGGCCGTGTTGACAAGGCCTGGGCTCCTGTTGCCAGTCATTCCGATTGGCATACCGAGTTTAGCAAATCTGCAACAGAGCAACACAACAATGCCATTAGATCACAATTACAGCACAATGATCGAGCTACGGCTAGATATAAAGTTAGTTTCATTAAAACGGCCTGTCAAATGGAACCTAGACAAAGATAGACAAGTTCTGCTATACGATGCTACCTGCCACTAAACGGAACTCTCTGGCTAAAGCTGGCTACCCAAAACCGGATCTAAAAGTACATGTAGCACCACCTTGTACATAAGTTGAGAGTTGCGCATATTCGTAATTTCTTGTTGAAAAGATGCATGTTTATTCTGCAGACATATTATTGATTAAGTAGATAAATTACTTGCATTTACCAAGGGTTTATATTTTTTCAGTGGTGATAGCTGAAAGCTGACTATAAGCTAGGAGTACACAGAAGCCACTGGCTTTAGCCAGTTACAGCTACAGCCAGGAATAGATCACTACAGCTGTCTAGAGTCGATCATATTTTATGAAACTAACTGTAGATCCTGCAATACAATGTAACAAATGCATTTAATAGTTGTAACTATACAATCAAAAGGCCATAAAACAGCCAATTACTGTTACAATCCACAGTAACAGAATCATTGCATGTGTGATACATCATACATAAACACGCTTAATACTGCAATGCTCTCACAATGGTAAGCCTGCAAGTCATTAGCAATCTGGAGGTAAATGTGTTACTAATACCTTGGATATACATGATAGTACCTCTCAGAATTGTGGGTCGATTGCGTTTCAATGTTACACGTTTCTCCAAGGCAAAATATCGATTAATACCCATTCTTCAATGTCTGCTACAAATTGACAGATAAAAGTGACTGCTATATATAGAAAGTTCTATCTATTAATATTGAAAATAATCTAAGATCTACGAGGGACAAAGTAACATTTACAATACTCATTTTACCAAGTGTTCAGACTATCCAAGAATGCCACATTTATACCATTTACTCTTTCTAGTCATATTGATGATTATTCTATCTTCTATGCCATGTGCATTACCCCCTTCAACGATGAATTTGATACACACGCGAATCACTGCAAAAGCAAAATAACTGAATTTTCTAAAATTTCACCAATAGTTGCACACCTGTATATAAGCAAACTATTGCAATAACCAACACTAATCACTTTCCTTTACTCAATTTATCAATCCACTATATTATACGTGCAGTCAATCACAACCGAGATTCACAGTATATATGAAAATTAATGTTTCAATCGATAGACTGCTATGAGTAACATAAGGCCTTGATGGAACGATTTGATATATTTTTTATTGGATTTTCATATACATTTTTATAAACTAATTTATTTCCTAGGAAAAGATCACTCATGAGTATTTTGGTTTTGTGGCATTTATAACTGTTATCTGTGAAGTAATTTTAGTCTATACTCTGCTGGTTACCGTTGAAAATTTGTCAAAACTGACACAGCATAGAAGGTCAAGGACAAAGATCTGACACAGCACAGAAGGTCAAGGACAAAAATCTGACAGAATTGAGTAGAAGGTCAGTCAAAGCAGTTAACATTTTAGACATTCTGACCCACGTTTTAGACATTTTATGTTTTAGACATACCTGAATCAGTTACCTTTCTTTATATGGAAGCTTTTTTTTATAAATTACGTTATTGTTATTGTATTAATTCCAATTCATCTTGGAAAATTAAACACTCGCATTTCTCTAACATTGCCAGATAGCATTCCAAATTGGGCCAGTGTCGTATCTATGTCAGCCACCGTCGGTACAACATTGTTTTGACATCGCCGACATCGCGCCAATGTTGAAACGATTTGGAATGCTATCTGGGTAGAATGTTTGACCATCATAGACATTTTTAACCCTCAGCGAACCAAGTTTCGAAAAGGGTTTTTGTTATCATCAATGTCCATCCGACGGGCGGACGGGTGGGCGTGCGTAACACTTTCGATTCCGGAGCACATTGACATATATTGGCTATGTTTTACAAAATTTGGAAAAAATTGAAAACATTTTTTTTTTGTTTCCTCCGCAGAACTCTGACACTACTGCACCTACATGCTTAAAACGTTGTCATAATATGTCTAAATAGTGTAGTGATGCCTTTTGGGGGTCTCATGGCCGGAAATACTATAGAATTTTCAAAATTAGGGCAAAATAGGGAAAATTTCTATTTTTTCAAACCTCCATATACCAGACACTATTTACCTTACATTAATGAAATTGTATCAATAACATATATAAATTATAGGTTTTTCACTTTTTAAACTTCATTTTGATATTCATTTCAGGCTAATTACACAAAATAACGGAAAATCAGAAAAATAATCAGAAAAATTGTGTTTTCGGAGCATAATTCTACCAATAATGCACTTACCCAAACAAAAATGCATATGTTATTACTCTATATAGCTTAGCTGTGCATTTTGATAGTCATATTGACATATCTGAGCTGTGTTTTAAAATGTTTAGAGATAATGAAAAATAAAAACATAATAATTTCTGTTTCCGGAGAAGGACTTACACACTACTGCACCTACATGCGTACAAATTTAGTAAAAATATGTCTAAAATAGTGTAGAGATACCTTTTTGGGGTTTCATGACCATTTATGACAGATTATTTGATTTAATACGGAAAAAATGAAAATTTGGACAGGTACTCTTTCAAACCCTCATATTAATGACTCTATGATCCTTACATCAATAACATTTTGCCAAAGATATATCTAGATTATAGCACTTTCACTTTTAGGCTTCTTTTTGACATTTGTTTCATCATTCTTTTTTTGTTCATAATATTGAAAAATCTGGAAAAGTGCAAAATATTGTGTTGCTTCCTTCATATTCCTTAGCATTCTATACTTGGCAATGACAGTCGTAAATGTTGTACAATTCATGTGCAATTATATATTTGATCATAGTATTGCCATGCTCAACCCATTCAATAGTATTTGTTTATTATTAGCAATTTTATAATAATTAGTTGCATGATGATCTATATTACTTTCACTTGACTCCAATATGTATTATTGTTTTCTTCATATACACCTGTGAAGTATAAATACTTATTTAAATGCAACAGATTTAATGCAAATCAGCAACCCAACAATTCAGTAACTGAAGGGAATATGGCAATTGATAATATATAGTTCCTTCAGTTGCCAGCTAAATTTAAACCGCAAGCAAAAAATATTTTGACTTATAAAGGCATTAAAATGGGTGTGTTGAGTATCATTCTATACAAAATAAACCTTTAAGATTTTGTATTTAATTGTATTTAGACTTTATTTATTTAAATACAAGTAAATAAAAACCTTGAAGGTTAATTTTGTATGAAATTATACCAACATCTTTATGTGGCATAACATTATTGCTGAATTTCATATATATTCCTTTGGATCATTTCCATAGCCCATATATGACTATTTTGGACATATAAATGATAATCTCAGTTGCAGATCAGTTAAGGGAACATGCTATTGTGTTGATATTTCTAGTGGACTCAATACTCCTTGTTGTGCATAAAATCTTTAAAACAGAACAATTAAATGGCAAGAAAAGAATAGAGAATACTTTTTATGCTCACTTGGCGGGAGTGCTCTGAACATTATGGATTGCTGTTAATACAGGGTTCCTGCAGGTTTACCTTCGTAAGATGTAAGATATTTGTAGGACATTATAATATCATGCGCACATGAAAAATAAGACCACCAATATTGTAATATACACCAATATGTTTAATTTCATTATCAAAAAAAAAAACAATCAGTGTATTAGCTATTAAGCAATAGTTCATAATTTCAAAAAAAAAATCATTTATATTTACCAAATTGTTGGAATATTACAATTTAGATGTTAATATCCAAGTATATGTGCATCAAATGTAAGACTTAATACGGGCCTTAATTTTTACAAAATAAATTAATACTTTTTCAGACTTTTTTATAACCCATGGGAACGCTGTATTATTTTACACTTGACAGAATATAAGGAAAAAAATGAAGAAATTCAAGAGTTCAAAAAATAGGACATCTTGGACTCTAATTAGCATTGCATAACAGGCTATGTAGGCCAAGTGGCAACAATTTCAGTTCATCCACACACTATATAAACACTCAAGAAATAATATTTTTGTAAAACATAGCCAATATATGTCAGTGTGGCTATCACAAGGCACCACTAGGCCATATAGAGTGTTACTGTATAAAATTTCATTAGGGTAAGTGCATTAGTGTTAGAGTTCAGCTCTAGAAACGAAAGTGTGTGTTGGAGTTCTGCTCTGGAAATGAAAGTGCAACACCCGCCCTCCTGCCTGTTGGATGAACACATAACAATTTTAATGATGCCTGTGTGCAATTTGGGATTGGCTGAGGGTTTAGCTGCAGCGCAGCCTATTATTGACTAACAAGTCACATGTCAGCCTTTAAGTCAGTGTCACGTCATCAGTCACTATCACTGACTTATCTGTGAAAAAATGGGATGTAAGATGAAGCTGGCTAAGCTTTTAGTCAAAATGGCTAAGTGGTCAGTCACTCCAAAAGAATCAATTAATTGTACTCAGTATGTCAAAGATCTTAAAAATCAATGCCTTGTTTTTTTTTTGTTTTTTTTTTTGTGTGCTCACGAGGCTTGGTTCATGAGATACTTCGACAATATGATACAAGTCATGTGTATAATGTAAGCTTGTAATTGCTATGATTTAAAATAAAAAGGGCCTTGGCTTTAAATCAATGTATATCGACTGTATATAAGAAATTAGTGTTCTTGCCAAAGGCTATATGTTTAATGATTTCAGCTGTCTTATTTTTAAAGGGCTTTCTTTGTGATCGATTGCTTTTGGCGTGGGCCTGATGTATCTGAGAAGTGCGTCACAAACCATCAAGTGTCATCAAATAACACTTAGTACCATCAAGCAAAGAAATATTGCAATGCGAGATACAAAGCCTCTCCTATTTCTTATACATGTTTTTTTTTGTCCTAATATAGGATATAATATAGGGATCCTCTGCTTAGATTTCCTGTGTGATATGCTGCACAGATTGTGCAAAGAAGCCATTGATCAGAGCTCAGTCCCCTATCAAGGTGTGCACACGGAAGCAGATGCTAATTAATTGAGCAGCTGCAGCAGCAGCAACAGCAGCAGCAGCAGCAGCAGCAGCAGCCCCAAGACATCTGAGGAAGCTGCAGCGAAAGCTGCTGAAATACTACTAGTAGCATCAAAGAACTCGGAGATGACTCCTATGAGAATAAAAGCAGAACCACGAAGAATCATCTGCTGCAGCTACACTCATGACAACAAACTGCACCAGTATGCCAGGATATTGACGTCCTTGCTGTTAAAGCATCCTTTGTTTTTCTTTATTTCTAATTTCCATACTTTTGTTTTAATGCCCTTACAGTTAATTGATAGATAGATAGATAAATAGCATAATAGATAAATAGGTAGATAGATAGATAGATATATAGATAGGCAGACAGATAGATAGATAGATATATAGATATATAGACAGACAGACAGATAGATCGATAGATAGATAGATAGATAGATAGTTAGACATCCAGCTGGGATGTTGCTAACGTCAGAATGGTGCCCGGGATTGAACCTGGGTCCTTCAGAGGAGCAGGCGATAGTACATGTATAGTATATACAATGAATGTTCCTTTAAAAAGTATTATATTTCTGTCTCGATATTCTTTAATTGTCTTATCCAATATGTCTCTTTGAATATTGTCTATTATCCTTTATATATCTGTATCAATTCATCCTCTCTCTTCCTTTCTGTCCCCTCATCCATATTGCATAACATCATACTTTGTCTACCTCATCACGCTATGTTATTTCGCAACACTGCCTTATCTACCTTAAAAGTAGGTAAATTACTGCACCCATTTATTTCAACGTACGGGCATACATGCAAAATAGCTCTTTAAAGGGGAACTAATGGAAGTTTGTATGTTAATTTCAAAAGTTCAATTAGATGTTAAATAATATATTGCAGCGAAAGGAAATGTCTTAAACTCTAGTTTGATATGATTTCAAGCCAATTAAAAGAGTAATTTGCACCAATCGCCGACATGCTGGGGGCCGCCATTATTGCACACAGCACACAAGACAGTGACGTCACTTATGTACACTGCTAGGCCATATATGCATTCAGCCATATGAATCAATTCATAATCCTGTTGATTACAAGCCATTACATTGTTCATTGCAATTATAACAAGAACATATAGCATAACAACATAAAGGGTGTTAATTACAATTCTTTTGGGAATACAGCATAATTATTGCATTGATTGCAATGAGCAATTTGTATCTAAGAATAGGTATATAGGCATGGGCAAATAAGATTTTGTTTCTAAACTTATTTGCTTTGTAAATAAAATATGTTACATAATACTTAGGGGCAGTGTGCAGTATTATTTATTGTATAAATATATTTCATAGTATCTATATTTAGAGTATATATTGTGTTAGTGGGGATGTTTTAAGGGCATCATCTCCTTTACCAAGATTAATATATATTAATTACCAAATTGTGCTTATTTCAATTGTATGTTGGTTTGAGTTGCTAGATACATTTAATGTAGTGCTGAAGACCCCCCCCCCCCCCTCCCTCTCCCCCCCCCCCCCCAGATTTCAGAAATCCCGGCCATTGCACATACCCAGATATAGCATTCCAAATGTTTCAACGTCGGTGCGATGTCGGCGATGTTAAAACGATGTTGTAATGACAGTGGTCTATATGGAATGCTCTCTGGGTTATACGGTGTCTATGCTTTCGTCTATTTGTTTCTGCCTCTGTCCCTCTCTTTTATTCTGTGCATCATGAACACTTTGCCATTTTACTGTCTTTCTAAATATGAACTTTACTACTTCATCTCATCTCGTCTTTCCTTATTTACCATTTCTTTCCTTAATTTTGTCTCCTTCAATTCTAGTCTAATGGCCGTAATGTTGTTTTCCAGCAAATTGACTCCTGGCTAATGTGTTTGGATAACTAAGCCCATGATGTCATTAGCTGGCTATTCTGGGCCCACCCTACACTGTATGCAGTCTCTTATCCTATGTAAGTTGGTGGTGCAATGGATATGGTGAAAATTAACAAAGAAGCTATACCGTAACGGAGGGTATTAACGACACTTAAATTAGTTTGTTAACAAGATTGTACATTCTAATGTGAGTGTCGATAATACCCACCCTGTCGATAATAACCTCCATTACGTTATCATATGGTTATATACAGGCAAAATATTTATGAAAAATATTGTCCATATATAAACATTAACTCCCACACATCAACTCAAAATAACGTTAAGAAAGTAGTAAGCCATTCAGTTACAAAAATCACCTGAACTTTATAACTAAAAGCAGAGCACTAAGCTGAGACCTCACTTTACAGCGAAAACGCAAATAAGGCGCTATTTTGATGACAACTGCCAAGAAACATGGAGAGGATAAAACTTTAAGTTTTATTTGCGAAGTGGTCTCAATAGTGAGTTATATCTTACACATTAATTAAGAGGCAGCATTATAGCTATTTGTTATGGTAATAAAGAATACGATTTGATAAAAAAAAAAATTGGTCTTAATAGTGGGGTGGACTTTAAAATAGACAGCCTTTATGGTTTAAAGAATTTCCACTTTTGCTATCCCGAAGATGCCTTAATTGTGGACAGTCGTTGTTTTGATGGGCTGATAAGAGTGAACCTGCCTTAAGTCTTAATTAATAAAGTTAAGACTACCTCACAATTAAACACTACTAAGCAACTGCATATTATAGGGCCAACGTTATTTTTAATATAATTATTTACCTCTCAATTAACTCTACATCATAATTAAAACTTAAGAATATCAAGATAATAATGGTCTTATAGTAGTTTTTTTTCCGAAAGGACTAAAATCGGACTATAGGACTTTAATCAGACTGTGTGACTAAAATCAGACATCAGGACTAAATTCAGACTGTAGAACTGTACTTGGTGATATATATATATATTTTTGTCTTAATTTTACATAGAGAAGCACAAATTATATAAATCTCACCAAAAATGTCAAAACCCGAACTCTCTAATAAAAAAAACCTCTCTTTCTACAAATTAACTTCAAGTTTCCCATTTTTAAAAATGCAGCAGAAATTAAATTTCCCAGAAATGTTTTTGTCGTGAAAATGTCTGTCCATTTAAGATCTCGTTTCCGCTGTTTGTGAGCAACTGAGTTATCTAGTGGTCACTGCCCTGACCAACTCTGCACTAAGATCCCACATTCGAATCCAGAATGCCTAGCTGTCTGTCCAGAAATGTTTACAAAGACTTCAGAGTAATTATCGCATTGTGGCATAATGCCAATATGAAGGTCTCTGAAGACTTGGTGTGGCATATTATAATTAGTCTCTTGCAAACAAAGCTCTATAGTCTATAACCTTCCCTGAACTTATGATGGAACTTGATCAGCAACATTGAAACCTACCCTGCTCTACATTTTATGAATATCTCAAGATATATGTTGAGACAATGCCAGCAAATGGTTATATATCCAATGCATGTCTCATGAAAGCACTAAGACACTTTGTAATATATTATCAGAGATGCAATATCACTGCATGCATAGAAATCTGCTCATGTCAAAAAGCTTGACAGGAGAGCCCAGGTATACGAAAACTTCTCTAATAAGACCGCCTATAATTAAAACACTGGTGTTTTTAATCCCTTATCAATATGATATGACAGGTTCCAAACAACCTCACAGTAACCATAGCAACTGGTTCTACATTCTGCAATTTTTTTTTTTAATATTGTTTTCTTTTTTTTTTTTTTTTTTGCAGTTTACGTATTGCACCAAGGCCGTGTTGGTGCAAGTCCGCTAACCCTGAAATAATATGAAAACAATTCCACACAACTTCTAAAAAAATGTTCAAAAATCCCAAACTGTACTCACGGCATACACGAAGCCTGCTGGGGAGAGTCATTTCTGAGAACATCAGACATTTTTGCTCATACCCACATCCCTCTGAGGTGTTCAAAGCATCCTATAGTGATGAAGCGTGCCGCTCACAGTGTGCAACTGGCTGCAGCTCAATGTTTATGCCAAATAAAGGAGAGCTAGTGCGGCCGCGCCTTCTAATGGACTGGCCTATGTTTGCCTCCGTTTTTCTTGTTGTGGCAGTTGTTGCAACAGCAGAGACACAGGGTGTGTGGCATTGACAGAGACACACATGAGATACATATATGGCAAAAATTCAGGGATGGATCCAGGGGGGGGGGATGAGGGGATACCCGCCCTGTCGATAATACCCTCCGTTACGGTACTTCGTTATGTTTATCACATAATTTCCATATTTGCGAAAGTCGTTATCCTGTTGCGTATACCTTAACCTTGCAACTCAGTTCCAAGCTATCTACGCAATTATCTTACTTTTCACTTAGGACAACGCAAATTAATTATTGCTAATGTAACCTAATAGAAAGACCACAAGCTCGTGCTATGATCAATTCCTTTATTTAGGCCAACATTCCGAAACAACACCCTACTAATTCTGCGAGTGTATATTTTTTATATGGAGAGTAGTTTACACTTATCTATTTTATACGTATTTCATGTGATTTGATTAAAATCAGCTACATCTATCAATCAATCAATCAATCAATCAATCAATCAATCTATCTATCAATCTATCAATCTATCTATTTATCTATCTATTTATCTATCTATCTGTCTATCTAACTGTCTATCGATACATCTATCGATCTCTTGATCTATCTATCTATCTATCTATCTATCTATCTATCTACCTATCTGTCTATCTGTCTGTCTATCTACCTACCTATCTGTCTATCTGTCTATCTGTCTATCTATCTATCTATCTATCTATAAAAATAACGTGAAATAGAAACTGTCCGTCATTTTAAAGGCCGCCTATATTTAATTAAGTGGGTCCTTAAATGGTTGATTGTCAACAATTAAACATAATTTCTTGTTACGTAAAATTTAGAACTGCCAATCAAGAAATCATTACAATGTTGGCATGAGTCACTCTTAATTGTAATTTGAACAGTTTTGAATTCCCTGACTCCTACGCATCGTTTTGTTCTGAATAATAAGCGCCACTGAACAACTCGAGGCAGACGTAAAGATGAGATGATGGCGTCTTAATTAACCGAAAGACTGTTTTTAGTCTCGTATATATTTTATTTGAGTGAATGAATGTATAGATTTTAAAGAATACCACCTTTGCCTAAACGTATTACAAAAAAAGTATTAATAAAATAAAAATCATGGAAATTTAAACTTAATGTTATTTCCTGGCAAAATTAGCATAATACAATATTGATAAGTAGATATCATTTATTTTCTATTTGTATTTTATTTATGATAAATGTCCACGGTAAATTGTGCTTTGTTTCTGTGGTTTACTGGAGCTAAGAGAAGAGAACGCATTTAGCTGAGAGATACCTGAGAACTGCCTAGTGCATCAAGCCATGGGGACAGGTAGCCTTTGAAAAGTGGATCCTCCTGCAGTGAATGAATCACATATGGCTTTGACCACTGTCCATCTAATGACCATCAGACTGTCCACTGCTTCAAGTAACTTAAAGGCTCCATCTTTGTAGAGATAATTCAAGTTTGGCTCAGTTGTCAGGGGTATAGTATAACTTTACTAATTACTGTCTGCTACATTTTTGCCTGCCTGGTTGCAATTCGTGATTCAAAATGTAGCCATTACGTAATATTAGCTTAGGAAGTAATTACGACTGAGGTATGTTGAATTGGCTGCGTTTGGCTGCGTTTGTCTGACTTTGTCTATCTTTGTCCATTTTTCTCTTGTCTGTCAGTCTGTGTTATGCACTGAAGAAAACTGTTTGTTGGCACAGCACACATCAGACAATTCATCAGGACGATATTCATGGACGTGATAATGATGGAGAAGTCCATATTACTAAAAGTGAATAGGCTTTTTCATCATCACCTCATCCATATTTTTCGTCCTGATAAAGTATGCCAATCACTATTTGATTAGTTCACCATATCGGCCCCATAAAAGCAATACAGTGGAACCAGCTTCAAGCTATTAAGTCCTTTTCATGATTAAGATCACCTATTTTTGGACCTGATTATTCTTACCAAAGTTATATTTTACCTATAGGACCACTTCACCATCCAGTCCAGTAAAATGTGGGTGGTCTTAATGGCGAGGTTCCACTGAATGTTCATTACAATAAATAAATAAAAGTTATGTGATCGGTTATGATGCTGTTGGTTCTGTGGCAAAGTAGAACTCAGTCAAGTGGAATATACCAGCTGTACCATATATGTCTGTGTTATATTAATATACAGCTTCAAGGGAAGACTAATTAAGTTCTCTGAACTCTCTGGAGAGATATACAGAGATACTGTTGCCTAAGGGTAGCTACTATACACCTGCACCAGGCATTAGGTGTAGTGTGGGAAGCATCAATGAATTAGTAGTGGTAAAGATGTGGGTCAGCATGCAGCCGTGGCTAAAAGTTTTCGGACACTAGAATTGTGGATCTTATGTACTGTCCTGAAAAGAAATTTGCACAATAATCATGCCAATATATAAATAAAGTTATATGGATGAAGGAAGAGCCCCATTTTCCAGATGTGTTGCTGGTGTGACCTAAAAACAGTCAAAGTTTTCCATTTTTGGACTCCTCCAAGGTCTTCCTCTGAGGTACATTACATATAGTTTGATTAGCTTAGCATCAATAGACCTAAAGTTAGCATATCTATAAATGTGGCTGACAGACACACAGAGAGACAAAAGTGAGGGACAAACTGACTGACATGCAGGCCTTCGCAATACCCTAGGCCATATATGCAAGATCACAAATTTAATATAATCACAATCTATAGCTAGTGCCCAAAACGTCTGGCCACGGCTGTACACCAGTGGTCAAAAGTTCTTGTACAGTGTAACTGGACACCAATGGAACATTGCATTCCCTTATGAGTCAAGTAAAGATCTTTATACAAATTTATTTCAGGTGTTCTTGGATATAATAATATATATATATAAATATTTGGATATAACCATTGTGCTTAGTGACAGCAAAATAGTGTCTAGCTCAACTTGTAAAATGTTGATAATTAGATAGTGATATGCGCTGTATGTATATATGTTACATTATTGGAAACACAACATTATTATGGAAATGCTATTTTGAGGTCTATATTCATATTTCTTAACTAAAAGATTGTAAGCCTAGTTTTTTCAAGGCTTGAAAAGAACTTGATAAGCTTAGCTCTTGTTAGACAATCTATAGAAAAAATGACGTTTAAATGACGTCATTAATCATATTTTGCAATTTAATTAGAGGTTTGAAAATTCTAACAAGCTTCCATGGTCTTTGTTTGATTGTGAATATTATAAGAAGCCTGCTAATATGTTATGCCTACGCACGGATAACCTTCATCAAATGGCTCTCTCTGGCAACTGTGAATGTCTAACAATCCTACTAGTTACCCATAATGCACCAATCTAGCCCAATGAATAATTAATGAGGGTCCAGATGAGTTTAGCCCAGGTCTATGCAGAATTCAATAAGCCCGTCCCTGCCATCTAAGGGCTTCTTGTAGCACATGGTAGCTTCCTAAAGATGCAATATGATCGTGTTAACAAGGTTTATTATAATATAGGGAATTTATAATGTCCTCTAAGTTTCATTCTGTTTATGTACGTTATATTTCAAAAGAGTAGTAGTAGTAGTAGTAGTAGTATAGTAGTAGCAGTAGTAGTAGTAGCAGTAGTAGCAGTAGTAGTAGTAGTACCAGTAGCAGTAGTAGTAGCAGTAGTAGTAGCAGTAGTAGCAGTAGTAGCAGCAGCAGCAGCAGTAGTAGTAGTAGTAGTAGCAGCAGTAGTAGTAGTAGCAGTAGTAGTAGTAGCAGCAGCAGTAGTAGTAGTAGTAGTAGTAGCAGTAGTAGTAGTAGCAGCAGCAGCAGTAGTAGTAGTAGTAGTAGTAGTAGCAGTAGTAGCAGCAGCAGCAGTAGTAGTAGTAGTAGTAGTAGTAGCAGTAGTAGTAGCAGTAGTAGTAGTAGTAGTAGTAGTAGTAGTAGTAGTGTAGTAGTAGCAGTAGTAGTAGCAGTAGTAGTAGCAGTAGTAGCAGTAGTAGTAGTAGTAGTAGTAGTAGTAGTAGCAGTAGTAGTAGTGGATGAAATGAAATAGCTAATAATTTAAACCGCAACTACTTTCCAGATTGTTAAGATGACAATGGGCATAAAATGTTACGAATATATCAAAGAGAGAGATAAAATGAAATATAATGAATTGAATAATTAAAAGACGGATAGCTGCCACTGGCAACAAACTTTAATTTTCATGATAAGAATACAAAATTATTCATTAGATGAAAGTAGTCAATGTCTTGTTTACAAGATCTAACAGACAAGATTATGGTTCAAACTGCACTTAGTTCTTGCGTAAGATCTAATTAGTGCTTATGCAACAGACACTCTGATGTTAAAGGCTTTCCTTGCTTTTGAAATTTTGATTAAACACTGACAAAAATGGCAAAATTATCTAACTATCTGTATCTATCTATATCTATATATGTATATATATATATATTTATTTATTTATCTATCTATCTAGCTATCTATCTAATATCCATCTATCTATCTACATATCTATCTACATATCTAGCTGTCTGTCTAGCTGTCTGTCTCGCTACTGATAAATTCGTGATTTATTCATATGCTCTTCTGGAGTAATTGACTCCTATATCACAATTGCATGATTTACTGACTTCAGGTGAATTAATGGGGTCATTTTGTGTAACACGTTATGACCTAATATGCTGTAATAAGCAATTGGGGGTGTTAGATATGGCTGCTGCTGCTGATGATGATGATGATGCTGATGCTGCTTACAACAGTTTCCATAATGAAGGATGGAGCTGTTAGTTTGGCGAGATCGTTCAGAAAGTTCGTTGACCTTTTTCATCAATTAAGCTGAACTCGTGACAAAACCAGGACAGACAACGCACAGATAGACAGACGAAGAGAGATTCTGCTTTCATATGCTATTCAAGTGAGATTGAAGCCATCGATTGCATGACAAACCCATGTATGGTAAAACTTCATTAAAAGATTGCTTATGGATCTGCATGTTTATTTCAATGGTCGTATAAGTTACCTGCTGTCAGCTAAAGATGATTTCTGCTCTCAAATAATGTATATACCTATGGGCAAAATACAGCTCCAAAATGAAGCATTTGAAAAGCCCAGTGGCCCGATATACACTCCTAAAACACGATTATGCACATCCTGGTGAAGTTCACTGTCGCCGAGTGTAAAAGCGCAGTGCCACTCTGGCTATATTGTGCAACAATCAGCTGAGTGTTCAGTGCTACAATGTGTTTCAAGTTATCAGCTGCGAGACTTATCGAGAGGCAATTGTAATGACGAGGTGATAAGGCTTGGGAGTCTACACCATTTTGTACAATAACATAAAGGGGTATGTGTAATCCATTGCTCGTCTCAGCATAGACACCAAATATACGGCAATGTGACCTTGTGGCCGAGATAAACTCAGAACTCAGAACTTATTATTTCACCCTCATGACAAGAAAATGAATAATGAAATGTAAAACATAGAGTGAGGAGGCTCAAAAAGACTTTGGGTCGCTATTATTGAGCCCCCTTGTATATAATATTTAATTATAATGGTTCAATCAAAGTGCGGAATTTTGTTTTCTTTCCTTTTTTATATTGAGTGGGTCAAATGCAATGAACTGTAAATTTCATATATTGCAAATGTAGCAGTGTCTGATGGTGCAAATCTCCTTATACTCAGAGATTAGGTACGTCTGACGTAATTAGAGAAACCTGTGAAACTGTGTGTATGTATTTTCTCTCTTAGAATATATGGACAGGATATTTAATTTTGAAGGAATTTTGTACCTGATGCCATCTTTGTCATATTGGTGTTTAACTATTGGTAGTTATGTGTGTTTCTTGTGTTATATTGATGATTTTGATGGTTTCGCAAGAACATAGAACTCAGGAAATAATAGGGCAGTGTTTCCTGTTCAAACTTTTTAACAAAATTTCAGCTCATGCAGAAGACATAGATTGGCGACATTTAATATACCTATAACAGTTAATCTCAAAACCATGTAAATATCTCATATTCATTTTCAGCTTAGTAAATATTAAATGATCAATGCCAGCCACTTTACTTACAAGTCAAGGTATTTGATTGAAAACTATATTATATTTGTATGTGGGCTCCTCTGCAGCGGCATCCATATAATTTGTAAATTTCTTTCGAAGTGTCTATTCACAGAGCCAGACTGTGCTGATAGGATTATTTTCTATTCACACAGCCCAAAATCAGGCTGTATTAACAGTTTATGAGTCCCTATAAACACCACCTGGAGGTGCCAACAGTCACAAAGGTCTATTGGCACAGCCAGACTGTGTGATGAACCGACTTTTGTCTAACTGCACAGCCTAGCTATGTGATTAAGAAAATTTTGTTTATCTGCAGGCCTGGCAATGTGATTAAAAGGCTTTTGTCCAACTGCACAGCTGAGCTGTGTCGTTATGGAAGTTTTGTCTATCGCCACAGCCTGGCCGAGTCAGTAACAAACTAAAGATGATCTGCACCGCCCAGTAGTGTCATTAACAGAATTTCATCTACCTCCACATCCCAGCTGTGAGATTGGAAATATTTCTTTGCTTGTTTCTCACACCACATGTACATTGCACAGAAGTGGATTTCTTTCTTCTTATTTTTTGCCCATCACATATACAAATGAACATGGCATCCCAATTAGCACACTATGTTATTTCTATTTTGCATTATTAGTTGCAAATTGGAAACATTGCTGACATGGTCGCAATGTGTTATCCACATTGCATTACGTACACAGCAGTAGGCCTAACAAGAAAGTAAAAGTTGTTTTTATATCCAATGCATCGGTTCAGGGGCAATGCTTGTTATTAACAAATTTCCAGTATAAATCCGAATGGCTACGTGATATCATGGAGTCACTATACATGCATAGTGACTCCATGGTGATAGTAATGTGTTGAATGATATTGATAACCTGAATGGTTAGGCTGTTGGATAGACACACACAGGCTGTAGAGTTGTTTTACCTGATGTTTATTCTTCATTGAAATAGTAAAGAAGCAATGTGAATTTTTACATACAGAAAATGTATATTAGTGGCAGATATTCCAGTTTGATACATCCTTGACACGCAAGAGGCCCTCGACACATATACATGGAAATAACATCTAAGTGTAACAAAGTCATAAGCTCCTGAGTATGTTGTTAGCTCACTTCTCTCAAAATTTCCTAAAATACCAGAAGTCAATCTTCCAGGAAAATAAAAATTTTCTGTGGTACAAACTCACACTACAGATTAGTCAGATACATCTTCATACAATGGACATTGATCTCACAGATATCTTTGTGTTTGTCATGCAACAGTCACGTTCAAAACGCATGCAGGAAGCACATGCACAAGACAATACCCAGAAAAAAACCAACAGACAGGCTCTTCTTTTGTTCAAATTGCACCATTAAGGACACACTGGTAAAAAAATTGACATAGCTGTATCGTAAAATTTAAATATGTTAGGATGATGATATTTCGCATGGGTATTGTTGCCAGGAAGTTTGACTCAAGGTTGGGGTTGAAGGTTGCCATGGCAACATGCATATTTCATGTAATATAATTATACCAAGAATATTATAATTTCTCTTTCCTACTGGTTTATTATATTTCTCTGAGCTGTATGTGTGAAAACGGTAAAGCGGTTTTTCTGGGTATTGTCTTGTGCATGTGCTTCCTGCATGCTTTTTAAATGTGGCAATCTCACAGCTGGGATGTAGAGATAGATGAAATTCTGCTAATGATACTACTGGGCGGTGCAGATCATCTTTAGTTTGTTACTGACTCAGCCAGGCTGTGGCAATAGACAAAACTTTCTTAATGACACAGCTCAGCTGTGCAGTTAGACAAAAGCCTTTAATTACATTGCCAGGATTTGCAGATAGACAAAATTTTCTTAATGTGCTGATAGGCAAAAGTCTGTTAATCACAAAGCCGGAATGTGCGGATAGACAATTTTTTTAATGACACAGCCGGTGTAAATAGACAAAATTCTCCTATACCCACATGTGGGAGGTGTCAATAACCCCTGTCAATTAATTTTTCTCTTGTTTAATGGTATTGTAATTATTTTCCTTTTTTTTTTTTGGAGCAAATAAATAAATAATCTGAGTCTGAGTCCATAAGCTCATGCAGGTCAGGGAATGAAACCCGGGAGCATACTTAAAATGTGCTGAATTGTTCCATAACCACTGGACTCCCTATAGAGTGTCTCAAACTGACTCAACATAAATTATTTTATATGACTAAAGACTGTCAAGTGTGAACAAATGAAATGCAAAGTATGTATGTGCGCTCCAATAGTGAGGTCCAATATAGAACTCATCCTACTTACATGGTGTGGGCGGTACTATATTGAGTAGAAATAGGGCATGAGACAAATCGGATTGGAATTTCAGGCCTACACTTCAATAAATCCGATTTGCAAAAGAAGCTCAAATGCCAGTATGATTGGACTTGATTTTAGTGTTCAAAGATGTCAGTGTGCATAAGTCAGGTCTCTTAAAACTGCAGCTGAGAAGAACAAGTTAAGTACAGGTGATTTGATGTGGTAATTCACAGTCCAATGGTAAAATAAGTTGAACTACAGGTTATAACTTGTGTTCAACCCTCACAAGAGTACTGTAACAGCAAATAGCTTATATTAATTAGTACAATGACCTCACTATGAAGACCACCTGACAATTACCTAAAACTACCGATTTTGTTGTGTGTGGTGTTGTTATCATAGTATTTTACCCCCAATCAAGACCACCTCACCATTAAGACAAGTAATTTTTACACAAAGGTGGTATTATTCGCTGGGTTCACTGTAGGTGATGTCTTTGTGCCCCAGATGATAAATTTGAGGGTGATAATGAAATTTTTAACTGGTATATGAATATGAAAAGACACCTCCCATATCTGCTAATCATATACTAATAAAATGCGTACAGTAGGTCTCAAGTCATATTGCATCTTAATTCCCTAAAATAAAAAAAGACTTCATGACAATAGAAAGTACCTACGAAAAGGCTGAGTATTCGTTATATACAAATGACTAAATTTAGTAAGGTGCTCTCAAATATCCATCTAACTAACCACTTAAGATATAGGATCTATTTTCGCAAAAGTAGGCCACATATTATTCATATCTTTGGGTTAATCTAATAGCTAACCAATCTATTATCTCTGCCATTCTGTGTCATAATATGTTTGATCTTCTGCAGTGTCTGAAAATGTTTTACATCCCTCTTACATGATATCTCTTTCCCATTTATTTCATTTCCTATCCATTTCTTTCCTGTTCTCTTTTCCCTTTGGTCCATAAATATCTTTGTCCTTTACCACTCGAGTTTGACAGCTTGACACTGAATAAACAGAACACTGATTCGTAATCATCAAATGGTCCAGTAGAGAGCTCTAGGTAACTGGGCAGCATACTGGCAGCTAGAGAATTTAGCAGTCTGTTGGCAGGTGTTAGGTAATTCAAACTATAGACCATCACAATCCATACATTACTCACGTCACAGTGATAGCACATCATACATAGCTACAATTAGCACTGATGAAAATCAGTATACCACAATTAACACTGCCAGTTTATATCAGGAATAAAGCAAGAAACAGCCACCTACCTGCTTGGTATGAAGCTGGGCTCCTAACTGCTCTCAGAAGATGCAGCAACTGCAGGTGCCGATCAATACGTGGATGCCTGCAGTTAGGAGGTGGGCCCTGCAGTTCTTTGCAGCTCCTCTTCTCCGCAGCTCCAAATAATTCCAAGGTGTCCCACTGTCAATGTCATCTATAAGGTTAGCCATGCAGAGACACCTGAATTCCACCATCAACAAGTGATTTGTCTGTACTGTACAAAAGTATCGGTGTATATATAGTTGCATTACTGCTGGTCTGGTTGTTAAGGTATTGATCATTTCTCAGGGTCCTGGGTTAATTCTCAGCCTCTGATTCAGAAAATGTGTCATGACTTTAATTATTAGTCTGTTCTGGCAACTAATGCGGTTCAACAAATAGACTAACCCATGGTGGCACGAACTACTGCTGTAATAGTAAAGGTCATTAAGGGAATGTTTGGCTATTTAAAAAAACGGTTGAAGTGTTAGATTATGAGATGAGACATTATTGAATGCTCGGCGTAAACATGTATCAAGGATAAGAAAATAACTTTAGTTGGAGTAGATTGCGTGTATAGAAATGACACCCATAAGCAACAATTTCCCATTTGGGAATCTCATGACTGCATTTGGCCACAAGCCTTATCTCATTAGTATGTCCTTGTCTCTGTCTGATAGCTGGTCATAAATGTACCAGCCATCTTACCACCAAGCAGCAAAGAAATAAAGACAACTATTTTGAAATGCCTGTGACTTTTAATCATCCAACCAAGATTTTAATATCCTCTCAGATAGTGTTAAATGGGTTTTCTTAACCACTGAACTTGTAAAAATGTATGAAGCATCCTGGCATACTAGAAAATGTACCCTCTATGGAGAAAATTGATCTCAACCAAACCACATGTATTTCATTTGAGCACTGTATTTCCAGCATACTTTTTAATTATCTTGTTGTTTAATTAGGTAATGACATGTGTAAGTCCGAAAATGTTGGGTATAAGATAATCACTGATGATTACAATATATTAAATTGTTAATGTACATGTCACTTTAATGAGGTAATCAATTAAGATTTTAAAGTACATACTTTAATATGTGTTTACAAAGTGGAATAGAGATTCTGACACTGATAGAGGAGCAGCTGTCAATTGAGACCACAGATATTGATCCTTTAAGTGCAAAGACAACTCTAACTCTGCTTAATAAGTACAGCCAAGTGCAGAAGAAAATTCAACCAGTAGTTCTGCTGATGAAAGCAGTTAAAATCACATTAAACTTGGCAGACTGATCCCAACATCTTTAAGTAGCGGGTCAGGTGGAAACAGTGAACTAGAAAAGTGTGAGACAGTGCCGGATTTAGAAATTTGTGAGTGTATATGCTCATTGTGCTGCATAGCCATATTTTGCATTGCATAATAGATACACATGTAAGTTATTATATAAAAGATGTTTTGTAAATCTGGTACTTGGAGAATGATTTTCTATTGTATTACGGTGTTTTGTACAAGTGGCCTGAAGTGATATGTTCAATGTTATGGCCAGCTACCAGAGGCAGATACAATGATGAGATGATAATAAACCATGTTATACACATTTTGTACATATACCCTCATGAGTGGGGTCTTTTAGTTGCCTCAGCATATACCTCCTAAAAGAAACCTCCAATTTAACGTCTCGTGTGATCGACATTCGGCTGGGATGCAGCTCATGAAGATTAGCTGATTAAGGCTTCCAGCCAATTAATTAACTATGACAGTTAACTGTTGAAATTGATCGATTAACAGGTAACAATTAATTATGAAGAGTTGCCTGTTAACTGATTATTTTAATATTACAGCTCAAAATCAGGCTTGAAATTAAGCAATGATTGCTGAACTCGGTATACATGAAAATGTTTTATCTTTGTAAGTATGTTATCCTTTATATTTTCACTCTCCCCCCTAAAGATATATATACATAATTTATCATGCAAATAGGATATATATTTGAAGGGCCTGCAGATATGTTGTTTTGTTATTTCTTTCAAAACCTATTTTAAAAAGTCAACTATTATAATAAAACCTAGTTTTCATTATGCTGCTTCTAGCAGTTGTCTTGCTGACAATGTTTCTTTTCTTTTTTAATTTTTGTTATATATATATGTATACTGTTGTCATATGAAACTGTGTATATGCATTAAGTTTGATTCTTGTTGGATTTCTGTAAATTTTAGTAATCTGTCTGTGTAAGAGAAAAAAAAACACCTTAACTCTGGTCATATTAAAGTTATTCAGTATATTTTATGCATTCTAACAGATTATTATCCTAAGTATATGAGAATGAAGCCTATAAGTTTATCTACTCGGCGCTTAACAGTTAACTAACAGCTAACTGTTAAGATGTTAACAGTTAACGATTAACTGTTGAAAATTAACAGTTAACTTGCATGCCCTAATGAAGAGTGCCCAGGCCAGGGATTGGCCACTTCAATCGTTCTAATGTCCAGCCACATTTTCGTCCGAGTTCGCAGAATGAGGGCCATGCAGCAGTCTTTATATTTTTTCACGGGATTATATGCGCACACGGTTTTAAAGTCTTCCTACCTACCTGAATAAATTTTATGCTGAAAAATAATAAGTGCACACACTATTGCTAATCTTGACATGCTGTTAAATTTTCACAATCTTCATTTTCATTCAATGAATTGGCATTTTCAACTTCAGCAGCTTAAAATGTTTTTAATGTTATCCCTAAATGACTTAGTAATAGCCGATAAAACATAATAACTCATATTCAATGATGTAAATGATGATAGTTGGCACTGATGCGTATACTGTCCAGACAATATTTATTAAACCTCTTGCCAAATACCACGAAAAATGACAGGACTGCTTCTAGGCTAGGGGAGTGGGGGGGGGGGGGGGGGGGGGATGGGTTATGCTATAAACCTAGACCGATCCATCAGTCCCTACATGTAGATGTAGGGACTGATTCCAAACCATAGGTTTTTTCAGCCCATGAGGCATTTTCAAAAAGTCACTCAGGTAAACAATTACTATTTGAAGAATAATGCTTATTTTCGGACACAATCACTCTAGTCATAATTGTAGGCAATATACAGGGTGCGGCATAAAAACTTGCACCAGCAGCTACTGCTACCTCTTCTGTTATTATCTCAAGTGATAATCATCACATGCAGCTGCAGTCATACACACGAAAGTAATTATAGTCCTACATTATCTTTATTAATATATTTTGTTGTTTCCTCACAAATTATTGATAATATGGATCTAAATATCAATACAAACATTAGATTATGTTCCTGATCATACAGATGTGTTACAGACACCTTTGTTGACCTTTGCCACCAAAAATAGGACAAATAGATTCATTTTTAATAAGAAGGTAGACCATTGACACCTTTGAGGTGAAAAAAGCAATTTTGGATTCTGATCAATTTTCTGTCTTTTCTGTCCTGAAAATCATGTGACATTTTCCAGATTAGTTGTAGATCCAAAAAGTCCCTCTGGAATAACATTATATATCTCTGTTTTAATTTTATGACCTTGCTGGATCAAAACTGAAACCAACCTTCTTATCAACTAATACCATAATATACATATGCATGTATAGATAACACTGAAGGAGGATTCTCTGCGAATATTATATTTACGGTGGCTTCAGAGGTGTATTACCTAGGAAATCTCTTATTTGTAAATTTTTCTGCAACTAGAGACACCATGCAAGCAGACAGAAGTCTGACTTCTGTGACACGTGTCTCTCAGAACAAGCCTTGCAGCATGCACCCTCTCAATAATTCAGACACTGATATTGTCTGACATTACAAGATCAAAAATATCACAATGACCAATTGCTTATAGGCCTACCCCTTACTAAATGTGGCAAAACTTTAAAAGACCTCATAAGCATTTGAGTAACCTAGAGCTATCCTGAAAGAGGAGAAGCCCAGTGCAAGTTTTTGGGCCGCACCCTGTATTTCTCTATTTCTGTGTGTGATTGCTGGTGACTGATCTAGCTTAATAACCACAAAATACTGCAAAGATTACGACAAAATCACACTAAAAAAGTTGTGATAGTCACGCCGTCCTCAAAAATATCAACAGAACAGTGAATCGACGGGAATGACGTCACTGGCCATTCCTCAAGGATTAACAACATTACAGAAATACAATCTGACTATCCTAATGTTTAACACATCAATTTTAGCATCAACGCAATCTACATACCTTGAAAAATACTATATAAATTATCGTTTTTAAAGTTGTGAATCGGTAGCATTTCATTTTTTACTTGCTTATGACGCAACGTCGTGGTGGCACGCGCGTGGATATTAGAGATAACAAAAGTGAGAAATCATTATAGATGCATAAGAAAAATATTTTTGTGCTAAAAGCAGTTCTTAAAAAGCTAATTACTGCTCTTCGAGATTATGTTTCATAAAGCATGGCAAATAATATTTTTTTGCTAAATCGTCAGAGATTATATCTTCACAGAGGGCACTGCAGTGACGTGACAGGTGCGCCACCATGCATACAAAAAATATCCTGAAATATAAGATTTTTAGCTCTTAAATGTGTGAAGCAGTACTAATATAGTGGATTTATTTTATTGTAAGAATTCTAGATCAAAATAAAACGAAAACAAGGTCTATTTCTTAAAAAAACAACTGCCGTCAACTTTGTTTTACTTGTATCATGTTAGACGAATTTTGTGTGGACGATTTGTACGACGTCAAAACAAGTATTCCTTCTAAAAAGGATTGGGCGTTGAGTAGAGGTTTGATGATATGGGGAATGACTGTAAATGAAAAGCAACGCAGTGACAACACAGGGGATTTTGTAGAAAAGTTAAATTTTTTCTGAAATGGAACGGCCTTTTATAAACAGTAAGGCACTGTGGCAAAAACATGCTTGAGTATCATATGACTAAGAATCTTTTCTAATAACAAAATGTTTAATGATCTAGGAATGTAGAATAATGAGCTATGAAACATGTTGTAAGGGTGTGCTGTTTTTGCAACAGTAGTGGTTTCCATGTGATAAAAATGGTGTATATAGATATAGGCGACTTACAGACAAAACAATTCTGTAATGCAATGTACATATAATATATAAATAATAATACTACCCCTGAATAATGTATGAGTATCTTAGGAATAGGAACTGTTCTGAATAGGAACATTTGCAATAAAAGCCTGGCACTGTAATGACCTAATGTAAATAAAAAAAGGATGGAATTGCGAATAATCTGGAATACATATTGTAAAGGTGTGTTTTAAGCAGGAGCTTTAATAATGGGATAAGAGCAGTGTATAATCATACAGTTGATATTGCCAAAAAAAGCATTGTGTAATGTCATATACAATAAATTGGCCATAATGTAGTTATCTTAAAAGTATAGATGTATATTTCAATGAAAGTAATTATGATACGCCAGATACGGGTGAGCTGCTGCTTAGTGGAGTGAGTGTTTTAACAAGCTTAAGATGCAGTTTTCATTAAATTTTGTAAGGAAATTTTTTATATGAATGGGGAACTGCTGTTGTCAACACATGCACAAGTATGTTATCACAAACATTTTCTACAAACAAGTCTATTATGATCAACAGTGCAATATCATGAACGAATGTCAAAGTTTCAGTAAACTTGTGCAATTAAAGCTTTTATATGAACAGTAAGGCACTGTTGTGAACACAAACATGTGCATCTTAACACTAGTAACAGTTTGAACTGGGCAGTCTAATGCTGGTATAGGACTGCAATAGCATTACTGATGTGTGAAAGTTTCAATAAATGCAAAGAAAGCGTATATATGAACAATAAACCAGTGTTGTGAACACATGGATGGGCCTGTTATGACTAGGATGGATGGATGGATAGAAGGGCTTTACGTCCTGTATTTTCGCGCTTGTTGAGGCCTAAAAGGACTCAAAAATAGTTGCCCTAACCTCTCAAGCTATAGGAATAGAAAGATAATGAAAAAAGGTTTAAGAAAATATTTTTTTGGTTGCTGTACCTTGTATAGGACCCAGGTTCAAAACGCCTGAAAATTGCATATATAGGACACTCTGTGACCTTGACCCTGTAACGAAAAATTCTGAAATAACTCACATTTGTGAAGCACATGTATATACACTCCTGTGAATTTTTTTGGTTCAATCTATCAACAACATTTTGGTCTGAGTAAGCAAATACAACTCGCCCAATTTTTTTTCGCCCAATAAAAAACTTGCCCTTGGCTTTGTGTTTGTTAATTAGTTAAAAGATAACTTGTTAAAGAACCATTAAAATGCGTTTTTTCACCCCTGTGTGTTTGTTATTTGTGTAGTTAGTTAAAAGATAACTTGTCATTGAAGAACCATTAAAATGCGTTTTTGTGTTAGGTACAGCTGTAAATATGGAGATATATATATTGATATGTATCTCAAAAAAAAATATAAAAGATGTCTATAGAGCTATATAGATATATCTATAAAATTAATAATAAAAGATATCTATAGAGCTATAACAGCTATATATATAGGCATTTACCCTATAACTGAAATATATTATAACATAAATGATATTTACGATATGTAAATATATGTAATAATATAGATCAATTCAATTAGCCAAATGTAAAGAAGTCCTTCACAAAGGTTAATTGTCATTAGTGAATTGCAATTGCCTCCATACATACCTGGATTGCAGGTTTAATGTCATGTGCTATGCAATTCACAATTAAAGAGAAGTCACTTTGAACATCATGTATATCTGAGTGTTAATTGTCATTTGGTATAACAGTCAGAATTATTCTGCTTTTTGCCACAGATGACATGCTAAAAAAAACTCAAGGCCATCAGTGTTTTACAGCGTCCGCGACGATAATTGTTCTTTTTAATAAATATTTGTGCAATAAATGTGGTACCAGAATCAGATTCTTCTTTTTACTTATACTCTATAAAGTATTACACTTGAAGCTTGCCTCCGAACTTTTAAAAATACTGTAACAGTTATATTATACGATGGCGGTCTGCGGTCCGCTGGATCCGCCGTTTACATGTAGGCCTATGCATACGATGGCGGTCGACGGTCCGCTGATTCACCCGTTTACATGTACGCATACATGCGGCGAGGATGGTAAAATAAAGATGCGTCTACTATCACTTAACTTTGACAAATTGGGCGAGTTATATTTGTGGCGAGAAAAAATTGGGCGAATTGACTGTACTCCTTCGAAAGGCACCTGCAGCTGTCAGCTATCAGCAAAAGGAAGCCACAACGAATCTGAATTGCGGAGCTTAAATCGGTTACTCCCATGGGATGAACTGCCACTTAACAATTATTAATGTGCACAAGGAATATAGATCAGTGAAGTTGGCTACCCGAACCTAGCTACCTGACAGCTACCCGGCAGCTACCTGAAGATGTAAAGTTAGCTACCCGAACCCAGCTACCTGACAGCTACCTGGCAGCTACCTGAACTTTCCGTGTATAAAACTCAAAAACAGTTGAGTGTAATTTTTCCGTTTTTGCGCCAAAAGATACTTAGGGCAAAGGTTTACGTTCTAGAAGTTTTTCGGAATTTTCCGAGCACGTCGAAGATGTGATAAATCAAAATAATTGAAAAAATGACGTTTTTTACCGTAACGCAAACGGTACCTTTTTGGAGTGTCCGGTTGAGAAAGTGCCGGTAGAAAACAAAAATTAACTTTTGTGTCTAACTTTTAGCATAGACAAAACTAGTCTTCGCAACCCTTAAAGGGGTCAAATTCATTAGTACTTTCGGGTAGCTGCCAGGTAGCTGGAATTTGGCTCGCCTCTTTTTTGCCACCCTCTTGTAAACGGTTTCACGGATCTTTACCGTTTTTGACACAAAGATACATTCGGCATAGGCCTACATTTTAGAATTTTTCCAGAATTTTCAGAAGGGTTACGGCTCTGAATTATCAAAAAAACTCAAAAACGACCTCTTTTGCCGTAGCTGCGATTGTAAATTTACCGGTTGACCGGTTGGGACAGTACCGGTAAAAAACAAAAATTAACTTTTGTATCTAACTTTTGTAATATGTAAAACTGACCTGTGCACCCGTTAAGTGGGTGTAATTAGGCCTTAGATTCGGGTAGCTGCCAGGTAGCTAGCTTCGCTATCGCATATTCCTCGAAAACGGTCAAACGTGATTTTTCCGTTTTTGCGCCAAAAGATACTTAGGGCAAAGGTTTACGTTCTAGAATTTTTTCGGAATTTTCCGAGCGCGTCGAAGATGTGATAAATCAAAATAATTGAAAAAATGACGTTTTTTACCGTAACGCAAACGGTACCTTTTTGGAGTGTCCGGTTGAGAAAGCGCCGGTAGAAAACAAAAATTAACTTTTGTGTCTAACTTTTAGCATAGACAAAACTAGTCTTTGCAACCCTTAAAGGGGTCAAATTCATTAGTACTTTCGGGTAGCTGCCAGGTAGCTGGAATTTGGCTCGCCTCTTTTTTGCCACCCTCTCGTAAACGGTTTCACGGATCTTTACCGTTTTTGACACAAAGATACATTTGGCATAGGCCTACATTTTAGAATTTTTCCAGAATTTTCAGAAGGGTTACGGCTCTGAAATATCAAAAAAACTCAAAAACGACCTCTTTTGCCGTAGCTGCGATTGTAAATTTACCGGTTGACAGGTTGGGACAGTACCGGTAAAAAACAAAAATTAACTTTTGTATCTAACTTTTGCAATATGTAAAACTGACCTGTGCACCCGTTAAGTGGGTGTAATTAGGCCTTAGATTCGGGTAGCTGCCAGGTAGCTAGCTTCGCTATCACATATTCCTCGAAAACGGTCAAACGTGATTTTTCTGTTTTTGCGCCAAAAGATACTTAGGGCAAAGGTTTACCTTCTAGAATTTTTTCGGAATTTTCCGAGCGCGTCGAAGATGTGATAAATCAAAATAATTGAAAAAATGACGTTTTTTACCGTAACGCAAACGGTACCTTTTTGGAGTGTCCGGTTGAGAAAGCGCCGGTAGAAAACAAAAATTAACTTTTGTGTCTAACTTTTAGCATAGACAAAACTAGTCTTTGCAACCCTTAAAGGGGTCAAATTCATTAGTACTTTCGGGTAGCTGCCAGGTAGCTGGAATTTGGCTCGCCTCTTTTTTGCCACCCTCTCGTAAACGGTTTCACGGATCTTTACCGTTTTTGACACAAAGATACATTTGGCATAGGCCTACATTTTAGAATTTTTCCAGAATTTTCAGAAGGGTTACGGCTCTGAAATATCAAAAAACTCAAAAACGACCTCTTTTGCCGTAGCTGCGATTGTAAATTTACCGGTTGACCGGTTGGGACAGTACCGGTAAAAAACAAAAATTAACTTTTGTATCTAACTTTTGCAATATGTAAAACTGACCTGTGCACCCGTTAAGTGGGTGTAATTAGGCCTTAGATTCGGGTAGCTGCCAGGTAGCTAGCTTCGCTATCGCATATTCCTCGAAAACGGTCAAACGTGATTTTTCCGTTTTTGCGCCAAAAGATACTTAGGGCAAAGGTTTACGTTCTAGAATTTTTTCGGAATTTTCCGAGCGTGTCGAAGATGTGATAAATCAAAATAATTGAAAAAATGACGTTTTTTACCGTAACGCAAACGGTACCTTTTTGGAGTGTCCGGTTGAGAAAGCGCCGGTAGAAAACAAAAATTCACTTTTGTGTCTAACTTTTAGCATAGACAAAACTAGTCTTTGCAACCCTTAAAGGGGTCAAATTCATTAGTACTTTCGGGTAGCTGCCAGGTAGCTGGAATTTGGCTCGCCTCTTTTTTGCCACCCTCTCGTAAACGGTTTCACGGATCTTTACCGTTTTTGACACAAAGATACATTTGGCATAGGCCTACATATTAGAATTTTTCCAGAATTTTCAGAAGGGTTACGGCTCTGAAATATAAAAAAAACAAAAAAACGACCTCTTTTGCCGTAGCTGCGATTGTAAATTTACCGGTTGACCGGTTGGAACAGTACCGGTAAAAAACAAAAATTAACTTTTGTATCTAACTTTTGCAATATGTAAAACTGACCTGTGCACCCGTTAAGTGGGTGTAATTAGGCCTTAGATTCGGGTAGCTGCCAGGTAGCTAGCTTCGCTATCGCATATTCCTCGAAAACGGTCAAACGTGATTTTTCCGTTTTTGCGCCAAAAGATACTTAGGGCAAAGGTTTACTTTCTAGAATTTTTTCGGAATTTTCCGAGCATGTCGAAGATGTGATAAATCAAAATAATTGAAAAAATGACGTTTTTTACCGTAACGCAAACGGTAGCTTTTTGGAGTGTCCGGTTGAGAAAGCGCCGTAATGAAACAGAACAAACTTTTGTGTGTAACATTTAGCGTACACGGAACTGGTCCACTCTCTTTGATATTCATACTTTGGTTAATATTTTTTTTCCTACATCTTGATGCATTGTGTAGTTCTGCAGTCACTGTAAGTAAAGAGGTTTTTTTATGACAGTTTTTTTCACAGACAATTAGAAAATCCATAATGAAAATTTATTTATTTTCTGGATTTTCTTTTGTGAGAAAAGTAAGAAAAGCTAAATTCGATCTGATGCATAAGACTTTAGCTCCCCTGGTGGATGCATTTGGTAACTGCTACCTTTGGTACCTTAAAAATTCTAAATTATTTTCATCATCTTAATTATAGAATGCAAATGCAAGTATGAACTTTTAGAAACACATTCAAATGCAAATGTATTTGCTTTTTTCAAATGTAATACACCTAAAAAAAGTATCAAGATATATAACAATTATTTTTAAATTAAAGATTTAAAAATGGAAGTGGCCAACTATAGTGATGATTAGGAATTTCCACTGTATTATATTATTATATTATCCCTCTATAATCAAATCATTGTGGTAAAGACGCTTATGTAATATTCTCACTCATTCATTAATAAATGCCAATGTTGCAGTGAACAAAATGTTATGTTTAGGTAATGTTTAACAATATTTATTTATTGTGTAGTATTCAAGTATTGCACCTGATATTTTACTCAGTTTCACTGGGTGATTAAACAAAGACCACATGTTTGGCAAAATAGAGGTCTAAATCTAGGACATTTTCTAGGTCAACAATAGTCAATTAAATGTACTGTTTTGCTGAGCCCCTATTGTTTGGAATTACATAAGAAAGGGTGACAGTCAGTAGAAGGGAAATTCCTCTTCTCTATTGTGTTCAGATTTAGCATGACTAAATTGACCTTTGAAAAAATAGCTTAAGAATTATAATTTTAATAGTAGTTATTTAACCTCTTTGTACAGAGAGAAATTGCATCAAAACATACCATAAAATAGTTAAAATCTACGATGGCTGGGTTAAGACATGCACTCTTTATTTTTCATTTTGTGGGAATTAAATAGTATTTCGTACTCACGGAAAATACGTTAAACTGTTGCTGATATATGGCCAGAAGAATTACTCAGTCTAAGTAAGTTGACCTGCATTCAATAGTCAATGATAGAATAACATATATAACACATTGTACAAGTGGTGTCAGTTGTTGCCCCTAATCTGAGTCTAATACCAAGGCAGATAGACAGACAGACAGACAGACAGATAGATAGATAGATAGATGGATAGATGGATAGATAGACAGATAGGTAGATTGATTGATTGATTGATTGATAAAGATCTATATATATATATATATATATATATATATATATATATATATATATATATATATATATATATATATATATATATAGATAGATAGATAGCAGAAAGTGAACTTAGTGCAGCCCTTTTAGGCAAGTTCTTTCCCACTCACAAGGGTTGATTATCAACTGAAAGAGAGGGACACAGGCACTTACGTTACACATGTATGGAGAATTTTATTTGCTTAAGCATAGACACCAAGTACAAGGGAACATCTCCAAATGCCATTCAGCTGAGAAGTTGCACATGAAGATTGCCTGGAATGGGGGAAAAAGCATCTTATCCTATCCTATCCTATCCTATCCTATCAAGCACACTATATGATATCTTTATCTGCATACATATATACACCACAACAAGTAGAAAAAGATGACAAACAGAATACCAGGTTATTAAATCGAAAAAATAAAATTGGCTGCAGCTATAAGACAAGAGGGGACTGCATGCTTATAGGCCTACATAATGTAAGTCATGAAATCAAAGTCATTTGACCAGTGGTGGAACTCCTTTGGGAGGGTCGCAACCAGAGCTAACATTTTGAAGAGGTTGAGCTCTTTAAAAATTTTGAAAAGAAAAAGAAACTTATAACACTATTTAAGTTCACACTAACTAAATAATAACATTAAATAGTATATAATTTTGGCTTAACATGCCGCAGAGGTGAAATTCTCAAATTTTTCATTCCAACTTCTAAAGGGCCTTGGGGTGGGGGTGTGGGGGATCTGACCCCATATCGCCCCCCCCCCCCTATGTGGCTACACCCTTTCTCTTCAGTAGGGGATAACCTAATTTATCTACAACCCAGATAGATAGATGGACAGACAGATAGGCATCAGTATCACAACAGAAGAGCATGACCAGAAATAGGTTTTCAATCAAATGCACTTAAGGAAACTGCAGGGGTGGGGTTGGAAATGTTTGGAGGGGGTTGGGAGGAGGGGGGGGGGCCTAATTCTACCTTTGATGTACCCCAGTGTCCTCTCCTGGTCTAATTTCTCCAAGCCATTTCTAAATTAACAGTGTGCATTTTTCTTGTGTCAAAAAGAAGGTAACTTTGATGGGTTCACTGGAAAACCAGTGTCAGCACTTCTTGGATCTTGTAAGGATCTTGTAGGGACTAATATTTCGTCCAAACAAAATAAGTATTTCGTTTGAACAAATTAGTAATTCATTATAACGAAATACTATGTCGTTATAACGAAATCCTGCATGAATACTATTTCGTGAGAACGAAATAAAAAATAAAAAGTGCATGTCCTATCCCAGCCACCGTAAAAATCTGATAAAATGCATCATTTAAAATGAGATAAGATAAATGATATTAGAAAAGAGATCATCAATACATTGGACAGCTTATCAAATAGGTAACACAAGACACCATGGGGTAAATATGATGTGTACTAAAAATACCTCAAAGTGTTTCAATGCACACTTTAATAGCAGATAATAATATAAGAAACATGATGTATATACAACTCTTATTGATTGAGTAATTGACAATTTGAGCAACATTAACCTATACAATAAATGCCACTTTTTCATTCATTTGTGAAGACTTTTTAGCTAATAATTGTTTATCAATTTGTAATGAACTATCTACTGTGTGAAGTTTTAAATCTGTGTAAGTTATATTACAAGTAATTAATTATAACTTACAATATTAGTATGTGCTTATTTTCATATCTTACCTAAACTAGCATTTAGAAAGACATTTGAAAAAATGCAAATGTTTTAAAATCAAATGCAAATGTAAATATTCAGTTTAAAAAATGCAAATGTAAGTGCAAATGTTCGCAAATGCATATGCATTTAAAATGCAATGCAAATGCAGCATTTGTAACTGTCTCTGCTTGGGATCCTTGAATCTTCATACCCACCTATGTAGATTGCTTCACAAAAAGCATAAAAATATCCTAATTGTTTGGATTTGTTTTCCTCTGTGTTGTAATTCTAATGACTTTCACAAAATGGACAAATACTCTTAAAGATTAAATGAGTCTATGGGTATAAATTGAGTATGAATTATTGTATGAAAGGGGGAAAGAACTTTTGTTCTCAGTTTGTGATGTCCATGATGTCTTTGTCAACATTTTGGTTTCCAGATGAAAGCAAAAGTTACCGGGGGAGTATCGCATTGTGGCTTAGTACATAGGCGAACATAGCTGTGCGACAGCTTCTTAATGTTTTTGGGCTGTAATTTTATCCTACGCTGGCATTATTTGCCAATCACATTGACTTGAATCATCAGAAGAGGTTCTAGCCACAAGATGCAGCCCTCCGAAAATGGCGGGAAATGCTATCTATCTATTACTTTTTACTTTCATCAATCAGACTATGCTTAAAATGATAAAAATTGTTTAGATTTAGATCTGTGAAAATAGCTGTCATAAAACCTTTACTTACAGTGACTGCAGAACTACACAATGCATCAAGATGTAGGAAAAAATATATTAACCAGAGTATGAATATGAAAGAGAGTGGAGCAGTTCTGTGTACGCTACAAGTTAGACACAAAAGTTCTTTTTTGTTTTCTACCGGCGCTTTCTCAATCGGACACTCCAAAAACCTACCGTTTGTGTTACGGTAAAAAACGTCATTTTTTCAATTATTTTGATTTATCACATCTTCGACATGCTCGGAAAATTCCGAAAAAATTCTAGAAAGTAAACCTTTGCCCTAAGTACCTTTTGGCGCAAAAACGGAAAAATCACGTTAGACCGTTTTCGAGGAATATGCGATAGCGAAGCTAGCTACCTGGCAGCTACCCGAATCTAAGGCCTAATTACACCCACTTAACGGGTGCACAGGTCAGTTTTACATATTGCAAAAGTTAGATACAAAAGTTAATTTTTGTTTTTTACCGGTACTGTCCTAACCGGTCAACCGGTAAATTTACAATCGCAGCTACGGCAAAAGAGGTTGTTTTTGAGTTTTTTTGATATTTCAGAGCCGTAACCCTTTGGAAAATTCTGGAAAAATTCTAAAATGTAGACCTTTGCCAAATGTATCTTTGTGTCAAAAACGGTAAGGATCCGTGAAACCGTTTACGAGAGGGTGGCAAAAAAGAGGCGAGCCAAATTCCAGCTACCTGGCAGCTACCGAAAGTACTAATGAATTTGACCCCTTTAAGGGTTGCAAAGACTAGTTTTGTCTATGCTAAAAGTTAGACACAAAAGTTAATTTTTGTTTTCTACTGGCGCTTTCTCAACCGGACACTCCAAAAAGCTACCGTTTGCGTTACGGTAAAAAACGTCATTTTTTCAATTATTTTGATATATCACATCTTTGACGTGCTCGGAAAATTCCGAAAAAATTCTAGAACGTAAACCTTTGCCCTAAGTATCTTTTGGCGCAAAAACAGAAAAATCACGTTTGACCGTTTTCGAGGAATATGCGATAGCGAAGCTAGCTACCTGGCAGCTACCCGAATCTAACGCCTAATTACACCCACTTAACGGGTGCACAGGTCTGTTTTACATATTGCAAAAGTTAGATACAAAAGTTAATTTTTGTTTTTTACCGGTACTGTCCCAACCGGTCAACCGGTAAATTTACAATCGCAGCTACGGCAAAAGAGGTTGTTTTTGAGTTTTTTTGATATTTCAGAGCCGTAACCCTTTGGAAAATTCTGGAAAAATTCTAAAATGTAGACCTATGCCGAATGTATCTTTGTGTCAAAAACGGTAAGGATCCGTGAAACCGTTTACGAGAGGGTGGCAAAAAAGAGGCGAGCCAAATTCCAGCTACCTGGCAGCTACCCGAAAGTACTAATGAATTTGACCCCTTTAAGGGTTGCAAAGACTAGTTTTGTCTATGCTAAAAGTTAGACACAAAAGTTAATTTTTGTTTTCTACTGGCACTTTCTCAACCGGACACTCCAAAAAGCTACCGTTTGCGTTACGGTAAAAAACGTCATTTTTTCAATTATTTTGATTTATCACATCTTCGACGTGCTCGGAAAATTCCGAAAAAATTCTAGAATGTAAACCTTTGCCCTAAGTATCTTTTGGAGCAAAAACGGAAAAATTACACTCAACTGTTTTTGAGTTATATACATGGAAAGTTCGGGTAGCTGCCAGGTAGCTGTCAGGTAGCTGGGTTCGGGTAGCTAACTTTACACCTTCAGGTAGCTGCCGGGTAGCTGTCAGGTAGCTAGGTTCGGGTAGCCAACTTCACTGATCTAAGGAATATCCTTTCACAGTCTTACACCATTTTGGACTAATTAAGCCTATTAATCAAAAACTTGCCGCCGTATTTACATGTTGGCCTAACCCAATACAGCTCCATAAAGGCCGTTTGGAATCCGCCTTTCATGTACACAAAATGGCGGCCAGAGGTCAAAGTTCACCAGAGTTGGACTCATATGTGGGTGCCGCCACGCCCACTAAAATCACGGATTTTGACAGGCTTGAATTTATACTATAATCAGACTTTTCTCGGCTTCTACTTGTCGGATCTTCATTACATTTGGTTTGTAAGTTGCGCTTTTGTATTGCGGGGTTTTAATGGTGTGCCATTTATAGCTACAGTGCCCGACGTCGAAGTTGTGGCCGACACCGGAGTTGTGGACTTCAATAGTGACGTCCAGGGGCGGATTCAGAACATTTTGACAGTGAAAGATTTAGAATAATAGCGATATCTATCACCCTTTTCAATCAGAATGTTTGGATCGGCCCCAGGACGTCACTATTGAAGTCCACGACTCCGGTGTCGGCCACAACTTCGACGTCGGCCACTGTATACTCCCAAAACTGTACAAAAGCGCAAGTTAAAACAGTTTTGGCAGGATTTCCCTATGGTGTGAAACCGCGCTACTATTATAAACCATACACCAAATGGCGATTGTGATGCCTGTGGAATTTGCGGACTTTTATATAATAATTTCCATCTCTAGACCAATCAAAACACTACCCGTGAGGTTGGCTATAGCTTTTCAGATAGGTTTGTGAAATTTTTTTTAATGTGGAGGAGACCACAATCTGGCTCTCTAAAATTAAGTTGTTTTGAGAATTTTAAATGTTTATTGTTCAATATTACCAATCAATATTTTTTTGTTTTCTAACCAAGATATTAAATGGTTCACTCTAAGACCGGTCAAGTTGAATCAACCCAGTTCAAATAGTGCAGTGCGCTGCTGCAGCAGGATGATTAAGTCAAGTCAGCTTATTACAATTAAGGCCTATTACAAGTTCAACTTAATTTGTTTGTGTTATAATAACAAGGATGACTAAGCTGCCCAGCGCTGGATGTCTTGCTGTGTGCTATATAAATTATTGAATGATTATCATGACAGTCACTTCTATAGGTGTTATGAAATTCAAAGAATAATAACTTTTGGCATGAGTTATTATGTGCATATTTAAGAAAAAATATAAGATACCTTTTAATCCACCTACGGTTAAATATTCACAGATTTGAGTGGACTTGAACCTAGGTCCCAAAACAACAGCTTCACATAGCAAGCACTCAACCAACTGAGCTAAATCACTATTGAATGCAGTCACGTAACCAGCAGGAGACACTTATAGCTAGGAATATCGAAGGTTTTCTTGTAACTACAGGGTATTGTGAGAATTGCATTTCTTACATCCGGACAAAACAAATGCTTTATGGAATAACTGCAACACGAACAAGGGCGGATCCAGAAAAGTTTTCACGAAAGGGGGGGGGGGGGGGTTGACAGATAAAAATGTAATGCTAGAGCCGCTGAATTTTTATTTAAATTAAAATGTACTAGGCAAGGGGGTGGGTTGCAAACTCTGACCCCCCCCCTCCCCCTAAATCCGCCACTGATGAACCTCAGAAACGTTGCTGATGGTCTTTATCTTTTTGTTGCGGAAATGGAGTTATGGCAATGAATTCTGTATCAGAAAATGGGGCATAATGGTCCGCCAATTCCACAACTTTGCAACAATGCAAAAAGGAAGCGAAATATACGACATTTCCATCGGAATCTTGGTCCCTTGTCACGTGGTAGCATTTTTTGGAACTCTGCTGATGTGTAGAAGGTGTGCAAGTCAGTTAATTTCGTCCAAAATGCAGGTTATATCGCTTTGACAATTATTATGGCAAATTTTCCAACCATGCCACTCCCTCTTTCATGAGTGCCGTCCGGTCTAGTATCTCATTTTTTTAGACTAATTAGTTGCATTGTTATGACAACTGTTTTAAGTCAAATTATATTTTTAATAGAATCTTGCGTTATATTTAGATAGTATGTTAAACTAATGTCTAACCAACTGAGCTAACCAGGACTAGGCTAATGAGTGATTCATTGTTGCTAGTCATATGAGAATACTGACAATTTAATAATAGATTGAATAACTTAATTGCTTTAACTTAATGATTGTTCTTTGTTAAGTTGACTTAATGTGAATAGCCTGACTCAACTGGACACCATGGAACTTGCTGTGTCCACTTAAATCATTTAAGCCAACTTAACGAGCCGGGTTTACAGTGTTGACCTTAAGGCTTAAGGCAACCAAATATATTGACTTGTTAAAACAAATATTTCGTTTCTACTTTGAGTGCAGGCCTATGATGAAGTTAAGTACAATTTAAAGTTACATTTGTAAGATTATTTAAGACTGTAGACTGGCTTTTCATCGATGTAATTGTGAAGTAGTTTCAGAATGTATTGAGTGATAACAGACTTTATAAGAAACCTAAATTAACATTGTTATCAACACTGCTTAAAATCAAACAACTTTGATATCCATGTAACGTGATTTGCTGCTCCATGGGGAATTTTCATTGACATCTGATGGGCATTTGCATGGAGCTGCAGATTTCGAAATCACATCAAAATAACCAAATTCCAAAAACGCAATGGGTTCACATCAAGCTGGTAAAAACTCATGGCGTCTCTTGAAGATAAATCCCTGATGAAACCATGGAAATAATCCTTTCTGTCACAGATTATTTCATATAGATCCGCAGAAACGCCAGAGGGATTACGATTCCAAAAATCCAAACGGGAGCCCAAATTCAATGCATAATACATGCAGAACCACATTTCTAACACAAATTCTAAATTCTTAAATATTATCTTGCAAAACAGAAATTTAACTGCATGAACAATCATGAACAGCGTCTGCGAGTTTATGACAAATGTAGAACAATAGCAAGCTGAGTATTGATATTGAAGTTGCACTGACTGAAATGTCAAACATGCTTAGAACTTTATATTATTTTTTTCTGCTGACTTTTCAAAAAATTCTGAGTGGTCAAAGTTCCTGGCACTTCGCCAATGTCATCTGGAAACAGGTCTAATTTTTAATGAGCATAATTCTTCGATCTTTTTTCATGAGGTGTGGCGAACTGTTATGAACATCTACGATCTAACTACGAACCCCTACGATGTACGAACTTCAACGAACTCCTAAGTTCATACGAACTCCTACCTACGAACTCCTACGATCTACTTACGACGTCCTACGAAGTCCTAAAAGTTCGTAGAAGGCTACGATGATTTTTGAACATGTCAAAAAAAATTGCAAGAACTCTGACGAACTCTGGCGATTAGGTACGCACTTTTACGATCTGTGACAACCTTTTTGATGAACTAGTAGTTCGTAGGAGTTTGGCAAGAAGTTCGGCAAGGTGGGAACAGGGTTTAACTCACGAACTCTGCTATTAAAATTTCACTACGGTATACAACTGAATCATAAATTTTCATACATGCATAAACAATCACAACATTGAAACTGGCTATATTACACTTCTAATTATAAAAGAAATTGCTCTCAAGTTTGCCTCACACTTTGGTGCCACAGATTTGTCATCCACAGACTCGAAGGTTGACTACTTTTCTGTATGAAGCTAATTTTGTATGACTTCTGACGTGAAATTAATCATTAAAAGCTCCATAAAGTTGCTCAATCATTTGTTCACACCAAGTCCAAATTTTCACATGAATAGGTGGCCATGAATAATTCACAAGTAAAGGAAACTGAATTGACAAATGATAATGAAAATACATTTATCACGTTTGTCTCGCCAAAGTTGTGCACCTGCCTACATATGTGATATTTTTAAGGCCACATTCCTCTCACAACCACATGACCAATCTAAAGCATTCACCCGGATGAATTTAAGCTGATGCCAGAATCATCAATTTTAGACTTACCACTTGCTTACTATGCACAGTAGTAGAGCCAAACCAAATATTATTCAGATACAGCATGTGGCTAGAAATATTTGCGCATAACATTGTTCTAATGGAGATATATAGACAGCTGTGTTTTAGAGCAACATTAACTTCACTATTTTCCCTTTCGGGCTTCTATAAGAGATGACAGGCCTATGGGCGCATAACTGTCACAACAACTTTCATGCAAATAAATTGTTAAATGTTCATGCACCTAAATTATTTATACTGAAATATAAATGCAACCAATATACTTGTAATGATGTTAAAAGATATGTACAAGAATCAGGGATAAGTAGCTTTTACTTATTTTTGTACAACCGATTTGAAATGGGAAAACAAACTAACGGTAGATACCCTGATTTACAAGGCTAGAATGATTGAATTTGTATTCAAAGCAATAAAGTATCTTGTCCTTCCTATTTTAAATAACTATTATAAATTTAATGCCAGAAGAGTCACTAGACAAAATAAAAAGCAAAAAAACAGCAGTTTATGCCGGCGGGATACTGTGGAATAATTTTCAGAAACAAACAATCATGATTTCAAAACATCAAAAGCATTACACAAAAGCATCAAAAACTTCATCAGTGGTTGCATACCTGTTATATTCCTGTCAAAAATAGATATTGACCTCCACTTATGGTTAATAAGATTACTGCCACTACTAAGGTCAATATCTTAATTTATTATTCCTCTGCAATGTCTCATAATCATAATTGCTCATTAAATACCAGCTTTCTTGACAATGCTAGTGTTTGGTTTGTTGCTTTTTGGTATTGTTATTGTTGACACACGTTTTGTTTTGATATATGTTTGCTCCATTGTGTCCATTGTTTACATGATTAGAGAACAGTGCATGGATAACCGTATAAGTATAGTGTTTGGTTACCTATTATATTATGTGTCTCAAGTGAGTGTACAATTGTTTGCAAAGTCAGCCAGTAATAGAATTTGTCCACTTGTCATTATGTTGTTTGGATACTGTTATGTGAAATATTCAAACATTAAACATTCAATTGAGTATGAAGCTCTCAATGGTAGATATGATCAAGTTGCCTGCTTTGAGTATGTTATATTTGTAATGTTTCAATTATCACCAAAAAAATAATTGGAAGATTACTGTGTATAATTCTATCTTTAGGTGGATTGTGCATTGTTTGCACTGAATTTATATAAGGTTGTGATGAATTTCATACATTTAATAATTTTAAGGTTGTTTGCATTGATGCTTTGATGATTCTGCAATTGAATATGGTTCATGTTTTTGAATTCTTGATCGTAATTGGCCAAAATTTAGTGGATATTATGTTGGTATATGGTTGTGATGGTTATTGGTCCTTGGTGTTTTGTTTGAGTCACAAATCCAGTTTACTGGTCATTAACATCTTGCCCATCTTGTTAATGACATATTATTATTTTACATGTTTAGTTGTTTTCTTTTCTTTTGGACCTATGTTTAACTGCTTAAATTACTACTTCATATTACTTTAAGCAGTTGTGGATTAATAAATTAATTCGGTTGCAGGTTTTCACGAAATTAGGTCCTCACAGATTGAAAAAATATATAAACAAATTATAAACCTTTATAAAGAAATTTGGGTTTGACCAACATCTAAATACTGAAAAGAGCTTGTGTAAAGCAAAAAGCTAAGTAAAAAATAATAGGCTTAACATTAAGATGGGAGGCATAATAAAACAGTTATTGACTGTAGTCGTGTAAACTGGCGTCTTATTGGCTTAAAAACAGATTTTATCCACCAAATGACAGCACCTCAAGTCTATCCATCCAGTACTATCCATCCAGTTGCAATCAGGTCGCTGTGCCAGCGCCACTGCGATCTTTTCCGGCGGAAAATGCTTTTTCATAAAAAGCATGAAGTGATTGTCGAAACAAGAGTCTGAAAAGTGAAAGTATAATTTGGATATGATATTCGCAAAATTTCACTAGGCCTATGTAGGATTGAAATGGTCTTTGGAGGTCTGAACCACTGACCTATAGGTCAGTGGTCTGAACAAGTTAGAATTTTTTTTTCAATGAGAGCCCAACAATTTTCAAAACATGGCCCATATATGTCAGGTCACATAGAGTAATACAGTGCAAAATGTTGTTGGGGGAAGTGATTTTGTGTTCAAATTCTGCTCCAGAAATAAAAACATTTATATCGATGATAGCACTGCTCTCTTCAAACTTTGTTGGAAGAAGGTTAACGAAGTCTCAGCAACTTACAGAAAGAACAACCAGTAGTACATACAGGAATATGGCTGATCATGCCCAGTTTTTATTACAAAATACAAAGGTCCTGGAAGAAAATAAACGGTTGAACAGCTACTCCATAAATCAGGACACCCGATGGTTAGCGTCAAGGAATCACTTGGGTTTTGCTTTAAGGATAGGGGGGGGGGGGGGGGTTTGTCTGGAAATGGCATCTCCCATGGTTCAGTATGGTGATTTCATCACTAAGTTCGTTTAAATATGGTCATTGTGATATTTTTGATCTTGTAATGTCAGACAATATCAGTGTCTGAATTATTAAGAGGGTGCATGCTGCAGGGCGTGTTCTGAGAGACACATGTCACAGAAATCAGACTTCTGTCTGCTTGCATGGTGTCTCTAGTTGAAGAAAAGTTTACAAATTAGAAATTTCCTAGTTAATACACCTCTGAAGCCACTGAAAATATAATATTTGCAGAGAATCCTCCTTCAGTGTTTTCTATACATGCATATGTATATAATGGTATTAGATGATAAGAAGGTTGTTTTCAGTTTTGATCCAGCAAGGTCATAAAGTTAAAACAGAGATATATAATGGTATTCCAGAGGGACTTTTTGAATCTACAACTAATCTGGAAAAAATCACATGATTTTCAGGAAGATGGGCCAGTTAATAAGACAGAAAAGACAGAAAATTGATCATAATCCAAAATAGAATTTTCCACCTCAAAGGTGTCAATGGTCTACCTTCTTATTAAAAATTAATCTATTTGTCCTTTTTTTGATTGACTGTAACACATCTGTATGATCAGTAACATAATCTAGTGCTTGTATAGTAAAGATAATGTAGGACTATAATTACTTTAGTGTGTATGACTGCAGCCGCATGTGATGATTATCACTTGAGATAATAACAGAAGAGGTAGCAGTAGCTGCTGGTGCAAGTTTTTATGCTGCACCTTGTACTTATCTGATTGGTCACGCAGAACTCTGAAGCGCCTATTCAGTGGTATTCCAAAATATATACCTTTCAACGCCAGAGGGCAACAGTTAAACAACTACAGCGGTGCCATCAAATCAGGCAAGGGCTGCTCGATTCACTTGCTACAAAACTGACGGGTAGCCGTTGGGAAGATGAGCAAAAATAAGGCTTGAAAAAAAAACAAAAACGGGTCTGATCACAATTCTATCTTCTTTCATTATGATCAGTACTTGGCAAATTCCAATGTTTACAAAGAACTTGGAATGTTCTCAGACATTCTAGACCAATCTAAAGTGAAACTTCACATAACTGCATGGCTTAAAAATTTATTTAGAACCCAAAATTACACTCTAACATGCAAATCTTGTACAGCATGTAAGTTCATCAAATGTGCAGCTTGGTAATTAATTATTGTAGTATAAGGATTTGGAACACTACGATTTTAAAACGTCTGGTGCAGCTTTTTGTCCACCAAGATGCCACTCCAGTTTAGTAAATACATATAAAATTTGGAGTAATTTACCAAACAGTACATGAGCATTAACCACATAAAACAACATCACCCTCACAGTGGAGTGCTTCTAGTGGGGGATTTCAATTAGTTACCTGACTGTTTGCTGGTAAAGTTAAGCAAATAATAAGAAGCCTGACACGTGGCAGTGCAATTCTAGACAGAGTTTCACGGACATGTTGCCCTTTTGTAGTGACTGAATCATCACTCACCGATTGGCTGCTCAGACCACAATGCTTTCGTATGTTACCCAAGCAGTGATTCATCACATGACAAGGGCACTGAACACAAACGTGTGCATTACCAGAGTCAAGGGGCACAACGATAAGGTCAGTTATAACATGAGCTGCTCGTTAAATGGGAGCTGTTATACCAAATGCAGTGAGAAGCTCATGTTTATCATTGAGATCATGTCCAATCTGATGGACAGATTCTTACCAAATAAACTAGTTAAGCGCCATAGCCAAAACCAGCAATGGTTCACCGACCATTTGAATTTCAAATTTTGAAGTTACTAATTGCTAGGAGGCAATTTTCATTTGTAAATGAGGATTTTAACATATCGGTTTCTTGGGAACACTCATCTAAAAAACCACTGGATTTAAAAAAATAAAAATGGGTTTGAATGCAAGTCAAAACGTCCGAAAACCGAAACGACCAAGGCCGTAATGTCCGAAAATGGTCCAAAACGTCCGAAAACCGAAACTCCCGATTCCCAAAACGTCCGAAATATGTCCGAAACGTCCAACTTTGCCAATGTACACATGAACTATTTTAACTTGAAGTAAATATAATTTCCAATTCTTAACCACATTTTTACAAAAACCTCAGTGGCTGGCCGGTCAGCAGGTTCATTGCTGGCCTCCGAAACGTCCGATTGGTGCGGTCAGCTTCAACTTAAATTAAAATCACCAAAAAAAAGTCTTGCTCATCAAATCTCATGTTAAACTACAGACAGAACTTGTATGTAAAATAAATTAAATGCATTTTTTTACAAACTATTGCGTTAAAATTACATAAAACAGCAAAAAACTTACTTACGTTTATCCACATCTATGCACAAGATGTTTTGTCTTGCAGGTATGCCTGCAGATAATATTAACCCTCACTCATTAAGAGCTGGTGTAGCAACAGATGTGGCTGCTTTGCAGTTGCCAAAGTTTGTAATTTAGCACCTCGGGCGTTGGAAATCCGAAGCCTACAAGGTCAATATTCGGCCTACTGATGCACAGACTGCCTTGATAGCTGGTCAACTGGTTAAGGCCCAAATACTCTCCTCCGCACATGACTAATTAACAACCTCATCCGCATATTGCTCTTGGGTTTTAACTAATGGACTTCCACAAGAGCAATCACCTTAGTTGTGTTTGAGTTTTTTTGCAATTTTTATATATGAGAATGTGTGCAACCAATAAATGGTTTGTCCATTTGTTCACACCTAGAATAGTCTTCGCGTTGTCTCTCAGTATTAAATATAACTTATTAATTCATAATATAATAAATGTACTTAATAATTTAGTCCTTTCATTTCCTGGTGCCACCGTCTTACCTGTAGGCCAATCACACTGATCTCAATATAATCCTACTACTTAAGCTAATAAAGCTGACAAACGCTGCCATATTCGTCATTCTCTAGCATTTCTTCACCCGACCACCATCGCTTTATCTAGATTGATTATCTCTCGCATTATCATCATTAATCTAAAAATGTATAGTGTTTCTTACAGCATTTATCTGTGAGTATTATATTTTTTGCCTTTTATGCTCAGGTTACATGTAAACTTTACTTTCTCCTTTTGTTCATAACAGTTAAGATAACGCCTAAGTTATGCTAAGTAATCTGTGAGTATCTTCGTTTTATTTACTCACTTTTGTGTTCAGCTTGTTGTTCGTGATATTTAAGGTACATGTAAGATTTCACCCCTTGTTTTGTGTTGATGTCGCTGCTATATTTCAGGTAGCACATAACAATAAGTGTAATTTCAGGTAGCACATAACAATAAGTGTAATTTCAGGTAGCACATAACAATAAGTGTAATTTCAGGTAGCACATAACAATAAGTGTAATTTCAGGTAGCACATAACAATAGGTGTAATTTCAGGTAGCACATAACAATAAGTGTAATTTCAGGTAGCACATAACAATAAGTGTAATTTCAGGTAGCACATAACAATAGGTGTAATTTCAGGTAGCACATAACAATAAGTGTAATTTCAGGTAGCACATAACAATAAGTGTAATTTCAGGTAACACATAACAATAAGTGTAATTTCAGGTAGCACATAACAATAAGTGTAATTTCAGGTAACACATAACAATAAGGTAGCACATAACAATAAATGTAATTTCAGGTAACACATAACAATAAGTGTAATTTCAGGTAGCCCATAACAATAAGTGTAATTTCAGGTAACACATAACAATAAGTGTCATTTCAGGTAGCAGTGTAGCACATAACAATAAGTGTAATTTCAGGTAACACATAACAATAAGTGTCATTTCAAACTTAGTAACGATCTCACCAGTAACATAGTTGTAAGAATTAGGAGTTGTAAGAGCTTACTTTTAATTATTTTTGATCCAACTTGTGTTTCGTTGCAATTTTTCATGTTTGAGAATGTGTACAACCAATAACTGGTTTGTCCGTTTGTCCACACCTAAAATAGTCTTCGCATTGTCTCTCAGTATTAGAAACATGTAGCAATTTGCAGATTCAACCTACTTTAATCATTTAAGTCAACACAATAAGCCGCGTATAGAGTGTGTTAATATGACTTATGTTATTTATTTTTTTGCTGAGCATCATGGCATAAACAACCACTAATCAGATTGCAGTCAACGACCTGACAGAATACCGGCACGAATCCTCAAATATTTCGCCCTTGTCCTTGCATATGCTGGTCCAATGCTTCCCTGCAGGAGGATAACATGGCTGCGTACTCCAAATGGTATTACATTGATCTCCGTATAATGCAGCAAAATGAGCCAAACTAATACTGGCTAAGTCAATAGACCACTTTGGAACACACGTAAGGATGTTACTGGTCGACTTACCAAATCATTTGATCTAGTGGACCACTCCATAGTTCTGAATACGCTGATTGCCATGACAGCCAGTTTTCTGACCAGGAGGAGAGGAGGAGGAGGAGGAAATTTAGCCACTCTTACAAAGTTGCATACCTGCTGTTAAGTGAATCAGCCTTCACTTTCGTGGTGCGAAACCTACACTGTCGGGGACTGTAGGCCTATTACTTTTGTGGTACGACAGTATACTATCACTGTCGTGGTGCGAAGGTGTCGTGGGGCGAAGGTGTCGTGGGGCAAAAGTAGGTGCTGTCGCAGTCTGACAGCTCAACTTTCGGGGGGCGAAGGTTCAACTGTCGGGGGGTGAAACCTCTACTGTCAGGGGGCGAACCTTCGCACCAAGAAGTGAACTCCTCGGCCACCATACATAAATGACTTACATCCCTTAAATCCTGTCTATTAAAGATAATATACATGTATTGAATGCCAGCTCTGACCAAATAGATCAAACTATGCAAACTGTTGCCTCATACATGTCTGAGTGGGCAATTACGATTAAGAGGCTGGCTGTTCCTGCTAATTCTGTGTAAACAAGCTGGGCTAAAGTCTTCTCTCAGGCAAGACATTCGTATTAGCATTATCCGATATGTTTTGTATGAAGCGGAATTGGCGTCATTTCTTGCTTCGCATTTTCGCTGCCGAACTTCGTAATTTATATTCGTAATTTCGTATTTTCGTCCAAGAAATTTCGTAATGTGTGACCTTCGTCTTCTAGTTTCGCCCCCGCCCGATCTTACTTTGTTACATTTATAATTTCTTTCAAGAATTTAGCTTTTTATATTTGTATTTTCGTATCTTCGCCTAAGAACTTCGTAATTTATATTCGTAGTTTCGTATTTTCGTCAAATAAATTCGTAATTTATATTCGTAGTTTCGTATTTTCGTCAAAGAAATTCGTAATTTGTATTCGTAGTTTCGTATTTTCGTCAAAGAAATTCGTAATTTGTATTCGTAGTTTCGTATTTTCGTCAAAGAAATTCGCAGTGTGTAAGCTTCGTCTTCTTACTTCGCCCCCAAACTAATTTTGTTACATTTGTAATTTCTTTCTATTTGCAAAGTGCAAAAGTCACCTTCTATGTACTGCCAACCATTAATAATCATTGCATGGTAATTACAAAAAAACACATTGCTTTTAATAAATGAAAAAGGTGGTTGTATCGGGAGTTGCTAATTGCATTTTACCACTTAAGGTGTCACCTTTTGAACAAACTAAGCAGTGACAGGTCAATAGCAATTCGACCATTGACACTGCATTAATACTGACATAAGAAAGGTCGTAGGCGAAGATGCGAAAATACGAATATAAATTGCGAAGTTTATAGGCGAAAATTACATGCAATAAATAACGAAAATTGGGGGCGAAGATGTATGTACACTTGCGACGTTCATAGGCGAAAATACGAAAATACGAATATAAATTGCGAAGTTCTTGGGCGAAAATGAGAAGCAAGATTCCGCTTCATAGAATTGGCATTTCTTGCTTCTCATTTTCGCCTACGAAAATCACAATTTATATTCGTATTTTCGCCGAAATTCGCCTTCGTTTTCTTGCTTTGCTCCCAAACACTTGTTATTTCTTGCTTCTCATTTTCGTATCTTCACCAAAGTAAATGTGTGATAGTTCTTTGAGTTCCTTCGATGTAACAGACTTGACTCATGACAAAGAATATGTAGTTTGAATTACCAAAGCGCAAAACTGACATTCGACCTTCGCAGCTCGTGGCGAAGTTTCGACCGCGAAAACTTCGCCCCTTGCAGCTCGTGTCGAAGTTTCGACCCCAAAGCTCGGAGTTTCGCATGCGAAACTATGACCAGAATCATTCGACCACGAAACTGTGATCCCCGAAGCTTACTTTTTCGACGGCAAAACCACAACTTTCGACCAGGAAAAACTCCGTTTTGACATCAAATTTTCGACCCTAAAGGTTCCGTGGTTATAATTTCAAGATTAGGAGCGAGGTTTCGAGGTAGAAACTCGATTTTTTCGTGGTCGAAACCTCGAATTTCGTGGTGAAGGTCGAATTTTCACGGCCGAAACTTTGACGCGAAAGGCGAAGGTCGAATGTCAGTTATGCGCTTTGGTATTGAATAGTTTAATAGGCCTTGCCCTGATCCTAGACAACTACCTTACAAGCACTGACTCATAGTGACCTACATCCTTATATATACCCTGAATGGGGTTGCGAAATTGCCTGGCCACAGTCACGAAGGCCAGAGGGCAACCAGTACACTGCACTGACCTAGGCTGAGGTCATCACACATGTCATTAAATAATAAAAAAAAAGAGTGGTGTCATTGTTTTAATTGTCATTCACAATTACAAAAAGGAAGCTAAGTGTTATTGCTTTCAGTTAAAAGCCAATGTGTTTTATTGTAATTACCAGGCAATGATTATAAATGAATGGCAGTACGAAGAAGGTGAATTTTGCCCTTTACAAATTTCTTGAAAGAAATTACTAATATAGCAAATAGGTAACACATTGCAAATTTCTTGGAAAATACGAATATAAATTACTCAGTGGCAAGTTTGCCCCAAGTACCTCACCAAAATGAGGAACCTGGTGGGATTTCCGGACGCCCACCAGGTCGGCACCCCCTACAGGGAGCAGTCAATATTTGCCAGACAATGAGAGCATAAAGCTGACCCAATGGGAAATTCAGTACATGTGGACTAAACATGCTTAAGTGGACTGCCCAGTGGGTCCTGAGTGATTGGAGGAGACCCAGTGGGACACTGATAGGTCTAGTGGAATACCTCATGACCTTGTGGAACATACCCCTCTTACAAAGTAAGAAGGTGAGGGGACCTAATGGGATACCACTAGGCTAGTCAGAAGCTATAGTAACCTGGTGAGACCCTGCTTACAGAGTGAGGAGTTGAGGATCCCACTGGGTCACCCAAGGTCCATATATCCCACTGGGTTTCCTCATCTCCTCATTCTCTACTTTGGACTAACTTAGGGGTGTCCCATTGGGTATCTTCACCCCATGAGGAGGAGACTCTGTAAAAGGGGTCCCACGAGGTTAATTGGGGTTATCCCATTTGGGTCTCCTCACCTCCTCATCCTCTAAAAGGGGTTCCACAGGCTTGGGGTATCCCATTGCGTCTCCTCACATCCTCACTTCCTAACCTGGGTCCCACTAGGCCATGGGGTGTCCCACTAGGGCCTATGGGAATCCCAGCGGGTCTCCTTACCTCCTGTCTGCATTTTTGGTATCCCATTGGGTGTCATGGTGCCCAGTAAGTTTTCTCAAATCCTCGTTTTTGAAACTGGTTGCTCCCTGCAGGGGTGCCGGCTGGGTCAACCCAGTGGGCACCCGGGGATCCCAGTACGACTTATCACAAACGCGAGTGATATGAGCCTCAGTACTGTATTGGGAAAGAACAAAAGAGGGCGCCACATATATCTGCTGGACAGTATCGGGGACTGTCAGACTGTGAAATATTTTTAATGCCTTGTCAGTTTCTATGTGTTACAAGTACTGATCGTTATGGTAGTTTCAAACCATTTTAGCATTTTAGGTCATTGAGTTTTACTTTTTGTATTTCATGTGCATTCTATTTTGTATATTAACTTTTCATGCCAGATCTTGTTTTCATGGCCGCATTTCAACTGTACAATTTATTATCCGTTGCAATAAATTACATCAACTGCTACAATTTATTACATACTAACTTACTTACTTACTTACTTACTTATACTTACTTACTTACTTATTCACTTACTCACTTACTCACATACTTACTTACTTATAGCGTAAGAAACTATTATTTATATTGTCTATAAGAAATAATCTGTATTGAGTCACAAGTTGAGTCTTCAGACTCCAGAGTCATTTATTTTATTTCATGAGCATTTGCCTATGTCACAACAAAAGACTTACATATTTCTTTTGTCCACAAAATGACATCACCCACCATGGATATATATATTGTGCTAAAATGAATTGAATATTTTAAAGAGTCATATATTATTTTTCACTTGCACAACCAGGATCTTACTGCTTCTTTAAAGTGTCTATTTGACAGCACAAACATAGCTGGAAAGGACATTGGCATCAAAGACAAGTGCAAATAAAGAAAAATTAGATGCACCACACCATTGCTGGAGCAATTGAATTGGTAAGGCATACCCACGATAAGGGAAGCAGTGGTCACAAATGCATAACTGTACATTCTCACTTTCAGCCGGTTTTCAGACTCACTTGGAGTTCTCTTGGATGCTAGTCTTGTTATTTAAATCTGTCTTTGAGAAGCATAAATTATAGCAACAACAGAAAGTGACAATATTCCATCAAATGCTGATACCAGAGCCTTCCCAATATCACTGAACTGCATCAAGCAAATTCCACTTGGTGTGCTGTGATTATTCAGTGACAGTCCGAAGCCACAAATGGTTCCAGAGCCTACCACTAAGATAATTACATAGTGACTATTTTGCAAGCGTTTGTCTTTGTTCATTGAATGTTTGATTATCAGAAATAAGTGCAAAAAATATAATATGTTACAGAGAAGGTAGAAATGATGTGAGACATAAATTGCCCAAGCAATAAATTTACATGCAATTGTTTCAGCACTGTCAAAATGTATGGTAGGCGAAAAACTTGAAGTGGTGTTCTGGAAATGGAATATCATCATGATAAATGATACTAACATACCAACTAGGATTTGCAATTGGAGAAACTTATGATACCTCCTCATGCTTGAAGGGCAAGTATAAAGCTGTTATGCAATTAACAGTAGCCATCAAATTTATCCAAACAGGTATCATCCAATTGTTAAGTGGATAACTGTTTGAACACATTTCCTGGAGCTTTGTGAAGCTGATTCCTTTGCACAGAGATATAATGTCACTACCTGTCAGGCAACAGAACCTAATATCATGAGAATGCAAGTCTTTCAGCGACATAACATCCAGTATAGTATTGGACACAGATTTTAGTTTGGAGCTGCTGAATATAAGGAGTGTCAAAGAATCCAGGCCAGCTAATGCATCCGAAGTAAGATGGATAATAAGTGTGTTTGATAAATCCAATGTTTTCAGAAATGTCGTTGTGCAGAATGAGCAAGCTTCTATTCTGTATATGTTTGAGTTGGCCAAATTAAGTCTCACTAATTTACGAAATGCTTGAAATGTACCTTTCTTTATCACATACAGTGATGAATTCTGCATATCCAGGAATTTAAGATTTTCCATTTGCACTTGTGTTGAGGTAAAATCCACCATGGGTTATGGCTGATATACAATTTAACAACATTTGGAATGATGATTTGTTTAAATTTTGTAACTGTAGTAATATTGCAATCTGACAAATCGACAAACCAAGCTTTTTCGAAAGTGATTGACTGTTTCTTTTCTGGAAGTGCATTAAACTTCAATATAGCCATGGCAAAATAACTATCATTCAGTAAGGATGGTTCAATACAAAAGATAGCTCTACCAAGGCATTTGCACCCAAATGGACACTTAGATTTGCTACAAAATGTTTCGTCATCTCCAGAAAGTGGGCAATGCAAAATACCATCACATACTTCACTAGGATGCACACACATCTTCTCTTTTGTGCATCGTAACATTCTTGGGCATGTCCATGTTGCACAGTTTATTTCATCATCACCACCAGGACATTCTTGAATCCCATTGCAAAATAACCTGAGCGGAATACATAGATACTCAGTCTTACAAATATATTTGATCTGACATGCAATGTCGGAATAAATAAGTCCCGTGCAATCGTCAAACTGCCAGCTGTTTTTACATGGCAACTCATTTCCATAAAAATCTTTATCCAAGGTGCATAAATATTGTCTAGATCTATGCCTTGGAGTTTTAAACTGTTCATAAGTGACTGATGTCCAGCCCAAGATGCAGTCAGGTCAGAATGTAGAATGTTAGAGGTGGTTGTTATGCATTCGTTTCTCTGCTTTTTTATGGTAAGTGGACTCCAACCTGCTGTATACTTGTCCGTATCAGGACATTCTGTTTCATCTTCTCCATTTGCACAATCCAGAGTAAGGTCACATACCCTTGAAATAGCAATGCAATTTGCATAATTGCACTTCAAAAACAGTCTGTGCTGTAATGGATCTGTACATGGGTCAGTACAATTGGACTCATCATTTGCATCCAAACATTGTGGGTAGCCGTCACAAATTAAAAATATAAATTAAACTTCGAATTGGTACAGTCCTTGGTCCGCGGCTACAGTGTCCTCTGAGTCCTTTACAAGCTTTACATTGGTGTCGACAGGTGTCGACACTGGTTTTGCCTCACTCATTCTGAACTTTTCTAACACCCTCTTGGCGTAAGGTTGACCTACCCAGATACCATCACGATGGTCTCTTGATCAACAGTTATACCAAGAAAGTATTTCAATTCTCACATGTCCTTCACGGCAAACTTCTTTCCTATGGCCTTCTTGCCATCATGCGTTGTTTGCTTGCTGCCAATATGATATCGTCCACATAGACAGCAAAAATCTCCCTTCCTCCATTTGAAGTGTAGATGCATGAATTACTGGCTGATTGACGAATCCAATTTTACACAGATGTGTGCAGATGCTCCTTGCCTGACACAACAAAACTCTCTGGCTGCTTCATAAACACTTCTTCCTCCAGACTTCCATTCAGGAAAGCCATCATTACGTCCATCTGGTGGAGCAGCAGATTATTCTGCAGCCAAGGCAATTATGGTACGAACGGACTCAGTTCACACAACTGGACAAAAGGTTTCATCGTAGTCTCGATGGACCCATCTGCACCCATCTTTTCTTGGAATGCCCATTTGCTCCCGACCGCTTTTCTGTCCTTGGGTAACTCAACCAGTTCCCAAACTTAATTTTCCAGGAGCGAGTTCATCTCCCTTTTCATTGCGTCCTGCCATTTTTCTTTATATATATAAGGTCCACTTAGCACTTGCTGAACAGTGATAGGTTCTGATACATCTTGTGAAAGATTCACCCATTCTCTGTACATGTCTGGTGGTTGCCTAGTCCGCACCGGTCTTTTAACTCGTGCCTCACCCTGGGTCTTCACCTCGTCCTGACCCATATCCGGCTGATCCTCAACTCCGTAGTAAATGTTGGCAACTTGCCTGATGCATCCTTCAGGCTCCTTCTCAATTGTTGACTCCTTCTCGATGCTGGGTCTCAACTTGTCAAATATGACATCACGACTGCGTATAACCTTGCCACGTTCCATTTCATACAGTCTGTATCCCTTAATGTTCGCCCCATAGCCAAGGAAAATATAATAAACATCCAAACACCCTGAGTATGTCGACTCATGGTTTTTCTCCAGTGAGAGACTCAAATGAATGGTGTAATCCCTCTACTGCTACAGTTGGACTCCTATTCCTCAAATAGACTGCCGTCGACAAAGCTTCCACCCAGCATGCAATGAGCCATCTCAACTATTGTCCGGTTCATTCTTTCAGCCACCCCATTTTGCTCTGGGCTCTTCAGTATGGTCAATTCGTGCCCAATTGCCTCCTTTCTCAGGAACCTCTAGAATTCCTTTGACATGCATTCACCTCCATTGTCATTTCGTAAGATCTTGAGTTTCTGGCCAGTCATCTTCTCTGCCATGACTTTCCACTCCTGGAAGCATTGGAACACCTGGCTCTTCTTCAGAACATACACCCAGGTATAACAGGTTTTATCATCAATGAAGATCATAAAATACTCGCAACCACTCAATAATTGAGTGCTGATCTTTCTGCATACATCGCTGTGTACTAATCCGGGGATTACCGGATATCCAATTTGATTGGTCGCGGAGATCTGTGGACCGACAAATGAGCGGTTATGTTTACGATATATATCTATATTTAGGGCATCAACGTGGCCCAGATCGACATCGCTTGCTTTGGGTGACCTACTTAGTCACTCGCCGTAACGGGCATATTTGCCTCTTCTGAGATCTTTATATTCGCCGATGATGTAAAAATCTTTGTGCTGGATGGGACAGAAGATGACCTAACCCAAATTCAGTCACTTAAATACGTTACAAGAATGGTCTGATAAATGGCTCCTGAAATTCCATCAGAGCAAATGCATGCATGTGCATATATGCATAAAAGGCACGATGATGCACAGCTGCCTATAAGATATCTACAAGAAAATACCAGTGGAACACTCATCAACCTAGCAGTGACTACAAAGGAGAAGGATCTTGGCATTATCTTCCAAGAAAATCTCCAGTTCGACATTCACATAGCATCACCAAACATCTTCATGTAGCATTGGTCAGAAGTCATCTTGTGTACGGCCAGAGTAGTTGGAGTCCTCATACAAGTACAGACATCTGAAGGATTGAGGTAGTACAATGAAATGCCACGAACAGGGTAAATGGTTTTAGAAGTCTAACCTACTCTGAACGATTAAGCATCTTCCATCACTGGTTTTCAGATGACAAGGAGGCGACATGATAGAAGTATTCAAGATTAACCGTGGGGTATATGACCACAAGACAACACCATTGCAAAAAAGGGATCAAGGTGGAAGAAGAGGACATTATCACAAGCTATGCAAAAGCAGGACATAGAGACTGAATCTTAGAAAATACAGCTTCACCCAGAGAATAGTAGACATGGAACACAGCAGACAACGTCAACACATTCAAAAATAGATTTGACTGTCATTGGGCTAATAATCCAAGTAAATTTAATCCATTTGACGAATAGTATTGTATAAATGACTAGGGAGGGCAGCATTGGCGGCTCACCTGTATAGTCATGTAGTTAGTGTGGAGAGTGAGATCTGGACATAGAGGTCCAATAGGACCTGAGTGCTGTAATGCTCTAATCGATCATGGTTGGAAAGTTTTATTAATTTTTCTTTCTTTTCTTTTTAAATATCCACACATTTTACAATGCAGTCATGCCAATTCTCTGCTGTGGGATAACTAGATGTAAGGGAACCAGTTGAGCAAGTTAAGAATATTGTTTGATGACCACTTGGAATAGTGTCACCAGGATAGCTCATTTGGTTAGATGAAGGCTATTTATGACTAAGGTAGTGGGTTCAAATCTTTTTGAAAGATCTTTTCAGGCTGGGTAGAATATGCTACCGTATCATTATACGATGTGTCACTAGAGTTAAATGAAGGTAATATACCAAATCTTATGTGACTTGTTAGTGTAGTAGTTAAAACGTATGTTATATCTTTTGGGTTTAAGATTTCTGAATCGCTTTTCCTTTTGAAAATTGACTTTAATTCAACACCATATCTTACCTGATTAAAAAATTAAAAAAACATAATCCCGATTTGGTACTGGGAGGTAAACTGTATCGTAACAGTTTGTTGGTGTAATGGATAGAATTATACCTCCAAATCACGAATTCTTTAGTTCAAATACCTATTGGAGCATTTAGATTGCAGTAAAATTATGATCATAGTTGCGACTTTTTAATCTTTAGTTTTTTTAAAACTTTGTATCCACAAATATTACCATGACAATAGCATGGTCACAACTGATATGATTGCAGTGTCTTTATGGGGATCATTCCTAGCCCAGGATTCGAACTTGGGGCCTTGCTGGCATGGCATGGTGTGTTGAGATTGTGGGAGTCATGCTTGTATTGCGACGTGGGGGCCGATGTATTGCCGCAGACTTTGAAATTACCACTAACAGCCCTATTAGGCAAACATAATTGTGTAAATGAAATTTCATATACCAAAAGTCGGCCACCAGACGAACAACAGTTATGGAACAACAATATGGCAAACAATTTGAGTAATGATTTCAATATGAACGTTAATGATCATATTGAATGTCCCCTAACTTGCTACAAGACAGCATCATTACAGGTGAGGTTAATGTTTTATGGTTGATTTTAGTATTATGGCATTTCAGGTATGTCCTGAGCAGGAGTCAGGCGCGTGCCACTTCGGCCACATTGACGAAAAATGTTTTACAGACCCAAAACAAAAATGCGAATCATAGTTTCGAATCATAAGTTCTCATTGGTGCAAGAAAGGTAATCTTGGTTTTTGTCTCTATGTTTTCAGGTTACTATTATTATCATAAAAATAATTATATTTGCGCTCAAGCTAAAAGTTGCGGGATAAATTTGAAACTTTTATTAATCCCTTGCACTTAGAAAACTTCTATTTCAAATATGACACATAAGATGTACAACTCAAGTGGCCCTGTGCACGAGATCTGTGAAGTCAGCTACCTGGCGCTGGCTACTTGGCATTTACTTGAAATATCTTGAAGTCAGCTACCTGGCGCTGGCTACTTGGCATATACTTGAGTGGGCTTGAAGATAGCTACTTGGCGCTGGCTACTTGCCATTGCAGTCACAGTAAATTTCCTTTTGCTTAATTAATGCATTAAGCTCTATCAACTTGAGAAAAATCCGACAGCCAACCGACCAACCAACCTACCAAAACTAATTCTAAGGACCCCAGAAACAATATTCAAGCATTAGAAATAAGTTTCATTGCTTCATTTTTGTATACAAGCCCATTAACTTGAGAATAATTCCATTTACTTGGCCGAAAGTTGGTTTTCGGCCGACAGCCAACCGACCAACCAACCTATCAAAACTAATTCTAAGGACCCCAGAAACAATATTCAAGCATTAGAACTAATTAAGTTTCATTGCTTCATTTTTGCATACAAGCCCATTTACTTGAGAAAAATCCTATTTACTTGGCCGAAAGTGAAAAATAAGACCACTAGTATGGTAATATACACCATTATATTTAATTTCATCATCAAAAAAACTATCAGGGCATTGGCTATTAAGCAATAAAACAAGCGCAGTTCTTGTTTTTAAAGCAAGTTCATAATTTCTATTCATTTATATTTACCAAATCGTCTGTATATTACAATGTAGATGTTAATATCCAAGTATATTTGCATCAAAATAGGACAAATAAAGTAAGACTTTTTCAGACTTTTTTTATAACCCATGGGAACACTGTATTATTTTACACTTGACAGAATATAATAAACAAATGCAAAAATTCAAGAGTTAAAAAAATAGGACATCTTGGATTCTAATTAGCATTGCATAACAGGCTATGTAGGCCAAGTGGCAATCATTTTGGTTCATCCCACACACTATATAAACACTCAAGAAATAATATTTTTGTAAAACATAGCCAATATATGTCAGTGCTATCACAAGGCACCACTAGACCATATAGAGTGCTACTGTATAAAATTTCATTAGGGTAAGTGCATTGGTGTTAGAGTTCAGCTCTAGAAACGAAAGTGTGTGTTAGAATTCTGCTCTGGAAATGAAAGTGCAACGCCCGCCCTCCTGCTTGTCGGACGAACATATAACAATTTTAATGATGCCTGTGTGCTATGTGGGATTCGCTGCAGCGCAGCCTATTTTTATATTTAATGTTATGATAATATTTGTTTTGACGTACGGTATACCTGCAGTAGAGTGCCGGTGCAACTACAGCAATGGCGGTAATCATTCTAGATCTCCAAGGAACATTCTCACATGGGCGATAGGCACTCCCGATACAGCTACAGTAGAGATTTTGAGGCTACCAGGAGTCTAGGAGGAGTATCCGTTGGCTTTTCCATAGAGTTGGTCCCAGAAAGATGTGAAGCTCTACCATTGGTGCCCTAGAGGCATCCAGGAGTCATATGTCATTGTCGTAGAGGCTGCCGGGGCCATCTGTAGCACCCAAAGTGTACAGTTGCTATGTATGCATTAGGGTAAGTGACTCCCAGTTATGATGGCTTCATTCACCGTTGCAATGGATCTATCCTTGAATAGGTAAAACAGCAGATAGTTCGCGGAAATAACAACAATGATAGTAGCCTCTACAAATACCCCTCCTGGACTCCTGGTAACTTAAAATCTCTATCATAACTGTATTGGGAGTGTTTATCGCTCATGTGAGAATGCTCCTTGAAGATATACCATTAATTAATGCCGTTGCAACGGAGCTCTGCTGCAGGTACACTTTACGTACTTCATGGTAGCCATAGGTCAACCTTAAGTGCATTCTTCGTAGGCAGCAGTTGCTGGCTCTGTACCTTGGCTGTGTGGGTATGTAGGCCCAGGTAGCCTCTAGTTGTCCCCGATTAGCTGTAATGCAATCATCAAAGCCATCAAGGCTTCCATACTTCAGGGATTATATCTTATTTAGGTCACGATACGAGTTTTATACCTTTGATTTCACCCCAGTAATCCATATCTAGAGTTGCCACAGTTTTACCTGCTATAAGAGAACTAGGATTTAAACATAACAAATTGTATTTTCTTTTTCTTATTTTTAAAAACATAGCATGAGATATGTAAATGTGACAACCAAAAAGGCATAACTGGGTGATATAGAGATATAGTGACATATGTATCAAACTTTGATATTTGAAATGTCAATAAAACATATATATATATATATATATATATATATATATATATATATATATATATATATATATATACTGATGTATGGAATGTTGTTAGGTTAAGTGCTACATTTCTGCTCTGAAAATACAAATTAACACAATATTTAGCGTATTTTCCATTAGTATAAAAAAAAAGCATTATAACGATGTCAAGATGAAGTTTATAAAGCAGTGCTATAAATTTGATATGATAGGTGCAAAATCATATTTTCACCAGACTACACAAGTAGCATATATACAATTTTGTTCATGAAACCCCCAAAACCGCACAACAACACTATTTTACACATATTTTGGCAATGTTATAGGCATCTAAACTATAGCTTCGGCAACATTTCTCAAGGCTAGCAAATTACCAACCTAGGAGAGCCAGACAGTATCATATGTCATTACTGGAACTGGTGAACCATTACAGTCCAACATGTATTCTTTCTTTTTATTGAAGGTGCCACTATTACAGCTAATGCTCAGGTGGTTTCCTGATGGGCTCATATATTTACAATAGATTACAATTCATAGTTAACATCATGTAAATGTCTTATTATTGAACCATTTCCATAAAAATAAAGTATCTATCTATCTATCTAGTATATCTAGGTGCAGTAGTGCAGAAGATCTGCAAATTTTGTGCCTGGACATTTTATTACATTAAAATGGCGGTAATTAAAAAATTGGCAGTGTATTTCCTAGATATTTACTAGATAGCCTAAACTATTGCCTATTTTAAGGTACCAAATATTGAGGTTTACTGGATAGCTAACTAACCAGCTACCAGAAATCTGTCAAGCAAAGGTAATTTGTTTTGTGGAAAATGGCACATAAAAGTCTGGGAGCTGGGTATTTAGAATGGTAGCAGAAATTTGGTGGTGTATTTACTAGATAGCCTAATCTATTGGCTATTGAATGGTACCAAATATTGGTGCTTACTGGATAGCTAACTACCCAGCTACCAGAAATTTGTTGAGCAAGGTCAACTTTATTTTTTGAAAATGGCACATAAAAGTCTGGGAACTGGGCATTTAGAATGGTAGCAGAAATTTGGTAGTGTATTTATTAGATAGCCTTAACCATTGGCTATTTAATAGTACCAAATATTGGTGCTTACTGGATAGCTAACTATCCAGCTACCAGAAATTTGTTGAGCAAGGTAACATTTTTTTGAGAAAATGACACATTAAAGTCTGGGAGCTAGGTATTTAGAATGGCAGAAGAAATTTGGCAGTGTATTTACTAGACAGCCTATTCTATTGACTGTTTAATGGTACCAAATATTGATGCTTACTGGATTGGTAACTATGCAGTTAAGAAAAATATATTGAGCAAATTGAAATAGTTTGAGTAAACTGTATGGGGTCATTTGTAATTTTGTTTTCCTCCTCGCTGGGTTGATGCATTGGAGGATTGGTCTCTTTTCAAGTTCTCTCTTTACCACTTCGTGCGGCCGCCAAACAGGAAGGGATCCCCGAAAGACTGCATTCGAAGAACATCTCTGGATGGTTCATTCAGGTTTGAGGGTTTCAGCAGGTGATCCCTTCTCAAGCTAATGGTTTCAGCTAGTAGCCAGGTTACCAGTGTCGTTAGGTGTTGTAGTGCCCTGTAGGTTCACTAAGTTTGGTGGTAGGGTGTTCTCCGTGTACATGGCCTTCATTTCTGATTGAGGGAAGAGACGATGTCGATCATATTTATGATTCCCAGGCTGGATGAAAGAGTTTTTTCCCACTCCTCTAGTCTTGATATAGGTAGTGAGGCTGGTGAGGTTTTATCTCCAATTGCCGCTTCAGGCTTGAGGGACTTTGCACAGAGGAACTCATTGGGGGTAAAACCATAGTTGGTCATGTTCACACTTGGCTTGGGGACCATTTTATGCAGCTTGGTAGGCCCAATCTGGGTGCCAGGCTTCCTGTCCCCTAAGCGCTAAGTCCTGCCATGGAGCGCCTCCACTACTCTGGAGATAATCATTTCCGGGATTTCCCCAAGGGAAAATGCTATACATCGCACTTCTGAGGTCTGTTTGGGGTTACATAGGGCTGGTATAGAGTGTGGGGTCTGTTGCTTTCTGGGGGGTGAGACTCCCGCAGCAATCATGGCCTGTGTGGCTCTCTCTTTATAGGGTTTGATTTGCCGTTGTTTGCAGAGTTAGTCAGAGAGGACTGTGAGGTTTGGGAGAAGTTCTGGGATTAGGCTACCTCAGTTAATAACTCATAACATGATCCATTTACCTTTCCTCCTCAGGGGGGGGGGGAGTCAGGATTAATAAGTTATTTACGCTACTCACAGTCTGCTCTCATTGTCTTCTGTCAGTCAAGGAGATCTAGAACGAAAGGAAGACATGCTTTGTGATCTGGAACGTTCTGTGGATTCGTTCTGTTTGTTTGGATGATCTGCGTCGTCTCGGCCATTATGCCTGTTTGTGCTCATACGTCAATTGCTTATCCATCTGAAACATACTTAACGTTTGTTGGATGGAATCCGGCTGTAATAACATAAATTTGTCGAAAAATCTTATTCTGAACCCTAGCTCTTTGCAGAGTGTGTACATTTTTATTCATCAAATCAAAATATGGCAGTCTGGGAGTTGGAGTGAAATGGTAGACGGCACTGTGATAGTCACAACTAATTTTCTTATATTATCGATGATGAAAATCCCGACGATATCAAGTCCCAAAAGTTGTTTTCGGTTTCGTTTTTTGGGTAAAGAAACATAGTTACCCAGCCCTGCAGACATAAATCAGCAATATAATGTAAAATATAATGAATTGTGCTTCTATATGGGGTGTGATACCAAAAATGTCATCGTTTCAGTTCCTAAACCTGGCTATCATGATGTTCTCAGGGGTGTGATAAATCAAAACTTTAAAAGTCAAATATCTCAAATTTTTCCCAACAGAAATTTGTATTATTAGAATGAATGTTACGTCATATACCTTCATGCAGTGTTGATAGAAATTTTGTTAAATTTTCTTTAACCCCAAATTTATTCAGGAGCACTGTTGAGTGTTGGCCATATGATATATATCTCTCAGAACTGTAAGAGATCAATGTTAGCCCCTAATGTTATGCAATAGGTAAGTGACAATGACAAATTGTATAGTTCCTGGACCTGAAAACAAAAGTTCTGTGAATGCATGATTTTAGTACATGGTCATTGTGAAAAGTATAAAATATTGTTAAGTAATTTTTAAGATATTTCAATTTTAAGTTTTTGGTTTATATATTACCCCATAAAATGGAAGTATATGCTAAGACAATCACCAAAAAACTGTTATGAAGAAATCTATCTGGACTATCATGAGATATGATAAGTAGAAATAGTAAGGTTTATCACACCGATATGATGAGCAAATTTCATGTCAAATTACCTTTTTTTTAAAGTTGATTTCTATCATTACGGTTGACAAAAAACCTATTGGATGGGTAGCCTCAATACCTTCAAAATTAGCAAATAGTTTCAATAATTTGAATGTTTTTATATCATCTTATATGGCCTCATACTGATATCTCATTCCTTGACCTTGCATCAATCTGATTTCAATTATCAGATGATATGGACATGGATTAACCAGTTCTCACTGTATGAAGTTTCTGAGTTGTTCTTTGGAACAGAAAAAGTCATTAATGATGGTTTAAGGTGACCATGGAGCCAATGCAGCATTACTAAATATATCTTTTGGTAAAAATACCTGCACTAAAAATCACAAATGTGTCTTCACAAAGAAGTTTTATGATGTTAAGTCTTAATTCAAATTTTACCCATTAATTTATCTTGTAAAGGGCTATTGAGCAGCACTGAGTGGAAACTGTGTATTATAAATCAATAAATTAATATTTATTATATTATCGAACTTCATTTATTAACCTGACAGCACCGTCAAGAATGCAAATTGGCTATACGTGCTCACTCGTGGCGCTGGTAATAATGTATAAATTCTTTCCACGAGCGTATGTGGGGCAGTTGTAGATCGCTCGGCGGACCTCCGTCAAACGCCTGCCGGACGTCCATCAAACACTCACTGAACGTCCGTCACCAGGCATCCGTGAGGCACTCGTAGGCACTCGCAGATCGCTCGTAGATTGCTTGTGTGAGTTGTTCAAGGATTAGCAAGGATGGGCACCGAAGGTGATGGGTGGGCATTGGAGCGTTCTACGAGTAGATGCGAGCGGATGGCGAGTACATATGGCTATGTATAGCTATGTATGGCTATGTATGGCTATGTATGTATGGCTATGTATGGCTACGTATGGCTACGGACATATGTTAGAACGCTGAGCAAGTTACGTAACTAATGTAAACCATTCACTCGGAGAACATCCGCCAAAGTTTTAAACATGTTTAAAAATGTTTCCTCTCTTCATGTATACTCGTGAGTGGTCAAGGTCGACCAGGAACATCCTACGAATTAGTGCGAGTATATGAAAACGCTCGGCGAGTGAATCACGTATGGCCAATTAAGGATGAGCAAGAGTAAACAAATATTTTCAACGTGGTCATACGTAGGTCATATCCGTGGCAGTGTGAACGCCCTTTATTAAGTCTGCTATTTCTTGCGAGGTCAAGGAAATATAGATAGTGGTATTTGTAATGCATTTCTTGGACTTTTTTTTTTATCACAAAATAAGCAATATTATTGAGAAAGTCTTGCTATTTTGTAAGGAAATGAAGCTAACCAATCTAAGCAATAGGTTTTTGTCAGTCAGAATGATCGAATTGTACTTTAAAATGTAATTTGACATGAAATGTGCTTATTATATGGGCGTGATAAACCTAAATATTTATTTTCTCATATCTCATAATTGTCTGGATAGATTTCTTCATAACTGTCTTTTTAATTATTTCTGAGCATATACATACCACCATTGTATGGTGTAAACACTTAGCAGCTTAGTTAAGTAATCTGGAGTGTGATAAACCAAACACGTAAAATTGAAATAGCTTAAAATTTTCCCAGCCGAATTGTTTACTTCTTGCATAAAAATGAAGGTTAGACCATATACTGAAATTGTGCTTTGACAGAGTTTTTGTTAAATTTGTTTAACCCTGAAGTTTATTCACTGTGTACACCTAAGAGGTGCTGACTTGCGCCTTAATCACTACAGCTTCGAGTTGTTTATAGTATAAATCTCACAGACCAACCAGCTATTGGCCAATGCATATATCCTTCACTGAAATTTGACATTTTGATATTCTCCTACACTATTATTAAAAAGAAAAGACTGTTTCAACATAAATATTGTTTATTGTGTATACATTCTCAAGTGTAAGTCACCAGTAGCAAATTATATAATATCAACAACTAAACCTGACAATTACCCAATATTTATGCTGTCTAAATTTGGAGACTAATAAATGCAAGGGTTCAAAAAACAGATCACAATATAAATTATTCAAGAAGACCACATTCTCAACCAGATCACCTCTGAGGCTCTCATTACGGATGGATTAATTGTGGGTCTCACTGTGCTGTACATGTAACAAAATGGAAAATGCACAAATTAGACAGGATTGGCCTCCTGGTATATTTGCTAACAGAATTAAGCACATATCAAGAATTAATACGTCTATGATAACGTGATAACACAAAAATATGGAATATTTTGGCAAGATAAGACTGCAAGTGAACTCATAGGAATTATAATAACAACTCGAGGTATCTTGTGAATCAGTACCATAAAGTACCACCACTGCCCCCAAGAGCATCCATATCACTGTGCAATTGAGTCGTACGATGACAGTAATTTATAGATTTTAAATCTTACTTAAAACTTAATAGCTCTTAATCACATGTATTCATTTCCAATTGAATGCTTTCAGTAATTCTATCAGAATATATTTCTATTTGGTGACATCATTAAGAGCTAATGTATAAGATATTTTAGGTATACATAACACTGAATATAATAAATAGCTACGTTTATATAAATTTCATTTTGCAAACTTGAAGCAAAGCGAGAACTCTTTAAGTACAAATGTACACAATAAACTACGTAAATGTCTTAACATAGGAACTTTAAGTGTACCATTAACTCAAAACACACACAAAGTGATATAAAATAGCAACAACTTCAATTTCCAAAAATATAACACAACTATCAAAAAATATTCTTCATAGATACATTAAAAATAAGATTAAAACCAAACAATAAATACTCTTGACAAATTTAAGTGATGAATCATATTGCAAAACAAAGGTGAAATAACTACCATATGGCTAGGAATCTGAAACACTGCAAGCCTCCCTTATAATCCACAGTGCTGAATTCAGCCTGTTTTTCCCATGTCACATGTGAAAAAAGCATTTCTGCTTGTAACACCATGTATTTGGATCATCTTGCTATGTATGTTACCAGAGAATCATCCAACCAAATTTGACAATCTGCAAGTTACAGTTGTCCCCAACTAGTTTTCAAACAGTGACTGTGCAACCAAAATACAAGTTTTTGACATGAAAATTGGTTTGCACAACATCAAAACAAGCAGACTTATGGTTTGTCAACATGATGCGCGTTACGTGGACAACTCTTTGTTCTCTATCACTTCAAAGGAGAAAAAACCAAGATAACCAACCAATTACCCTTTGCAAATTATGAAAAGTTAATCTACTAATTTTTGATATGGTAACTGAGATTTTTCGTGCATTGCCAACCCCTCGCTCATGGTTGTATGTTACAGTTGTCCACTGTTGTCCACATAACAGGCATCATGTTTGACGAACCACGGCATTAAGAAAAACACTGGACATGCAAAAATAAACTTTTAACGGTGGTTGAAAACCTTCCACGACACTTATATGAGTTTAACCACAAGGCCCTGTTGAAGCTTGTTGAATGTTACAATTACTTGCTACAATGTGGACAACTAAATGAAAATATCAAGTAAAATTGTCACTATTTGCTTGGGCAAGTCCCTGTCGGTGCCAAAACTAAAGTTTCAGTGCCTGGATTCATGGTCAATGTTTTTCAGAAAATGTGAAATGAAAAATGTTGAATGTTACAAGGGGTTGTGACAACTTTCAATGGAGCTGTGATTGAACCTTTGTTTTTATAATAAATATAGATCCCCGGTTACCCGAATTGTATATTGCAGAGACATTGTTGTAAATGTTATAAAATGATATTTTAACATGTGCTAAAAATACTGAATTCTTCCCGAGAATGCCTGTCCTAATGTTCATGGCTGAATGTTACATTTGTAACGCTGATATTTGGATTGTTGGAAAGTCATCACAATAAACATTCTTTAATATGCACAAGAAAATGACACAATACTTATGCAGATTACTTGCCATACACAAAAGCAAACAGCAAAGTGGTGGATTTACTATTTGTCTGTTGAAAATGTAACACGCAGACCACATAAGTGTGGCTATGATGGGAATTTATTTGCAGTCAGAAAAAATTTACTAATTTAGCAGACTACTATTAAATCTGACTTTTGATAGAACAAGTGTTTGTGCCTGCCAATGTATTTTATTGAATAGGCACACTGTCGTCAGTCTACATGTTAGAGAGTTGTCCACATGCAGTGTTTCAGATTCCTAGCCATATACAATATATTGTGAAAAGTTAAATTTCTTTAAGAGCACATAAATAATCTCAGAATTACTTTTTCAAGGTGTAGCACCTAACAATTAACACACAGGTAAAAACAAAATATTCACTACAAACAAGATCATTATCATCTTTAATTACTCTAAATTAATGACAACTCCTTAGTTGGTGCTGCAATACAAGAGAGACAACTAGCTTGGCCATTACCTCAACAGACAACCATCGCTAGGTTCATTACTTTTGGTATAAACACAACTGGAAAGGTGGGACTTAATAACTTGCAGTTCTGACAATTCAATTAGGGATGTTTCATTTTTTTTTTTAAGGGCGGGGGGGGGGGGGGGAGAGGAACGATTTCAGATCCCCTCCCTCACCCCCGCTTTTTGACAGACTCTCCCCCACCCTCTCTTTTTTCTAAATTAAGATATTAAGAAAATACTGGTGAACCACCCACCCCCCTCCCTCCCCCTCTTTTTCTCTTTTGGCGACCCTCCCCCCCCCCATCCCCAATTTTTTCAAAAACCTTCCTGTCCACCCCGCCCCCCTTTTTAAATGGAACATCCCTATTAAAATTCATCTGGCTATATCACATCTATAATAAAAATAATTACCTTACAAAATGCAGTTTTGATTAAGCTCAAAAAACTCAGTAATAACACCACCTTTCACATCAAACAGTTCTGTCATTACATCTCAAAAATTTTCTTTTAATTCTGCGATTATGAAAGACTATATCACTGCCGCATACATTAACACCGCATGAGAACATAGAAAGATCTTTGACAAAAGGGCACGGATATACTGCAGCAAACTATAAGATCCAAAAATATTACATACATTTGTATGTGCCTAGGAAGACACAAAAATACAGATTTATTTAAATAATGCAGCCTACACATTACGGAGAAAAATAAAGTCCCAGGCAATCATGTTATACGTATACTTGTATATATACAATTATTCGTAGTAATTTCATAAATAAGAGAGTGAATGTCAAAAGATAGTCATACAGCTCATACCTAGTCTTACACAAGACTGAAATACACAGTAAGCCATAAGGATGAGTCAGTTTAAATTTAAATCTTAAATTTCTGCAAAACATGTTGGTTAGCTGATTGTGTGTAAGAACTTCATAAATACAATGTATACTTAAGTGATTATAAGATATTCAAATCTTCATTATATAATGTTACAATATATGATGCCACAGCCATTCAATACAAATCTGCACATACTACCAATATTTTTCAGTATAATATAACCACTGATAACTAAGATGTAAATATTTGCATTTGTGGGTTATTCAAGCAGATGAGAAACAATGAAATTTGTACTTTCAGTATCTCACATATACAATTTACATCGATTTCAAGCATGCAGATAGTGTTGCTTTTCACACTACTGTACATGAGTATTTTTTTTTAAATTATGAAACCCTTGATACTTATATAAGTCACTCGACACCAATCTCTTCTTACATTTGTCAATTTCAAGAAAAATAAGTTTTGTGTGACAATTATCAACACACGTTTCATTATAAACGTGTTTATATTTTTTCTTATTGCCATTTCCCATTTTTCAGATGATTTTCAATGTTTTCTACACATTCATATCTAATTAATGCATACATATATGTCTTACTGAATATATTGCTGCAGAGAGAAACTCAATAAACTTATGCATTTTATGGGATCAATAATAACTCAATATAAACTTTATAAATCATACAAAATATTTGGTCAGCTGCCAACTCTTGTTTTGTAATTTGTTAATACATCAATAGGTAAATAACGTATTCATAACAACACAAACAATATATCATAAGTACTGTAAAACTGATAATGTTTTAATTCTCTTTGAGAGATAATAAAGAAAAATATAGCAACACTATAGCAGGTAAATATCATATTAAATGATAAATTTTTTTGACCACATTCAAGCATGCAGATAGTGTTGCTTTTAAAAGACTGCAAGGTCAGAAGACACACCTGATTCAAGATCATTATCATTAAGTTCATGCATTTACTATAAGTTGAGAAAATCATAAATAATGATTGTCATGGTAATTATGTCACTAAGCTCTTATTACATGAGCTGCATGATAATAAATACTGTGGCTAATTGAACATGAACTGTAAATGAACCAATTTGGCACAAAGGAGGTCCTTGACCTAATTTAATAAATCAAACATTGGATTAAACATCGGTCTTCCACATGGCAATTTTCCCATCACGGCTGCCAGCTCCGCTGAGGACGTACCTCGTCTGTGCGCAACAAATGGAACGAATCGCATCGTTGTGGGCGTGCAGCAACCTGTGGGTGTCGTGTGAATTCAGATTAATAATGAAGATCATTCCATCTTTTGTTGCTGCCCAAACCCTGCCCTGCAGCAGCAGCATTTTGCTGATGCCTTGACATTGCAATGTGATGCCATCCTTTGTCTCCAAGGACTTTGAATCCCAGATCAAAATCTGTCCTTCTCGGCCGCATCCTACCCACAGCTGAAACAATCGAACAAAAAGACATGAACATTTTAAACAGAAAAAGTTATTTTCAAAGAACTAGCTGTTTTCATGTTGACCATATTGTGCAAATCAAGTCTGGGCAATTAATATTTCACAGCAGGCCTACTGCATGTATGCCTTGGAAGCAAATTTAAGGGGACACAAACATTTATTTGAGGTCAAAATTACACATCAGCTTTGGATAATGACCAACCAAGAAATATGCAATGAGGGACACTTTGATGAGGAACACATTTTTTTCCATCCAACTAAATGATAAGATGTCAAATATACATTAAAATGCACTAAATACTGCTGCTAGGATGCACTCTGCTTCGGCCGATCAGAGTGCATCCTGTGAGTCACTGTAAAGCAATGTGAAAATGGAAGGACGTAACCAACAGAATGATATCGTACTTTAATTATATCATTGTCAGACAAGATGGTGAAGAGCTGGCCATTTTATTATGACCACTCAGTCAACAGGATATTTGCCCCTTTCCAACAAACTAGGCCACTATTAGGTATGCAAGTTTGCATGAGGTATGAATCAAGCAACCAGACAAATATTTGTTTGATTGTTTCCTCATTTGACCTTAATGAAGAAAATTTGGCTGACTAATTTCTAATTTTTAAGGTCCCAGGAGAGTATGTGAAAATGTGATGGATTTTAACGTTTTAAAGTACACATTGTGGGTGAACACAACTATTAGGAAGCAGAAATAGCAATATTTTAACAAGGTCCAATTCAAAATTATCAAATACCTGATTCCCAATCGGTATTATAAATATGTAGTAAACAAAGACCTTAAAAAGCACAAACCTCTTTATCTGTGATGATGAAGCAATCTAGAGGACTGGAAAACTTCTTTCCCGGAGATGGATTTATTCTGTGCAATATGTTTCCATGGAGATCCACAGCTATTATCTCATCTTTGCAACCTAAGAAATGTTATGAACGAGATTTAAAAAAATTTCAGAATTCCATTAATATATGATTTACTTGTTATATAATTTAGTATCAAACAATACAAGAATACACCAAGGACTGTCTTAATCACAAGAGGGCAGCATCAAAGGTGATGAGTACACCATGATAAATATTATATCATGGGGCCCTATCAATATTAGTGACGTTAATGAAATTACCTTGAAAGAGAAACAGTTATAAAAATCTGAAGCTTAAGAACTTTGAAAAACATTTACAATACGTAAATTTAAGCACTTTGAATCCATATACTCAGCAAATAAATTACCATGATTACTATTACAAGAAGGTTCTGGAAACATTATGAGGCCGAAATATTTACAAACTAAGGTAACATCAGGACAACCCTCTCCATTTATTAATAAACATAAGTCCAACATTTTTAGCCATCAAATTTCTCTAGTTAAATCTGGAACCTATCCCAGGCTGAACTTTTTATTCACCACTGAAGGGCACATTAATAAATGCTTTCGTTTTTCACTGAAGCCCTGTCCACTTGAGACTATATAATATGTATTGTGATAATTATTAAATCTATTAATGTATGAAACCAATAATATATGTACAGCTATATAGCCCAGTTGACAAAACTCAATTTCATTTCCAATGTTACCAACTAACATTCAGCAGGTATCACATTAGGATTAGCTGATTAGGGTATAGGAAAATTAAGGTGCACATACTATTAGTGCAAAATGGTTTTCATTGCAGTCATATTGTATAATATAGTTGAGCTTTAGGATGACTGCACATGATAATAACTGTTTCTGAGAGGAAGGTGACCCTCAGAGGTGTTGAACCCACGGCCTCATGTGAGTCGGTAATTCTATCCATTGTGCCAAGCAGTCACGCAGGCATACATAACAGTGCATAAGCTGACTAAGCTTTAGACCCAGTAGCATTGAGACAGTGACATAATAGCCTATTACATGTGATGTTTCTACATATCCTAACATGACAGGATGACTAACCCGTAATTTATCTCATAATTTTCCTCTAACCCTGCTGTGATATACCTGATTTTGATACATGAAGATCATTTGGCCTTGTGTTACACGCTAACATTCTGGATATAAATCTGATGCTTTCCTTTAGACAGTTGTCCTAATCTTACCACATAAGCAGTCAACTGATGTTACAGTTATTATCCTGTCTCTGCTCGGACCCTCGAATCCTGAGGGTCCCTGGTAAATCATTGTGAACAACTCACATGAGATGGCGCACAACTAACCCAGGCAATATTTACCAATTTTGTTCAATTCCATACAAAGAATACATATATATAGATTTTATTGACATGTAAAATATCATGAATGATACATATGTCATTCAGTTAAAAGATAACATGAAAGAGACATTAATGTAAGTACAGAAAGCAATAAAATTTCAATAATCAAGGTTCCAGCCACCAAGTTAACTTATAATACGTGTTTAAAATCCACATACACAATAGAAAAAAATACAAGCCGCTAATAAAAACATTTCACTCTCAAAGTCCAAAACATGACAAGCACATCATAACTAATAAACTAATAAACTAAATTAATAACTGTGTGGATACAGGAGATGGTTTTCTCTACACATCAGCTTGAAGGAGAAACTTTCCTAAACTAATTAATAACTCAGGTTCCTTGTTTGTCATTATTGCTGTAAACTTAGTTATATCATCTAGAGACAAGAAGTTGTTAATAAATTTAGTTGCATTCAAAAAAAGGTTAACACGGTGTTGCTCATTACCAGGACAGACAATCAAACAGTGAATTTCGTCTTCTACAAAGTTTAACGTACACTTTTCACATATTCTATTTGGAGCAGGAATTATTGGTTTATGGTGTCGACTTGTTTCAATCTTCAGGCTATGTGAACTTGTCCTAAATCTAGCTATTTTAGTTAACACTTTGCGAATTTGTTGCAATTCAAGATAAGGTTCTATTCTACAATCAGTTTTAAATAGTTTATATGTCCTAAGTTTTGGTTGTTGTGAACTGTCATTTATTGCATTTATAAGTTGCTCATGTTCGGCTTCATAGAGTCTTAGTTTCACTGTGTTAGAGATATTATCAATGTCAAAGTTTCTGAGGTTACTAATATCATATTCAATGTTGCAGTTATTTAATACATGACACACTTTACTGAACCAGTTATTTCCATTTACTGCATTCACATAAATTTCCTTCTGAAAATTTAAACATTTCTTAAGTAAACTGTCATCAGGTGCTCTTTCCAATCTTATCCAGTAATTCACCATTCTAATTTTCTGTCTGACATGCAATGGGAATCTACCTGTTTCACCATAGACTGCTAAAGAAACGCAAAAATCAGGATATTATACGCTTTGTGCAAACCAATCTAGAGCGGTGAGCTTTGACTTATTTTGTGCGGTTTGCAGTGCAGTGCATGGGCATAGTGATATCGTAAAAGAAGTCCAGTTTTTTTCGTACACTGCTTGCTTCGCTTCCAATGTACAGCAGTTTTCGAGGGGGCATCGCTCACTGATTCTTCTGAACAATGTTTGGAGACGGATCATAAAGTAGATAAGGCAATGTTTATGTCATTAAATTGACGTTAGGAAACTCAGTTTTACCCCATTTGGCACATGTTTATCACACAACCCCCGAAAGGACCTATGCTATTTTCATATTATACACTGCAACAGAACCAGATGACCACTATTGGTTAATGACCTCACTCATGTTAAGCCTGTGGTTTCACCCTGTCCTAATCTAACTTTTTAACTGTCCTTAAATGGTGTTTTGACGCTCCAGTCAGCGATGCTCCCTCGAAAACTGCTGTATGATTATTATTGTCTATTTTAGACAGGGCCTTTTGCAAGGTACTGACTCAAAGACATTCTTTAAAACTTGAAATATTTCCAAGATTACTTACAACACCACAGTTTACTGTTGTGATAATGAAGGGAACGGACCGTCACCTCAGGCAGGGAGAATGTAAGCACGGCCTGGACTGTCTCAATATTCCAAATGAGGACTGTTCCCGCCACATCTGCTGATGCCACATAACTGAAACAATAAAGAGTCCTCTTTACATCAACACAAAGTGTTTCTGGTTATCATATTGTAACAGCATATAGCTGCCCAAAAACAACACATGGTCATAGCCCCACTTGCGAGCAACAACAGTTGCCGTTGGGAGGAGATTTGTATGGTTTACATGATGCAAAAATAATTTTTTTTAACAAAAGCATGTCCCTGTATTGCCGATTCAATACTTTATTAGAGATTGATACATTTATTTGCAACTTACATGAAAAAATTAGCATTATAATAACAACCATTTTACATTAAGGTGGGAGACCCCACTAAGAAAACTAGAGTTTTCGCTACCGTGGGGCCACCTAGAGAGATTCTATTGCGTTAAATAAAGTGTAAAAGCTGCTCCCATCAGTGTTGGTTTTGAACATGACAAATACAATTTCACATACATATCCTACATAATTGATATCATTGGTAGGCATACACCATCTCAGACTAAGATTGAATTTATTGGCGACAGTAATACAATGGAATTATTATCTGGCGTATTTGCCTTTACATAAATTATACTGCTCAACTTTGCAATTTACAAACGACAGATGCTGTGCCAACATCTTTATCTGGCTTAACTGATAAATTACAATATTTATAAGGCACGTAAAAAAAATTAGTATCATCCAGTTACTCATATATCAGTAAACACACATGGGCACAAATGTGTTCAACCTCCATCCATACTAAATATTACAACAATGATATATGTTTACCTTTCTTCCATGATATAGACCATATCAATGACCATAGCGGAGTGGCGTGTCAATGTCTGGTAGCACGTATGGGTGTCAATGTTTATTACGTAAATGTTAGAGTCCAAGGATCCCGCCCAAACTTGGTTGTTAGCGACAGTAATCATGCATACCTGAAAATTAAAATTAAAATCACCAATAACCAAACACACACATATTGTAAATACAGAAGTTTAAATGCCAAGAGGACTGTAAAGTTGCATGCAGAACGCAGATACACATGGTCATTTACCTTTTATCATGTATTGTACTGAAAATTAGATTGAGATCCACGAAAGCTACTAAATTATTGTCCTTTATTAAAAATCATCTAATTAGACAATATTTTCGGATAACAGGGTTGTTTATATAATTGAATTTTTTACTTTTAATTGTTAAGATAACTGAGCTCACAATTCGGTCTTTAGCTTGTACAAATTTAGCGTCCACTTCCCAAGTGCTGGCATTGTACACTTTAATATTTCCGTTGCCGAATCCACACCAAAGTTTCGGACCAATGTACTCGTCAACATTACTGGAACGATCTGCATGAGGAAAAATAATATAGAGGCATTGATCCGTTATTGCACAGTCTGGCTAATCTGAATGTCCAGGGTTCTAACCCTGGCCTGGCACTCTTCATGAGCTTTATCTCAGCAGGATGTTGGTCACACATGAGGCATTAATGCAAAAAAATGACATTAAACTGCAAAAAAATCACTCATCAACAAGTGCTGAGCTGGAATATTGAAGCCAAGATCATCAGACGTTACAGCTGCATAAAGAAACATTTAATCTGGCACAAACAAAGTTACTTACTGCCAGGAACATACAGCAGTGCCTCAATGGCTGATCGACTGGGTTCCCACAGATTCGGGTCCACTCTACGTTGCAAGATATCCTTGGTTTCGTCTGGGAGTCTGTCCACCCCTTGCAGTCGCCGCTGAGTGAAGTAGCACATGTGCTCTGCAGACTGGGTCCGCAGATCATGGTGTTGAGCTCGTTTTTCTTCTCCACTGTTAAAAATTACCAAAAAGTTCACTGCTTTATTGCAATGTTTCTTGCCAATGTTACGTTCAACAGCATATCTTCAAAGGTCTATAGTTTATGGTCATACTTCAGATCTAATATAAGAACTCTTGGTCAAAAAATGTACAGTCTCATATTACATGATGTTGACCAATACCAATGTAAATGTGCAATGGTTCAAATTTCAATGGTTCTAATCACAAGTTTATATGAAGTATACATAAAAAATATCGAAAGAACCACAAAGGTGGCTTCTTGTGAAGGAACAATAATGATAATAGCGTAGGTATGAAATTTTCAAGGTCACAGGAATTCTTACATCAATTAATAAGAAACCGAACCACATACATAATTACATACTTCGTAGAATGTTGCCTGCGTGAAGGAAATACTGTATGCATAGCGTTGCATTAGTCCATATATGGACAAAAAGGAACCAGATTGTGTCATGGAATAAGGAGTTACCTAAACCCCAACTTATATACCATCGAACCAAGGGTCTTTTCCAAGCAGGTTTAATGAATCAAGAACCATTTTTGACATGAAGGGTTTCTTAAGGGGAAAAATGGTTACAAAATTGCTTACACTTCTCTGGTCCTTGCGAGTTTGTTGCTACTGAGACAAATAAAAAGACAAACATGGAAACTGAAGTAAACATTTTCGGAACTTACAAACAATACACACTTATCTGGTAATTAGCATTTCACATGCTGTCATGCAGAATTTCAGGCAAAATCACACTAAAGGTGGAAGACCAGTTTTTCTATGAGAAGTGTGTGGTTGATATATAGTAGTTCTTAAGCAAGATATATAGTAGCATTCAGCATGCAGATAAAACCACCAAATAACCTTGGCTTGTAAAAAAAAGCACATGCTTGACCTTAGCATGAATTTAGCTAATGTAGTTTGATGGTTCATAGTGTAAGCAACATGTTAACACAGACACAAATTGCATTGTATGCTCAAAATCGACACATATGCAGGGCTTGATTCAATTCAATACAATGGTCACATGATCTAGTTTCTGATTTGGTCAGTGAGAGCTCTCCCGTTTATCACATAAATCTACGAAGCCGAAAACAATATGAATTTCCAAAATGCAAATATATTTGCTATTTTGCATATATCGTGAAATGGCATGCTGCATTTAAAAGCAATAAAGTGATGACTTGCTAATTAACAATCTTGCCCTCCAAGCAAAAATGAAAACATACCAGTGTAAAATTGAATAAAGATTGCAGACACATGACTATTAAAACATGTCCAAAAAACCTTATCAAATCAACACAATGAACATTATAATAACATGGTTAATTTGGAATAAACTTACGAAACCAAATCATTTTAACAATTAATAACACACAAATGGATAATTAATGTTATGTAAATTTATTTTGCCAGGTTTAAACAAAGGGCACAAATTAGTATAAAATTACATTTGAGTCACATGACAGGGATAACCTATTAAACGACATAATTAAAATACCACATAACTCATTATCACCTACCTCCTTAACAAAGTGTCAATTAGCGTAACATTCTGTGAGGCTTGATGTATAACACTGATATCTCGAAGTTCATCGGAGATTAGTTTTCCGGACCACATTTCCACAATCACCATGTGCCACATATCCCGTTGGTCTTTCAACGTAGCCACAAAAGGGGCTTTGTGTTCATCTTTGTGAATATAAAAAATGCATGAGAATGAAATTTCTAGGATAAATGTTTAGATTTAAATAACATATCAAACATATTTAAAAGTGTAAGAATACAACATAGGAGCATAATATTATTTTACATCCCTGTCATCTTCATTACGCCAGTAAATAAAGCTTTAATGGTGTGTATTAAAACTCAAACCATCTAAATAAATTTATCACAATAGAAATCAGCAAAACCAGAGATATAAACCTTTATAGGTAATACGGATTCCCGGTGCCTGTGACAGGAAGGAAGACACTGAGATACGATCAACATCTTTTATCTCGGTGAGACGTGCCACATTTTTGGAATTCTTGGATCCCTCCACCAAAAAGAAGAGCCTTACAAAACAAAATGAAATAAAGTAGATATGATTAAAACAATCAGTACCTTTTGACAGACCGAAATGCACACGAAGACAAGGAATAATTGTACCATATCCATATCAATAAAATACATATGACACATACACATTAAACTTTTCCATAACAGCAAAAAATAAACACAAGATAATCATCACATAATCATAGCACTACTTGGGCATTTACCTTTTCTGAGTGAGAGCAAGTCTACCTGTTCCAAGACTTGTCTTAATGATGGATGAAACTTGGAGAAGAAATTCTCCCTCATCCAGGGTGACATTGTGAACGCAGCCGCGACGTTCTACCTCAATCTCCTTCCATCCTTCATAAAGGGAGACAAACGTAGCGGAATTTACCTCTGAAATAAAACATTGTAAGTAGGTAAGAAGCCTGAAAACGTCAACATACTCACCAGCTAGGCTTGATTTACAGTAGTGATCCCCACAGCTCAGCAACTTCACCAATTCAAAATATGTAGAATCCTCCAATAAAGAGTTTGAACTGAGAAGATGGGTAGTTGTCCACTTAATTAAAAATGTCCTTACATTCAGCAAATAAGACCCTTATTTTTAAGGCATGACCGAGGATGTTAAAACGTCCTTGGCAAGACTACGTTTACATGACAAAATGGAAGGCACTTACTCTGGGTTGACAGTCCCATGGCCAGAGCCTCAAAGAGTCGCTTGATAGTTTCATGATCTGATGCAATTTCATGAATCTGGCATTTTTCTGCAAAGCTGTATAAATCTGTAAAATAACATATATAATCAACATATAATTAATAGCTCAATATATAATCAATGACAAACCAACCAAGAATTAAGTCACAATCAGAACAATATCTACTAACCCATTGCTCTGCATGTCTTTAAGTAGTAAGAACATATATTTTGGAAATGATTTTTTCATTAACACTTGTGACCACCAAAATAACATACAACATACCAAGATCATGCTTGGGCAACTTGTCAATATGCATAATTATTGGGTGTTCCCTTTCCCAGTCTCTCTGAGCAGAGGCGTCCTCAAGCAAGTGCTGGAGATCATCCGACTGTTTGTAGAATTGCTTAAGTTGCAAGTCTTGACGTTCTTGGTCTGTCATATCACGCATGATGTTTGAAACAAGGCTGAAACAGTAAGACATGTGCGCATAATAATAATAATAAATACTTTATTAGTCATGCCAGCATGAAACTTGTGTCATACATTTCACAGACAGTAGGTACATTCACACAAGAAAGCATACATTCAAACATACATGTAAACATCAGACAGACACAAAGAGACACACACACACTAGATACAGGCAGAACAGCTTGCACACTGAACAACATCCATTCAAACCACACATACTACGAGTCGTTAAGAATTTTAACGCTGGATGGTGCAAATGATTGTAAATATCTCGATATTCTCCATTTGACGGATCTTAGTCTTCTTCCTGATGGCAAAATTTGATATTTTGCATGTAGTGGATGAGAGATGTCATTCCTCGTGACCTTGCATCTTTGTAAGTCACATTTTACGTAAATCTCATGTAGGGTTGCAGCACTGTTGACACCTAGTTTTTCCGTAGTTTTTTTATGATTCTATTTCATGATTCCAGGCTACATTTACCAAACCAGCATGTGATTGAAAAAGCGGTCACTGACTGTATGATTGATGAGTAAAACAGTTCTATGATATTGTTGTCAATTTTAAGTTTACATAACTGTGTGACACAGAGCATGATCGAGCGAGTGTTGATAGATATCACGTAAGACTGATGACGAGGGATATCTACACAACTTCTGATCATGAAAATATCAAAATCTACTATGATAGAACTTTTCAACATATATACCATTTGGACAGATAGATACATCGATAGATAGATAGATATCTATTGCCATTGGTGAGGCAATGAAAATACTGCGATAAAATGATATGATGCAAATAAGATAAATGTTTACCTTCTTGGGAATATCCTACTGTCATACGCCAGAATGTAACTAAAGTGCTCCAGAGCATCAAGAGGTTTTTTGTTGCCAAAATGAAGCATAGCCACAAGGTGCAAACAGGATGCTCTGACGCTGTTTGTTTTTGAGTCCTGTAATCAATAACAACTGACTCTGGGATTACAGTGTCAACATTTAAGTTAAAACATCAAGTCATCAACCATGCCTGCCCCTACTGGAAATAATCGACCTCAAACTGACATTTCTAATTACTTTGATTTCAGTCAATTAAAATAAAGAACAACTGTAAACCCTTAAGAGGGCAATGCCTGCACTCTTTTATACGCACACACTAATTGCAATTGATACAAACTAATTGCATCACAAGTATTTTCTCAGGAAGGACCACATCAAAATCACTCATGTGATAGAGTAGCTGGGTTTGACTTTTGGCCCGGTCTTCCACCATGCAGATGTACAGCCATTTTACTAGTCTAATACAAATGAACAGACCTCAAGAAGCAACAACATATTATACTCACACTGATGACTGTATACACTGCCTCAATGCATTTTGTGTAGTACAACTTGTGCAGAGGTGGGGAGAAGACAGGAAGAACTATTGTCACAGGCTCATTGCTGAAGGCCATCATTGTCAATGACAACGCAGATGGAGACATTGCTGTTGGGGACGATGGGAGCGATGATGAAAGAGACAATACAGATGAGCTTCGCTTCTGAGGAGAAAAGCTGAAAATTACAAGTAGTATATTAGTGTGAAAATATAATTTAAAATAATTATCAACACCCACAACCACAAGACTATTTATCTTTTTACGATTAAATTTAAAATTCTGAGGCCTTTCGCAACAAATTTATAATCTCAATGAAGATTCTATGGGAACCCAGATTCAGTAGAAATTTGTGTTCTAATAAACAAGTACACATTCTCCCAATTTCATATGTTTGTTATTCTTAAGCAGTTTATCATAAATAAACAGTAAATTTAGGATTACAAAGATTGAGAGTCAGCAAAGAGGTTTTATTTTTTATTTGTTGATTGAATTGATGATACAAATTTAGAAAAATTTGTAGTAATTGCAATATCTCAAACAGAGTAACTAACTGGTGATTGAAATATGTCAAAACTAAAACCCAGTTCACACCTTGACGATTTTTTGTAGCGACCTGTACTTGGCTGTGGTCTAAACATCATAAAACCAGCTGCTTCTGTCAACTTCTATAGCTAATAATCGGTTTACATCCATCACCAGATAAATATAAAACTTGGTAAAATGTAAGAAATTAATCTAATATATCGAAAATATGTACTTTTTAATCCGGTTTTCAGTAGCCAGCTATGACAGCTTTGTCTAGTTTCAATTTGACAGGCCGTTTTTAATGATAGTGTGATCGTTGGTTTTCCTAGGAGGTCATAGGTAATTATGTTAATTAGGGACTAATTATCAATATTGAGGTTGTCATCAATAGACGCTAAAATTGTGAAAGTGTGAATTGGGATAAATTTCTTGATCTCAAAATCACTCACTACAAATCATGTTCACTTGAGGTAGAGTGGATGGATCGTCGAAACATTGGGCGAGTACGTTCTTCTAAGGCAGTCCAATCGTCTTTTACATTCGCAAATCTATCCTTCAAAAACTGTCCAAATAAATCTGTCTGGAGTACCTGTAAAAACACAACAATTACTTACAAAAAAAATTTTTTTTACCTCATGTCGTTTAAGTATTTTGTTGGATGTCACCGGACAGAATATAAAATTAGCAGTGAGTATACTTTTTAACCCTCAGCGAACAAGGTTTGAAGAGGGTTATTGTTATCACCAGTGTCTGTCTATCGAGCTGGCGGGCGGCCGTCACACTTTTGTTTCCAGAGGAAAACTCTAACACTAATAGACTTACCCAAACAAAATTTTGTACAGTAATACTCCATATGGCCTAGTGGTGCTTTGTGATAGTCACACTGACATATGTCTGCTATGTTTTACAAAATTTGGAAAAAATAAAAATAAAAAATTCCGGAGCATAACTCAGACACTACTGCACCTACATGCTTAGAAATTTGCCATAATATGTCAAAAATAATGTAGTGGTGCTTTTTGGGGGTTTATGGTTGTAAATACTAGAGAATTATTAAATTAAGGGAAAAATATGAAAAATTCTTACTTTTTCATACCTCCACACCCAAGACACTATTTACCCTAGAATAGGCCTAGATGAGTGAAATTTCATTAATAACATATCTAAATTAAATTATTTCACTTTTCAAAATTCATTTTGACACCTCTTTTATACTTTTTTGTACTAATGGAAATTCTGGAGAAAACAAAGCTAAAACATGTGTGTTTCTGGAGCAGAAATTTAACATAACCTTGATGAAGACGAGTATAGTTTACATTTGAGATCACCTACCCTATTAAAACAACATTTCATATGGTATTCCTTGATATAGCTTAGTTGTGCATTTTGATAGTCACATTGACATATCTCAGTTTTGTTTTACAATATTTAGAAAAAAACGAAAAAATATATTTTCCCATTTCTGGAGCAGAATTCACACACTAGCATACAAAACTTTGTGAGAATATGTCTAAAATAGTGTAGAGATACCTTTTTGGGGTTTCATGACCATTATTGAAAATTATTTTATATATATATATATATATATATATATATATATAATTTTTATTGACGGAAGATGTCAGAAAAGACATATATGTCACAAGTACAAAAGATAAAAAGAAATAAAAGCAATCAGGAAATAATAAAAATTTAAAAAAAAGGGAATACAACAAAGACTATAGTTACAGATGGTTCCAGCCACCGAATTAAAGTATTTACATAGAAGTTAACATTAGTTTAGCTGTTTATCCACTCCTTATAAAATCCAATCAGAATCTTTCATACATACAGCTTGTACAGCTTGTATCATAAACACAGTTATATTTTACATATAATATATATAATAGGCCTACATATTAACATGTTCGACAAAATACATCCCTTATATAATGTGTACGATATACTATTTACAGAATGATTTTACTTTATAATAAATAAATAAATGAAAATTTGGTACTCTTTCAAACCCTCATATCAATGACATTATGATCCTTACATCAGTAACAAAATTTTGCCAATTATATATTTTTATTATAGTACTTTCACTTTTTAAAGCTACATTTTGACACAATTTACTTCATCCTCTTTTTTCTCTTCATAAATCTGGGAAAAATGCTGAAAATTGTGTTGTTTCCTTCTTTTTACCAAGTTAGCATCCCATACTTGGTAATAAATTACTATATATTCCTTAGGAGTCATTGTCATGTATCCCATATATGATTATTTTGGATGATAATCTTAGGTGTAGATTAGTTAAGAGAACATCCTACTGCATTGTTAATTCTAGCGAACTGAATACTCCTCATTGTGCATAAAATCTTTGAAACAGAAAAATTAAATGGCAGGAAAAGGATATACAATACTTTTGATGCTCAATTGACTTTAATCTGAACAGAATGGATTGCTATTAATATTTTCACACTTGTCAGAATATAATGAACAAATTGAGAAATTCATGAGTTAAAAATATAGGACATCTTGGACTCTTAGTAGCATTGTGTAACAGGCTACGTAGGCCAAGTGGCAATCGTTTCTGTTTATCGCACACACTCATCAATTTTCTGATCTTATATATATTTTATGTTATGCTATTATTTTTAAACTGACCTTCTGCTGTTCACAACCAGTATTGTTCTAATACTTGAAATTGCATGTATTGTTAAAATTGTAGTTGTTCAATTTGTAGTATTTGTTTATTGTGAATGATGAATGTATCTTACCATGATTCCAAAACGTCAATAAAACATTATATATTATATACTATATATAAACTCAGTAAATAATTTTTTTCAAAAATTTTTAAAACATAGCTGAGATAGTACAGTGTGCCTGTCAAAACGCACCACTAGGCCATTTAGAGTGTTACTGTATGAAATTTCATTAGGGTAAGTGCTCATTAGTGTTAGAGTTCTGCTCTGGAAACGGAAGTGCAACGCCCACCCTCTTGCCTGTTGGATGGACACTGAACAATTTTTTTGATGCCTGTGTGCTGTGTGGGATTCGCTGAGGGTTTTGCTGCAGTGCAGCCTATGTTTTAATAGGCACACAAAATACCAAAACAAGGTGAAAACCTGTAACAATCGATCATAATCGATCAGTGGCAGTTACTTACTCTGGAGTATGTTACTTACTCTATGTTATGTTCTGATAATTTACCTGAATGTAGAACGGCTGGAATTCTTCTGATATACTTTCTATGAATTGATCTTTTTTGAAAAATCTCTGCTCGACTTTCACAAAGGGCAGGAGAGGTCTGGAATGCAAAATTTTTTCTTTCAGCCATAACCGTATGATAAAGGTGACACAGTGGTATTAACAGGTCCAACAAAGTCACTGCGCCATAATATAGCAATTGGATTGAAAATAATACGCACCTAAAGAGATACACCATTAGCTGCAAACTAGCCCCTAGAATCTTTTGATTGTTCAGGTCTCTCACTCTTACTTCTGCTGCCTTCATGTCTTCATATTTAAAAAATGTCAATCTATAGTAGAAAATTGAAAAAAATGATATAATGTAAATATTTGCAGTACATCCAGTTCTCTACAGGTCAGTAGGTTAACTAAATGTACACACTGCTGAACTTTCACTTCTTACAGAAATGTCAAAAGTTGCATAATTCAGTGATAAGAAGTACATTCGGACAATTTATAATGATCCATTTGGGATTTTCAAAAATTGTTTGTTATAACAGAGTTTGTTATACACAGCAGTACTTCCAGCATATTTCAGATGTAATAAAATTCATGTTCTGACATGTTTATACGAGTGTGCTTATAGCGAAAAAAGTCCCGTTATAAACATGTCCGACTCTATGAATGTTATCACATCAAAATTATTCAAATGCTTCCTGGACAGACAGCAAACTCAGGTGTTTAAAGTTTAATCATTTATCGATCAGACTTACCTTTCAAGATCTTGATTTGTTGGATGAATGAATTCCTCACAAGCTGCAAGAAATATGCTAGAGGGCTCCACAGGCATGACCGGTAATTCTACTTCATTGCTTAGAGTCACAGTGCCTTCATCAATGTCGGCCACAACAAGACCTTCAATCTTAAATATGAACATAGTTTTTTTGGTTAAATTAGTTTTGACAACATCGCATTTTTATTACATTGCTTTAGATCCAAGAATATCTCAAACAGAATCAATACAGTAATGCTACAATGATCTATCCTTAGTTCTGACCTCAATTTTTTGGAAAGGAAACTCTAAAATTATATTTTTCTGTTGTATGAGTAACACCACATCTGCAGCGTTGTGAACCCAATTCATTTGCACAGTGCACAAATCTTCACTGTTTTAGCATCCAGAGGATACTAACCTCTAAATCCCTGATCATTATAGTAGCAGAATAACGTACTATAACACTGCTCTTCAGAACAATACCTTTCTGAACAAATATAAGCAAATGATTCGTGTAATTTCCAAGCTCATAATTTACCTGAGACACAATCTCTTTATGGGAAGCATGGCAACCCATTATGAACGTTCCGGGAGCATCGAGTAATTCAAGAATGCACTTTGGAAGAACTGGAACATAAGGCAGCTTCCATTCAAATGGTTGAGCCAACAATAACAAAGTCTGAAAAGAGAAGAAGAAAATTCATGAGTGGAATGCCAAGCGATCAAGATAACCACCCAAGTACCCTCAGCGAAAGAAGTTTGAAGAAGAGTTTTTGTTTAAAATATGTCACACGTGTATAGTAAAAACCCATATATTGGCAGCATATACATTAATTAAGCAATAGTCACTGACAGTGTAAGCAGTAGGCAGTACCTACTAGGCACATCCATTTATCTCAGAATGAACACTACATGGCCAAACGCATGGTTTTTGCCTCATTATAATTAGCTAAAAACCATGCGTTTTCCATGCGTTTATCCTTCTCATGGAAAACGCACATGGCACATTTGGCCATGTAGCATAGTGGAACTCTCATACAGAAGTCACAGCAATATGATATTGTGCCATTAATAAGTGGTGTTCATATGATTTTGAAGACAATGAATTTTTTTATTCACATATAGTAGGGGAGAGTGGGGAACAATGAGACACTTTTTTGTCGTTTTCAATCATGACAAAAATGCTAAAATCAGGGCATAAGTGGCTTCCCACTTCAGATGTAGGTACTATAGTTGTGCATACTTCCAGCAGTTTCAGGTTCCTACCTTGTGTAAGATTAGAGTGAATATATGCAAGTCATTTGTCTCACTGTTCCCCACTGATGGGGTACTGTGAGACAAGCTAAGGGGTAGAGTGAGACATGGCCTAATAGTGCAAAAAAAATGTAAAATATCTCAGAATACCCTTATCTTAGGTAGCAAGTTCCTTTTATTGTCCATCGCTACTGGTCTGAAGCTTAACAGGTTGTTTCACCAGCTCTAAGAGGAAGACGTACTGATGAGATGGTGAGCCTTAAAATCCACACAATGTTTCGCATATTACTCCATAGCTGGGTCATTCACTTGGCCTGGCATAGACACTGGGTTCGACCTACCATCAACTCAACATGATTGTCATGCAACTGACATCCAGCTGTCATTTTCCTTATGAAGAGTCACATTGAATTGACTGTCTCATCCTGCCCCACTCGCGCTTTGTCTCACTCTTCCCTGTGCTGGTTTTATTATGAACTTGTGACCATCTGAGGTCCATATGGCTACAGCACTGTTTATTAATGTCTGGAATTAAAGCCCACTATCCAAGGTTTTGTATACTATTAGATGACCTCATTATCTCTAAAAACTGGAGAATAAGATCTAAAACTAAAATAAAATTAGTTTACCTGATGTAAAATCCAAAAAGTGCAATTTCAACTACCTCGTGCTTTTAATTCTTGCAAGTAATGGAATATTCTGGTGGTATTCTAGTGTAGGGATAAATCCCTAAAGGGCAGTGTTATAACCTTAATTGTGTTGAAACTAGGGGGTGTGTCTCACTGTTCCCCATGTCTCACTGTTCCCCCCCCCCCCCTTCCCTAATATGACAATTTGATTATGTATCAAATGCATCAATTAAATCAGTTGCAAAAACACAGCCAAAAATGTTATGACTGAGCATATGCAAAACGTACTCACCTCCATGATAGTTGCATGTAAGCAATAAACTTTTGACAAAAACACAATGCGTTGTTGCGTTAGAACAGCGAGCAAGAGTTTCTGGACTTGGTCAGGCGTGAATTTGGTGAAGATTAACTCCAGAGGTAGATCCACCACCGGCCTATACGGCGACTCCGGCGGGAAGACAATAAAATGTGTATCATCCATTTGGAAACTCTGAAACACACAGAAAATTTTTGTAATTTGCAAATATGCCACAAACAGGAAATATTTACAAATACAAACTGTAAAAATTAAAAAAGATAATATTAGTTAAGAAATAATCATGTCCACCTACCAGATTCACCTGACCAGCAGGTGGCACCGGTGTCATTGTGAGTTGAAGAGCCATTTCCTTCAGCCCAAAGTATTGCTCCTTTGGCATTCTGGACATTTTTCCATAAAGTCTGCAAGAGTAAGTAGTGTATTATCTATTCAAATGGCTACACTGAGATCAAAAAGTTTTGCTGTTAAAAACATACTGTTGGCTGAATAGATATTTGCTACACACGGCATCAGCAAAATTGCCAATCTACGAAATTCGCCACCTTATAAAACTGCTTCAAAACAAACTTTCCTAATGGATTTCCGTACATAAGAACATCTCTAATGACGTACACAATAAGTCACAAAACAAATATTCTGGTTAAAAACTGTAGAATGCATAATTTCAGGGGTTTTAATGGTGGTGAATTTTGGTGATTCCGAGTGTACTGCTCCTGTATTTAAGACCTCATGTTACTCCAAGTCTGTAATTGTATGGCTATTTACATACTATTACTTAATATTCACTAATTTCTGTGATACTATCTCAAGAAGTACTGGTATGTATTGAATTGGATCCATCTTTTCACAACAAATCTGCGCAATTTCAACCATTTCATGTGCAATAGCACGGAATTTACTTAAAATCTTCCATTAGAAATCAATACGGTTATTTGCATGTCATGCAACTTCCTTACTTCGATAAGCAATCCTTGAACAATGTGTAATATGGAAACTTAGAAATGATGACCAGACAAGCAGGAAGCCAACCACGAGTCTGGTCGATTGACCCAACCTCCTCGGATGAACATCTAGTACAGTCCCAAACAGTTCCATCTCCTTTCTCACTCTGTAACAAAATTAATATGTCACAGATTGACCAGCTGTGATCAAAATATACTTTGGAAACTGTTCATACTATACATTCTTTCATCTTTAAGAACATATTCCGATTGTTAAAAAATTGATTTTATTCCCAGGGAGCCGATTGGTGAGTTAGTTGAATGAATGAAAAGTGTAATAAACCGTTCAGCCAAAAAAACTTCACACACACAAATACCACATCCCTAAATTTCCCTTTAACCATGTTTCTATATCCTTCTACTTGAGATTTAATCAATTTGACATGGCTCTGGGAAACAAAGCACATATCAGTGCTGTGTGTGGGATCTATAACTGTTTTTCTTCTGCTTGTATTCTCCATTTAGCAGTCTATTATCATTGATTTGTATCCTTATTTGTAATTGATTTTTCTTTATTTTATTTTATAATTTAAATATTTATTTATTTATTTCAAAATCCATTATTTGTTTCCTTCATTCAATTGAGGTGGCATCCCTATAAGTAATTGAACTGTAGTATGTTGTGTGAATGAATGTTTGCCTTCATTCCTCTGTATATGTGTATAATTAGGTCAAATAAACAACTACAACTACTACTACTATTGAAGCGACATGATAATATTCAAATACACACCTTATGCAAAGAATATGGGGTCCAATAGGTGAGACAGGTAGCATGAGATCTATTACCTGCCATGTCAGTTAAGACTAGGTGATGGATTTTACTTGGTAATTGAAAAGGAGACATCTTTTCATCATCTGAAATAAATCAATCATCATCATTATCTTATCAGATGCATTATCAGATAGATTGATGGATTTATTTAATTTCCAAGCAGTACACAACAAGTGATTGATTTAAACAAAGAATAAAATTAAGTACACTGTATATTCCAAAGATACATTTTTGGAGTCACGGTTTCAACATAATGTAATTAGCAATATATAACTTCAGTCAGTCAGATAGACAGATAGATATTGCAAGTGCAGCCCTCTGTATCTCACAGACTTCATAAGCTTTTTTGTTGTTGAAAAACCTGGTCTTACTTTCCACCTACAGACAAATACTCCTTATGCTGAAATTTATGACACCATAAAGGTATCTTATCATATAATACTTTTGGAATCAACACTGATCAATGGAGTCCAGAACCAATATTTATCATTATAAGAACGAAAATTTTATGCTAATATAGTCATTCAACCACTTGCATTATTGTCAAATTAATTACATCACAAGATACATTGTTATTACAGTAAGGGTACTGCATGAAAGTTTTATAACATGTTTCATTTTCAATGTTTTTGGCCTCTTTTGCGCTGAAAGAGGATCACCTAAGAGACATAATACACACAAGGAATACATTTATCAGTACAGTATATCAAAAAACCCTAAATTCATAATAAATAAAGTTTAGATTGAAATTCATCAAAGAGCACACTGACTCACCAGGAAAGCAAAGACCACAAAGAGAAGACAATACATCATACGGCACGGCCAGTTCTTCAGCCTCCACACTGAGCATACCGCCAGCCCTTCCATCAACCTTGTCCTGAGTTTGAATAAATGACATTCGTCGAGACAATCGTCGAGTCAGCCTTCCTGGAGTATTCTCAAGAGTTTCCTCTATGGAAGTTTTTCGGTCGAGGGACGATTGGGATTTGTCCTTTCGACCAAAGAGAAAGCGACTTTTCTTTTCTGTAACACTCTGTTTTCTATTTGAAACAAAAGCCACATCACTCATCGGAGGGTACTTCCTGTCCTGCGGGGGTTCACGGAATGGGTAGATGGCAAGACGCGAAGACAAAGCAGCCAGCAACTGCGGTTCCAAAATGGTGTCATGGGGCTGGAGCTCCTTCTGAGGCTCGGATAATTTATCCTTTAAAAAATATATATTGTAGCATTAGTGGTGCTGTGGTCCAGAGGATAAGGTGTTGGACTCATACACACATGGTTGTCGGTTCAAACCCAGCCACTGCATGGGGGAACTGAACATCTTCCTTAAACCAACCACTGCTTCACCCCACCCAGATGTAAATGGGTAGTTGGCTAGGCAGTGATGGAAATGGGGAGGAAAAGTACTACCAGAGGTCACTGAGACCGTAGCAGATAAATATTGTTTTATGACATCATATATTATGTGACTTCATCCATGTAAAAATTTTGAGGTGAATTAAGTCACCCTTTGTCTTTTATCTGCTATTGTGTTACTTTTTCTCCCCATTGTAGAGTGCATGACCAAAGGAGTGCTGTTTAGCTGCATGTGGGTTCACAGAAGATTACCAAGAAGCGACCCTCCCTATACTTCACATTGTAAATGCTGTGCCCACTGGGGGTAGTAGGTGCAATCCCTAGTGGATAATAAATTTCCCACTGAATAACACTGCCCAGTCCGTAGTTCTGGCAATTCGATATTTGCAATACAATAAAATAACATATCCACATGATTTCCATTCAATAACAATCAAATGGAGAAAATTATAACACATTTTTAACATCAACAAAGACTGAACTTCAAACTGAAGAGCTGAGTGCGACATCATTACGATGTCATTCGATTACCAGCAATTGTCCTCTGTTGGTGACGTCATCTGGTCATTCAGACCTTAAACAATCCACCCACTTTTCCCAGCATGCCTAGCGTGTCCTTAAAACAAGAGTGCGTTATTTGTATAATCTGTGCTGGGTGTATACTCCACAGAGAGTTGAGAGAAAGGCTAAAGCTAGAACAGGGCAGCCAAGGGTGTAAATTGATATGTCAGCTGAGCTCGTTGAGGACAACACTAAACATGCTAAACATGTTCAACCCAATTATATTTAGCATACATTAAATCATCAGTGCTAGCACTGACTACAATATTTATGGTCCAGAAAAGTACTAATTGATTCTCACCTTCTTTATCTTGACACCGGAGGATTCATCAATCCCCGCAACGACAAGCATTTCTGCAAGACGATGTGGGAGCTGACCAGTCAGTCTGAAAAAGCAAGATGTGTATTATTTAAACATATAGTAATTAATAGGTTGCACATGACCTCCTCCCCCATTTTCTGGTAGCCCTTTTTTGGCGGTCTCTTCTGGTGATAACATTTAATGTGCCTCCAGCCCTCACTGTGGAAGTGGTCACCCCACAGATGCGATTTCAGGTAAAGTTTAGTATTAATTAAGCACGCAAATTGGATTAAGTCCTTAATAACATGACATAATGACACTCAAATAGTATATTGTCATAGGTCTGATCATCATTGATTTTAATCATTCTTAAATTCTTGATTTCAATGAGTATAATTGTTTATTGAACTGAACCATGAGAGCATTCTGAAATTATCTGTCACAGATCTACGTACATGATCTATGTGGCTGTCAAAGTCAACTGTCAAAAACAGAGTAGCTACCTATAGGCTATAGAAACCTATGCAGTAACAGTGATATCAACTGTATTTTGTAGGATTTGTATATATATATTATGTATATCATTATAATATTTATATGGTCATTGTACCTATTGAGTCCTATTCACTTCATACCTATTCACTTCAACATTATTTTGTTCAACACACACAGAAATTTACCTAGCCATTGTCAGTCTGATTGTGACATTCAATTCTACTTCACAGACATGCTTGTCCTAAGCCAAGTGTCTTCAACTCGTAGCACACCTGTCGTATACCATTTTGTTGTGGTGTCTCTCGATTCCCAGGAAGTCTTCAATTCACTTTCATTATCTCGCATAATCTTTACAATTCTCGTCAGGTGGCAGGTTGAGCACTTTCGTTTTCAAACGCGACACCTGGCGTTTATCAGCTTTCGCCAAAACATTGACTTGCTGTTGGATCGAAGCAGATTAATGTTACGGGAACGTTTAATCCTCTGTCGTATATACCATTTTGTTGTATACGAGTCAGTATAAATACTTATATATACTGAACAATCTAGTCACGCTAGTATCACAACAAAGTTAACAAATGACGACTAAAGAGGAGAAGGAAGACATGTCTCAATGTGCAACCATTTCTGCTGTGTCAGTGGATGATGTTGTTTTGGAGTCCTGTGACCAGGTGTGTATTGAACATGTCAACTTTGCTGAACTTATAAGCAACGACGTAGACTTGTAAAGCTGAGCTGAAATAAGAGAAGCTAGCAGACATTACGTGTTGACTGAATTTTGATTTAATTCTTTAAATGTTAACAGTCAAGACTCAAGTCAAGAATATTTAATTTTTAGCATGTCCATCCTTGAATAGCACCCTGAAGTATAATCTAATAATAAGACTGGGTTGCATTGAAGGTCAGTGGAATATCCCATCACCCCCCCCCCCCCCCCTCCCCTTTGGGTCATGACTGTCTATTAACTCTTTATAGTACGTCTTACGTACATGTATGTCTCAAATTGGTCACTAACGTTAACGTCATCCAGTTTGAGACCAGAAAAACACTTCATTTTTACGACTTGCGCCCACTGGGTATATTTGCAGAAAAAGAATCCAACAGATAGTGAATTCACCGATTTCACTGTGCCTGGACTTGATGTTCCTGATGTCAAAGTGGTTATAAAGAAAAAGAAAGAGCCAAAAAGAGTTCTTCATTTCAGCGATGGGACTCTGGAGGAATATTCAACAGATGAGGATGAGGATGAAACAGACGAAGCACCTAAGACAATAATTGATCCGGTAAACAGACAGCTGTTAGGGCAATAATGTAGTACATGTACGGGTCATTCCACAGAAACAGTGCACTTTTGCATTTCAAGTGCAAAACATTCAAACATTCATCAAAATTATGAATTTTCATACATTTCGGTGTTGTAAAAGTAACATGACAATAAAACATTTTTCATCTTTTACCTTTAAATATATTTAAATTGGTTGGTCATGTGACCTGCTATGTCAGCCATTATGGTAAAAGGAAGGACAGTAACAGGATAGACATTCAAGGAAATGTTATGCAATATCTGAAACGGAAATGTAGGTACTGGAGTGGACAAAACAAAAAGTCACCCATGCATAGCCTTACAAACCCTTTTTTTGAATACTGGAAACAACTTTTCCAATTATATAAGATAAGGAGGCAATGCTTCCATCTTTTGAAAAGGGCAAAAATTGTGTTTTTCATCTAACGGCATTTTAATGCAGTAATGTTTAGTAACAGGAGGAACATTGGTTCTGTGGACAAACTTAAACAAATGGATAATGTTACTGAAATGGCAAATATTTCAAAATTTTCTTCAGTTGAAAATTTAACTTCTGATTATATCTATGTGAATAATATAAATGCATTTTAGAGTAGGTAAAGAGATATATATAAAATGAGGTGTGGGACCATTTTTGCTGCCTTTTACAGCAAAAAAGGGTCAAAATGTCAGTTATGACAGACTCCTGCTTAAATTTTGTTTGTGTATTATTATCTTAACGTTGGTCTGCCCATCCTCATACCACATTCATATTATCATATATGATAATTAAAACCACCCATTTTGTTATATCACATTTGAAAGTTGAGGGATGATTGGGGGTGCCCTGTTTCTGTGGAATGACCCACATCATGGGGATGGGGAGATTGATATTAGTAGTAGTGTTTGTTAACCTTATTATGAAAGATATTACATGTAGTTGTTTCTAGGTGCTTAGCTTTTAATCGTGCCTTAATTTTACCTATAGAGCACTGTGGGTAAAAAAAAAAGTCTATTACACCATAAATTAACTGTTTCACAGGTTTTACATTCACAAGTTTATACATTTTTTTTTTTAAATTCAGAAATCTTTAACCTGGCCAGCGTGGATGTGGTATTACACAACTTTGTCAGCTGCCAAGTTCCTTGGAGGTTTGATTTCAACTTGCATTTTATCAATTTGCCATTTGCCAGAAGTGAAAATGAATTTCAAAAGGTTAAAGAGTGACACTATGCATCACTGCAGGCGGATTTAGGGGGGGGGGGGGTTTAAACCACCCCCCCCCTTTTTACCCAGTACATTTTAATTAGAAAATTCAGTGGTACCTGCAGAATATTAATTTTAATTTGGCTCGCCCCCCCCCCCTGTTAAATTTTTTCTGGATCCGCCCCTGTATCAATTTATCTCTTTCTTTTTTGTTATTTCAGTGGCTGATACCTGTGGAGAAAAACTAGCGTGGTTCTTTGGAATAACATCTCCAAAATACCAATATGCCATTGATGAATATTATAAAATGAAAGAGGAGGTAGGTAACCATGGTAACCTTATCATTTTGTTTTGTCTGTTTTAATTTCTTTTGCAATGGCAATTTAAATGAAACAATTAAAAGAAAGTAGGTCTTAGTACCGTCTTGCACAAGATATATAGCCTGCTGAGATATGGAGCTGAAGCTCTGATGCATCATTCTGTGCATACTGAGCAGCCATGTTCGTGTCACAGTAAGTACAGTGCACTTCGATAGCATTGCAACTGTTGTGTTGCTATAATTTGAATATTTTAAATGAAGATTTTCATACTTTCACCCAGCCATGAATACCAGTAAGTATGAATGGGAGGTTTTGGAATTTCCATACTTGTAGAATGTAGGATTCCCTTTCCCCTTTAACATATTGTTGAAGCATTGACTTTTGTCTTCTTGAATGAAATATTATGTGTATTTCCAGTGTGGGGTTTTCATGAGTTTATTTTACTCCAAGAAGGTTTGAAATGGTTGGCTGGACTTCTAATAATCTATTATTCTATATAGAGACATTAAGTTATTGTTATTTGTTCAAATTCAATTGGGCTGATACTTCTGCTAGTGAACTGCATTGTCAATGTTTAAAGAACGCTATTCTTATAATATTGTGCATGTAAAATAATGTATTGCAGGATAAAAATGTGAAGTAAAATTTGTGATAAAATTTTATATATAATAGACCTATTTGTATTTGGCCTAATTGGGTTCCACTATGATATAGTGTTAAAGAGGATAAAGACATTGTCACTATCACACTTAAAGTGAAGTCTGTCAATTTTTTGTACTTTTATATTAGTCTGTCAATTTATTGTTTGTGAAATATAACCGCATTCAATTTGAATATAAGTTTGACTATTCATAGTAATGTTATCTAAACTACATTAACTACATCACATTTAAAACTTTATTTTTTGATGGCACATGTACAATATTTAAGAGTAGCGTTGTTCTGTTGGGCATTATGAACTCTCGTCAACTCTTTATGGTACTTGGAGTTAGCTAGGAAGGTGCTGAATTCTTGGCGTGTCCCAAATTAATTAGTTTAATATGAATAAAAACTTGTCAGTTCTAAAGTAAATTATATGAATTATCCTTTCAACAGGAGGAAGAGGAAAAGAAAAGAGAAGAAAGAGAAGAAGAATGGGCGAGAGTCAACCATGGCATGAGCCTAGAAAGTATTGCAGAGGGCAGGACTGGGGCACCTGTCCAACTTGACCAACCTAAAGATATTCCTTCCTTAGCCGCTGCAGAAGCTAAATTCTAAATACATCATTTCTATTACATACTTTACATTATTCCTTATTTGAATTGTATTATAAGTAGGTTATAATCATCATTTTTTTATGCTTGGAGATTTGAAACTCTGTTGAATTTTTGTTTCATGTTCAAGTAAACATTGTACATAAAAGCAAAAACCTTTAAATTTCAAGGGGTGGAGCTTATTTATATGCAATATTCTGATCATCTTGCTTTATGAATTTTTAGACGAGTTAGTTTATGTTATATAACTTGTATGTTATTGCATGGTGTCAGCACTAACAACCCTGGCTATCCCATCACAAAATATGATATAACCTTGGTGTCAAATTGTTGATTACATTTACAGTATGCCAAAGATACAGTGCACACATGTGCACGCATATATTCAGTCACATTCTTTATGGGTGCATCTTTTTGCGACTGTCAAAGTTTTGTTCTATTAATTGCTGAGTCAAACAAGACAATACAGTTGAATTGTTATGATTAAGGTGTATATCTATGGATTTTTTAAATGGGCGGATTACGGAGACAGTTCTATACAGTGTTATATCAATATGTGCCTTATTGATTTGTACAAGTTCCAAAACTTTCATAAATTTCCCAAGGCCTGTATTAATGAGATTATAGTTGGGAGTTCTATAATTGTGAATCAAGATATTATTTTGTTTTTTGTAAATACTTTATGAAATGATCTGTGATACTGTCATTTGTATAAACATCTTGGTTCTAGTCATGCATGGTGAATTCCTCTTTTCCATTCCTAAAAAACTTTAGGTTGTTATATAATATGGAATATGGTTGTCATACAGCTTGCTATTGATATGGCCACTATTGCACCAACCAACATTGTGATTTGTGCATCAAAATAAATGGAGCTATTATTTTGTATAAAACTAATGCCTTTGTCTTTCTGTTTAAATTGTGTCACTGCATGAACACTGGATCATACTAATTGCCAGTACTTGGGAGAGGCATGGACAATTTAATGCAGAAGTCAGTGAATTTATTCTTCAATATCTAGATCCATATATGTGATATCATAGACAATAGATGTACCTAGCTGTCTGTGTTGACACGCAATTAACCAAACTGCTCGCAGTGCCTCCTCTCTGTTGGTGTATGGCAAATTGGCAATATAAGAATTAGGATCACTGAATTCAGTTAATTGCCAATGACAATCTCCTGAAATGTAACTAAGGCAAAATTTATGCATTTAAGCTAGTTAGGTCATATGATACATAACGCTTTTTTAAATCAGCTAGAAAAAAGTATTAGTTCAGACAAAAACAAGCGCCTCACTGGATCCACGAGGAGAGACCACGTGGATGTCATTTGATATTGTTTATATCTGAGAAAACAAGCGCCACGCCCCCCATATTTGGCAGTCATCGCCATATTTGGAGCGAAGTTCTTTACCATACAAGGCAATGGACCTTCGCACGACCGCTTTGTGAGTCATGCACTCGGAACTATTTTTTGTGAAATTCTAGAACAAATTAATATTTATATTTTTCAACTTATATGAATGCATAAAACAGTACATAATTATGTTTGATAACATTTTCACGCTCTGTTTTTAAGCTAGGACCACAGATTTTACCCCATTTTGATGCGCGCATCTAGCTAATTTGCGCAGTAATTCAGAAGGAAGCGATGCGGTCGTTTCCTTTTGAGAAGGAAGACGTAAACCGCATTGGAACAAGAGCTTAGCGCCGATGAGTTTTCCCTGTAAAAACGACAATCGTATTTGGTCAAAATGCAAGGAATATCGAAGTACCAACTGATAGACGAATCGTCATTGAATGGCAGGGCATTTGTGACTCAATCTGCCGGGATTAAGAGGACGAGCCATGAAGCAGAATTCGAGGAGAGCTCCGAAGCCGACTCTGACGGGGGCGAATCTCCCAAGGCCCACAGAGTGCACCTCAACGTGCCAATCCCCGATGGCCCGAAGCCCGGCAAGAAAACCAAAGGCAGGGTTAAGATCAAAATGGAATTCATTGACAATAAATTAAGACGATACACGACATTCAGTAAGAGGAAAACAGGCATTATGAAGAAGGTATTAACCGTGTTAACATTGCATTCTGGAAATTTTGTGTTTTATTTAATTTAATTTGGGTTCTAACTTCTACAGTAGTGATAAACTCACATCACAATGTAACATACAATTTTTATGGACATTAACTTTGAGTTAACTTGTAAAGGCCTTTTTATCAACAGTAGGAGGCAGCTGGAAGTCTCCAGTGAAGAGATTGCTTTAAATTAATTTTCAATAATTTAAAACAAAATTCAATTTTATAGACGTGTGACAGGCTGTGTGACAGTGTATCAAACAAACGCACTGCAGTACATGTACACGACTTTAAATATAATTTTTTTTTTAAATCCAGCTGTCTGATATTGATCAATTCAAGCCCATCATGGCATAGATTTAATGGGAAAAAAATTATTGAAAGAATTCTAGATATGTGATGAATTTTTGTTTTAGGCTTATGAATTATCAACTTTAACTGGCACCCAGGTGATGCTGCTTGTTGCCAGTGAAACTGGACATGTGTACACTTTCGCTACAAGAAAACTTCAGCCGATGATAACCAGTGACAGTGGAAAAGCCCTGATTCAGACTTGTCTCAATTCCCCGGACCCCCCTCCAACGACACCAAGCCAACAGAAAGCAGTCAATCAACGTATGAACCCCACAGGATTTGAAGAAACGGAGCTGTCCTATGCGGTGAATGAAGAAGAGGGCGGAAGGGTAAATTAATTTTTAAAGTTTCATTTTGCTAAAATAATTGAAGAATTTGAGTAATTAGTAGTTTAAAATATATTTTAACTTTTTAAGGGCAGTGGATTATTTTTCATCCAAATTTGAAGTTTAATTATTGTAAAGCATTACAATTAACCTGAAGTGTAGAGTGTGCCTGACATTTTCCCCTATAAAGAGATTTGCAATGTAACAGGAAGTCATATGGAAAAACCAACCATATATTAATTATTGATGATGTCATAAATTAAAAAAACTGATGCATTGTGCCCATTACCACAAATTCATGTTCCTCATGTCAAACATTGACTATCTAAAACTCAGATTCAAAATAAGCTCAATTAACATGATTAATAGCAAAATGCATGGTTGAATCCAATCGGACATATATATATACACATTTATTGGGATAAATCTTACACTTTTACCTAAACTCTGTGAATTAAAAGTTCTCTTTGTTATCAAAGTCCTTCCTTTATCTGGTGTTATTAAATACCTTGCCCAACATCATGCCAATCAATCATTGTCCTAATATGAGACCATCTGGAGTGTCATTTTGATATGGTATGCCTGTCCCTCCCAAATATGTCCATATGTGGCAAACACAGGACCACCAAGTGGACGTCACTTAAATACTATCAAGGTTTAGAATGTAACTTTTATTATTGATACCATGAAATTATTTGCATATCTCATGCAAGATTGTGATAGCTCTGTGTTTCATGGGATTTTTAATAAGGCAAGCAATAGATTATATGAAACCAACAGCAACTTTGTTCATTAGTAAGATGTCAGCAAAATCTACTAAGCAAGGTTAAAAAACAAAACAAAAAGCCAGGTTTTTTTTTTTATTTTATCTATTATTTTATACTGATGTCAATCCACAGTTTAACAATAATTCTCATAATATGTACTTCATTAATTAATAACCATTTGTAACAAGTCAAATTACAAAAGAGGGTACCAATTAAGTGTTTAATTGTTACCTTGATGTTAAATTGTTAACTTGATGGGTTGGATAGGTATATATGAGCATTATATATTTAAGATTAATGGAGTTTGCTCTCTAACTTGGTAAGTTTTCTTTCTTTGGCTGTCCCTATGCCTAATCCTTCCTGTACACTTATACAGAAGCTCCTTGCCTGGAAACAGACCCTGCCTACTGCCAGGAAGGAGGTGTGACCTAGATATCTCTGCACACCCCCCCCCCCCTTCACCCCCAAACTTGCTTCCTATCTAAAACTGGAAGTCTGACCTTGCTGGCTTGATCAGCTTGTGCTGAGCTCAGTTGCTCTAAGAATGCTAAACTTCTAAAAGGAGTGCAGTTTTTACTAATGAATAAGTGCTAGTGATATGGCAAGATGTGATATAATGTGGTTCATGTTACCTGAATTTCTGTGATTATAGTGTCGGTAAAAAGTTTTATTCGATTGATCAATTCATGTATTAGTAAATTTATAAATACAGGTAATTCATGAAATTGATTAAATCATAGAAATTAAGCTTTGTAACCACTTGATCTTGGTTTTTTGTTTAGATTATCATTTCATATATTCTTTAGATGAAACCAATTGAACCTGAAACAAGCTGATCTACTTCTCTCTGTATCAGAATATATACATGTATCTGACTGATTCCTATTTCCTTTTTAATAAATACTTCAGATATATATACTGGGAGAGAAAACTTGCAGTCAACTCTCGTGAAAATAACAAGTTCTCTGCTTTATAAATAAGGAGCAACCTTAGTACTCCATGTGTATATGGGAGGAAGGGGTGGGCTTGGGAGAGATGCCAAGATGTGCTCTGCTGCAGCAGCCCCCTCCCTGAATGCCCCCCCCCTTCCCTTCCACCTTCATTTTACCCCCTCTCCACATGTAGGAAGTTGCACCCTCCTATAATGTTCCAGGTTTGGCCTCACAGCTTATGTAGGTGATCTGTCAAGTCATAGGGGCAAAAATCTGGGCAGGGTAGCAAGGGGTAGATTGGTGGGGGGGGGGGGGGGGGTTCCTGGCAGTCCCATATTATCTGACAACAGCACAGCTGGAGTTCATTTAGATTCTACTCAGTAGCTTGTCTCATTAGGAGATGCTCTATTTCTTATAGTCTTGTATTTAATTGGGGATTTAAGATCAATAATGTTGTGCGAATGCATTGCTTTTTCTCTCAATTATATTAACCCATTTAATAATTTTGTGACCTTTTGGTACTTTCGATTAAATAACTAATTCGCCAAATTAGTACTAAAGTAAATTGAAGAAACTACACTACATTGAAGCATGGAGACAAGAGTGAAATCGCCCTATGCAATGTAGATATTTCAAAGTAATGAAAGTCAGTCAATTAAGATTTTGGTTGACTTGTCATGATTTGGATTCATAATTGCAATTAATCATCATGGTCGGTTTGAGTTTATTAGGGATAGAACTATATGTTGTGCATTTATGAACTTGAAGCCATTTTGCATGTCTTGTCTATACCTATCTATATACTTTCAGCAGCATAGTCGAACTCACTTCAGGTATTTGTTAGGTTGGGCAGTTTAGCTGGATAAGCGTGGGCCACATATTTGTGGAGAAGTTACATATTTGCAGGGGGTTGTTAGTAGCCCAAATCCAGAGGCCTGATCCATTCCAGGAATGGTTGCCATGACAACGGCCTTCTTGGGCTGGCTGCAGGTAGTCTAGAGTGCAGGTTTGGTGTGCCCCTAGATATGCTAGTTTACCTTCTACTATGCACTCTCTTAATATAGCATCAGCCTAGATGATGTTCAATGCCAACTTGCCACACATTCTTCTCATTAATAACTTGGCTAAAAAAATGATGTTAGTCATAATATCAAGGGCAACTTTTTTTTCTTTTTAGTGATTTAGGTCAATTCTTTATAAGCTAATTGACCTTATTAATAAGAGTAAGTGTATATATATGCAACAAAACAGGCCTAGGATTCTATCATTTAAACATAGGAAGTTGTAGTTAACTTTCACATGCATGGATGATCAACAAAATAACTTTGCACTGAGTTAGGTCAGCAAAAAGTAAAAATTTCACTTTTTCTGCTGTTTAATTGAGATGACAGATGATATGATTGATTTACCAGTTAGGCAAGTTTTCTTTTTTCGGCAACATATACTCTACCAAGTTTCCTCTCTCTAAGCAGCCGGACTACTTTCTGGGAGAGTACAGTGCAGTAACCCCAGGTAGAGATGGCCAGGTAACTTCTTGAGATGGATGGTGGGGGCCCTGAGGGTATTAATTTTCATATGAGAAAATGTATTGAAGTGTTGTTGTACATTTAGAGCACTGATGTTGTAAGCCATCACTGGCTTTTAAATAAATGCAGACAGTGAAGAACTTATTTATAAATAACTGGCTAACAACCATTGTAATGATAGGACCAGTGCTGCCACCAAAGTTAACATGCCTATGAAGTCTGGACTGTACCTCCCCCTGGTGTATCCCTGGTGCACCAACTCTACCTGGAGAATTGCCATTCCACATATCCATGATTCACCCAGTACCGTTAAGTCTGTCATCCCAAGATCAGCCTAATTCTTTTTAATCCGAAAATAGTTTGTAGGCTGGCAAATCTATAAAAATACGTATTTATAATATATTAGATTAATTTCTTACATTTGCCAGTGTCTACACTTATTTGGTGACAAATGTAAGCTGACTATTTATTAGCTATAAAAGTGGACAGAAGCAGCTGGCTTTAGCATGTTTAGAACACAGTCAGGTATAGGTTGCTACAGCCGTCTAGAGTCGACCGTTTTTTATGAAACTAACTGTACCAATAATTATCATCCTATTAAACCAATTTATAATTTCTTTCAGCCTGACAGTCCAGACATGGGAATGCCCAAGAACTACTCAATCCAAGCACCACAACAGCCAACACCACCTAGTGTTCATACTCACAGCAATACCCCGTCTCCCCTCCGACAAACCCCTGTCATGATAGAGCCCCAACCAGCTTATCAACAGTCTGTGATGTCAGGCAATCAACAGTTCACTTTCGTCACGCGAAGCAGTAATACCCAATCAACATCACAGACCTCGCCATCAGTTGCCAAAGCTAACCCAAACATATCCATGCAGCTAACAGGAGGGGGAGGTATCACAGCTATTTTACCATCAGGTACAGTATACACAGAGTGACTACTAAGTATTTGCTATTTTTTTTTGACAGAGGAGGCTCTATAATGTACACTACAATTTGTATATATACTAATATTCATACTTTTTCAATTAGAATGAAATCGGACCAGTTATAATAGTTTACACAAAGAGAATCGTAAACATTTGTAGCCTTCAACCAGTATTAGATGTGTGTGTGTTGTTTTTGAAGATAAGCAGCTCAGCACCACCAGCCTGAAGTTAAACATGTACTTTACCTAGAGCTTTTAAAAACACAGATAGCTTCATAGTGACATTTTAAAGTTATTATAGAAAAATTATTCATATATTTTAGCTTCTGTATGTGAAATATGTGCAAGGGAAGTCACTGTCGACGTCAAGTCAGTGAGACTAAATTTCACATTCTTAACTATTCACTCTTCTTTCTATGAAGCGACACACTCTACCTGTCTCTTCTTCCGTCATGAGAGCTGTCAGGTCTAGTCTCTATTGCATGTCAGTCATTCAAATAATTCAAATCATATTCATAAACTGTTCAGCTCCATTTTCCTCCACATTTCCTGTGATTAGCAATCGTAATTAGTGTCTCCAACCCCTGTGTCATGAGTGCTGTCAGGTGTAGTTCGTTGCTAAAGTGCAGTATAAAACAGATAATCGAAAGACTAATCCTGGCAATTATTTGAAAATGTGCATCATATCTACATTGCATAGTGGCTTTAAATCTTTCAGGTCTAACAGCTGGTACTCCACTGACGCTGAGTGCATTGGGTAACCAACAAGGTGGCGCTTCGGGGCAGCAACAAACTTTTTACAGGATCCCCACACAACAAGGCCAGGCAGTCGTTGCATTACCAAGTGAGTAAACAAAAGACATTCCGCAAAGATTAGCAAACATTTACCGATTGAATGGTAGTTTAAAGCATTGTGTCATTTTGTTGGCCAATAAGTAGGTCCATTTGGGGATTTCCCAATGATGATGATGAGCAGTTACTATGAGAGTGAGAAAACTTCATAAGTCATTCTTGTTACAGAAAATCTGCATTTTATTTAAGATTTGTTTTATTTGTATTGTCAAAAAATGGTGTTCTTTTACTGTAAAATGGTCAATCTCAAAGTTGTGCATTGTGTTTGTTATATATTGCAATTTGTATTTTCTTGCATACATTTTATGCTGGGATGCACTTATAGTAATTGTAAGTAATATATGTGCAACAGCCATACATGTTGTATAATATATACATTTGAAAGATATGATTGTTAGTTTTTTTTTTTGTTTTTTTTTTAACCACTAAGAACCTGTCTGGGAGAAGACTATCATTTAAGTTTCATCGTAATGTTTCTCTGCAGATATGTCGCAACAGGCATCCTCGTCAAAGTCGGATACAGTAGGGACAATCACTTTGTCATCTTCACAACCTAATGTAACAGTTGTTCCGGCCACAGGAGGTTCGGCATCAACGCCCCCAGGTACAGTGATGTACCAAACACCACAAGGGGTTGTCTATGCTGCACCTAGTTCTGCCCTACCGGAGGGATTCATCTTCAATTTGCCTCAGACTCCCACATTACAAGTCGCTTCACCCGATTCATCAGGTATTAAATCTATGCACTCTTCTTGTGATTGCATCATTAGGTTATAATTTATCTGCTGGTTATCAGAGAGTTCAGATACGTTGAGTGGTGTCTCAGGCTGCAAATTTATTGACCAGTACATACACTTCAAAATGCTGAAAGAATAAATTATGTAATATTTCTTAGTTTCGACATGCATGTGGTAACTGTCGTATTGTTCGATTAAAGCGTTTATTACTCATTTTGTGAATTTAATGTTGATGGTCAATCATTCATGTTTCCAAGGAACACATGCCGAATGCCGAGTAAAAAAAATACTAATTATGACCATCTGCCAAATGGTATCTGGAATCCAGCTGAAAGTATACATTATTAACCATTTTCTATTTGTATTTCAATTTCAGGTGGCCAACAGTTCATAACAATCCCGGTCTCATTAGCTGGTGCTCAAGTTCTGCAGCCAATTTATACTTCAGCACTTGATGCCTCTGGAGGACAGAAAAAGGCTAACAAATAAACTGACATGCAATATCAGAAGTCATAACGACAAGCTCAACAATCCACATCTGTCGTGTCAAATCCAAATTTATACATACTGTTATTAGAAAGTGAAAAAGAAACTCTTGCATATATTTCAGCGTTGCCCAGGGTTAATGTGTTAACCTTGGGGGAAAAAACAAAACAGTGCTGCATAAGCAATATAGGACAAATCCATTTCATGTTGGCTCATCACATCTATCTTTTTATGTCTGCACCAGAATGTTAATGCATTTTTAAAATTTAACCAATTCATTACATATGTCCATATCTCTGTGATCTCTTTAAGTACCTGTTAATATTAGAGCACCATGAAATATTTACATATGTTGTGTTAACATATGTAATCAATGTTACTAATCTTACTATTTCAATGTGTTTATGATTACTTCCATTTGTTTGAAGAATAAGGATGACAATCATTGTTCACTTAATGTCATTTATTTAATTGACAATAGTACTGTTGCTGCTTACAATGTTTATATTATGTATTTGATTTTCATCACTATATCAATGGAAAGGATATAGATATCGTTGTTCTATTTATTTATGATTAATTTAATTAGAATTAGAATTTTAGTGCCTAGGTTTGCTATTGCTCTGAAGAATTTAAAGTTAATTTATGAGTAGAAGTTGTCTTCTAAATTATTGTTTGATGCAGTTATTTATTTTTTGCTGCCCTGTGTATATATATATATTGTATATATACATGATGTTTGTACATTTAGTTGTTCGATATTTGGGACCACTATTTATTTGTAACAATACATAAGTCCATGCTTGCCAAAAACAAGAAAAATATATTCAATATATTGTGCTTTTCAGCAAATGTGTGCCAGATTTGTATGGTTGAATTTAGATATTCAGGAAGTATCAATTGATCTTCATATTATATACGCATTAGTTATGAGATGCATGCTGTTGACTGTTTGTGTTTGTTTTGAATTGTTGAAATAATAATTTACAAAGAAATGATATTTGTTGTAGCTTGGCTTTACTAGCAATTTAAGTTATCAAATCTTTAGTGAAAATATAGTCACTCCAGGTCTAACTTGGAGTCAGTTTCCAGATAAATTTTCTGTACTCTCAGACAGAAATATGGATAAGTACCTGTCTCTGTCTGCTTGGGACCCTTGAATCTTCAGGGTCCCTGGTCACTGAAGCGACCTACATTAACGGTATCAATATGCACGTGCAACATACTGCGGGCGGAATAAATTAGTTCTATGATCGCCGGTGTAGACTGCTTTGCACAGAGCATATAATATCCTAAATTCGGCGGATTTGTATACCTTGAATGGTATTAAACAACTTGAAATCGAGGACCATAGATAAAAAATGCCGGGATTAGTTGTGCGGAAATTCTGGCGAGTTGCTCTTGTAGACCCTCGCTGTATTCAGCTATTTAAACTCACTATAGATGGCGCAAGGGGTCGACTTGACAAGATAAGTACCACTGCAATTTAGGTTTCCCCCCCCCCCCCCCCCATATATTATGATCCAGAATTCACTGCCCAGAAATTTCTGTACATCCACAATGCTGTTTTGTCAAACTTCAAAAAGTATTTTGATTTCATTGCAATACTTCTTAGATCTGGTTCATGTTCATCACCCCTCAGAAGTAAAGGATAGTGAATCAACTAATATCCAAGTAATTAGGTTTTTTTTATTAACCAATTTTTAGGGATGTTACAAAGACAGCGATATTAAAAATCTTTGTGGAATATAAAATTAGTAAATGCGACAAAAACCTTTTTTCTTTGTTCTAGCATATAATTAACAAAACTAGATGTTAGTCTGGGTTCTCCAAAATATGCAAATATTTGTTAGGGATGTAACAGCCTAGGAAACAAATTTTGTTTTAATTTCACACAAATATAATGCTGCTTGACTTGGCAATATATTGGTGTGTTTCGTTGACAATTTAGAATTTGTAGTTAAGTTCTGCATCACTGCGGTAATTAATTAAGAGAGTCTGCTGTGACCATCGCGACCATAAAGCTCAGTCCTATGCATTATACCACAAAATTAAGAAATCATACAGAACTCTTTATTGAAGATAAGATCCAACTTGGTCCATGTCCACACATTGGTCAACATCAGGGAATGCTATTTTAAATAATTTTACCCACCCAATGCTAGCGGCTAGCTACTGGCCTGCAGTAAGGAAAAACAGTGTATATAATATTAAGCTGGCGGCCAGCTGTATCCAGATACATAGGCGTAGGAGGTGGGGGGGGGGGGGCAGGGGGGCAATTGCCCCCCCCCCCCCCCCCCAAGTGTCCAAGAAAGCCAAAAATTCGGGCAAAAAGTCGAAAAATTCGGGCATAACGGGGTGCTAATAAAAGCCTTAAAATTCGGGCAAGATGACCTTTGCCCCCCCCCCCCCCCCCCAAGAAAGGTGCCTCCCACACCTATGTCCAGATAACACCAGGCTAGTTCAATTTCACCTTAATCAAATTTGATAACAGTGACATGACATTGTTATTTTGGACATGCATGATAAGGATGTAACATTGACTCACTGAAGCCTTACTTCAAAAATTTGAAAATCTTGTCCAAGTTATGTTCAAAATCAAATAGACAATATGACTAAAACCCATAAATAAGTAGGCCTACAGAATTCTAGCAGCTTAGATAAGAGAAAAGCAGTTAACAGTTTTAATTTAGGATGTACGAGGATGCCATCTTCATCTGAGAGACCATTTCTTCCATGATTTTGTCTGCATTTCAATGGATAGAGTCACAAAACAGGGTCATGGCGATGGCTACGTTTACCCATTAGTAATGCAGATGCATGCTCCACAAACATTTATATCCTATGCTCCAAATTACCTGATTACTCAACAAGATGTAACAGGTTATCCTGGCTTTATAGGCCTACTTTAAAGGCTTTGATTCCTGCATTTGTCTACTTGCACTGGTTAAAGTGCCCATATGTACCACAGTGCTATGCTACCACTTTATTTATTTTTACACCAATGAGAAACCGAGAGATGACAAAATTAAGCAGACCGCAGGAAAAGGCGCCACCTGTTGTGTGACGTCATTACCGCAACGTCATCAAAATGTTACAGGTCAGCAGCAGAAGATCGTACCCAGCTGAGAGCAAGCTAGACGTCTAAGCCTAAATTATGGATGCTAGTACTTGGTTATTTGTGACTTTTTTATGTGGCAGTTTAGTTGAATGCCGAAACATTCCTGTGGATCACTCAGAGGTCAAATCCATACAAAAACGGGCGGCAAGTAAGCATGCAAATACGGCCATGGGGTCAGAGATAAAAAAAACTGGCGCTGCTTCCAAACATGGGGCACAAGCAACAAGTGAACTCAGAAAAGCTGTCAAAGCTCAGATAGGTCCTGTGGCCAGAGCAGCAATGAGTGGAATCATCATGTGCGTTTTATTTGGCGTCTTCTACTTCTTCTGTGGCGAAATTTTTGGTAAGTTTATCACACTCGAATCCACCCACCAGTCGTCGCCACCATACAGACGAATATGGCAATAGTTCAGCAAACACACATTTAAAAGGCTTCAAATGATTAATATGGCAAGTGGTGCCGCCGTACCGCCATTTGAAGCTTTTAAATTTTGTATTATATGACCAATTCAGAAATTGTTCAGGACAGTGGGACAAGACAACAAATTAAATTTCAAAGTGTTCTAAGATGATAATGACCTCAGAAGACTGGGAAACTCCTCTAATTTTCAGGACAAAAGGATATATTGCCAAGTTTTAAGCAGCAACCTCTGTGTTTGCCTCGGAATCAGTCAGAGTAGCTCACTGTTGCGGTCATTACAGTGGACACATATTTGCTTGAAGATTCACTCAAAAAGTAATTCAGATTAAAGAATGGCACATGAAATTAAGGGTTAGACCACTAAAGACCATTTCTCTTCAAAAGTAGCTACATTGCTACCAAATTTTCCAAATTATGGACAGCCTAATTACCATTTTTAGCGGCCGCAATAGAACTGTCCAATAAACCTTTTATTATAGCCTACAAGTATTATATAATGGAATAAATAGGATTAAAAAAAATTACACATACAACAAACTTTCTGCATTAATACTGTGGGCCAGGTATAATAGTTTCCCACTAAGTTATTCAGTAGTTTGTGTCGCGGTCATTACCATGGACCCTGTGACGTCACGGTCATTACTATTGACCTAATAAACCCCAAACTTATCAGAATCCAATGTGAACTACTTCTCTCTTTGGATTTCACTGTAGTTAAACAATAAGTTTTATGTTTGGTAATTTTAGAGTCTAACACGAATTATACAGAGTCATGAGCTAGGAAGTCACCTTCTGTTACAGCTCAAACGCGTAGCCCACAGAACTGTACAGATACAGTTCTGTGGCGTAGCCATAAGGAAGTCGTACGACCCCACCTAAGTGGTCTCAGTTCATTGGTCCACATCAGGGAATGATTTTTATACATCGTTCATTCAAGACAATTATATTGAAAGTTGAAAGTCTACTGTTGATTGAATTTATATATGAAAAAAGACCAACCAAACATTGACGGCTGGCTATATGGGGCTGTAGCTACAGATTATTGACCTTATTGTAGGGCTCCGTTTAAACCAATAAGTACCACAAAATATCTAGGTGTAAGTAAATAAATTCATAGAAGTGTTAGTCATTTTGTATGGTGCATTTGTAATGTCCCATCATTACTTACATAGTAAATTAGTATTTAATCAAAGTTTGTAATGCCAACATAATCCAGATTCCAATTACGCACAGACTTATGTGATTATTTGCTATGGATAATCAAAGACGTCAGCCAGCAGATTTAATTCTTAAAATATGCGGCATACAAATAAGAAATTTGTAGGATTTAACAACAAAAGGGCAGGTCTTTTGGTGGAACAAGTGGTCAAAGTGCCATTTTAGGCTTTTGTGTAGCTCAATCACAATGATTGTCAGCCAGGCAACGTCCTGTTTATTGCAATGTATATGTAAATGCAAATGATTTGGCATGTACATATTTTACATTTTATAGCTCTGAAAAAAAAAAACCAGGAGGTTAGCAATGACATTTGGTAGGTTATAGAAGGCCTAACAATCGGTAGCCTACCAGCAAACTTGGTAGGGTTGAAATGTATACGGATGACACTCGCTTTGTCATACAAATTGGGCTCAGGTCATTCTTGGTCGATGCCTGTGGGATAATACAGGTTGTTTTAAAAGACAACGTCAATTTTTTCATACAACTTCAGAATTTTTGATTTTTAATTACTAAACATAACAATCTGTAACTCCACAAAAGAACTACACAAGGGCTTTGTTTAGGACTTTCTAAATATTGACTATGTGTTTAATAAGATCATCACTCACGTTTACATTCAGATGATGCAAAGTCTGACAAAAAAGTTGTTCAGAGCAACATCAACAAAACTTGTACAAGGTATAATGCCGTTTTCACTTATTGACCACTCTCCAAAGATATAATGAAACCACTTTATCATAACTGAAGATGATTAATTTTCATTACAACTGAATAAATATAAACGGGTAAACTGCGCTTAGTTTTGCATGGCAGACCAAGGGTTTAACTTTTTTTTTAAAGCAGGTAATTGAACTGTATGATTTCTGTTCTCATGATAACAATCTGTAAAATGCAATAAACATTAATCCATTGTGTTGACCATGAATAAATTCATATAAAGTTGCTGACATTAACTTGAAAATGTCATTATGTCATTAGGCTATTTAAGCAGAATGATGGGCACCTTTTGTATCCAGTGTATAGCAGCTGTTGCAATTACATTGACAACAAATTAACCAAACAAGTCAAGTCCAACGTAATGACCAGCTCATAATGATACTCTTCTAACAATGAATATCTGCAAAACACTAGTTTCCCTCAAAATTCAATTAAACTTTTACAACAATAAAAAAATAGTTATTTTAATCTAGCTAGTACCACCATATATTTTACAAAATACGACAAGTGTTGGTCATTTCTTTGACGGATGGAACTTAACATGGAATTTGTCCACTGTAATGACCACATTAGGGAATTTATACCAACTTGCTTAAATTTATGCACATGATTTATAAATCTGTGCATATCATTATAAGTTACTGAAGACATTTATAGTTAAATTAAATGATGGACACCTTTTTTATCCAGTGTATAGCAGCTGGTGCAATCATTACATTGACAAACTAAACAAAACAAGTCAAGTCCAAGGTAATATAGTTATAGTGATATTTTTGCAAATAACACAATATCTACAATACATTAAATTTTCCAAACACTTTTGCTGAAATTGGAGGTCTTTTGTCAGGATTTTCATAATACAGTCTATTCTAATAGTGACACAGTGATGGTCATCACATTGACGTGGACATTGCTATGTCAATGTTAATGACCAACACAGTCCAAGATCAAACATTTGCCATTTGGTAGGCCATGCAAAGCCACTAGTCAACATACTTTTGCTGTGTTATTTACGTATAAACTAAGGGTTAAGGCTGGCAAACGTACCATGCAAGTTCAGTAGTTATTAAAATTTTACAAGCACATATGTGTTGCGGTCATTACAAGCGTTGCGGTCATTACATCGGCAAAACGTTGACATTGCAAATTTTACCCACCCCACCATTCTGCTCCAAGCAACATCTTGAGAAAGAACTGGTGGCATCTTCTCTTGTTTGATAACACATATTTGGTAGGAATCATATTTTTGGCAAAACCACAACACACTTGTAAGTTACAGTGACTGAAACTGCTGGTGTGATGGTTGGAAAATGAAAATGTTTGCATAAAAATGAGCTTGGGGGAAAACAACAACAAATGTGAGTTATTATTTTTACAACTAAAATGATGCCTATGGATTACCACAAGAGTTTGACAGGCATTTTTTGGACATTGAAAACCAAGAGAGTTTTGAGTAAGCCCTTGAATATGGGGATGATTTTTGACGGAATTATGTAATGACCGTCACGCTTCTTCAACGCAATATTAATCACAGTAACGCATAACTAAATTGAGAAAAAAACATTGCATGTGTAGAATTAAGTCTCCTCTTTCATTTGACATCAATTTCGTGTATATGAAATGACAATTAGCCAAGAGGGAGTGATTGGAAATTTCCTTGTGCGTTTTGTCCCCTTTTTTTGGTAATTTTTATGCATTTTTTGACGTTTACCTCTCATTTATTTTTTCCCTCATATAGATAGAGCTGATTTTTATTTCAGGAACAGTTAAGCTATATGCAAATTATAAAATAATCACAAGAAAGTGTGTAAGAATTAAGAATTTTATAGCACTTTGAAGCTGAAAAAAATGGGGTGTTTGCCACATTTTGTGAGAATTGGTCATATATGAAAGATAAGTTCTAAAGCCTGTAGTCTAAATTTTCAAAAGACATCGGTCCGTCGGAGCCTATCTAGAGATTTTTTTCAAGGGGGTTGGGGTGGGTGGGTTGCAGGGGCAGATCGGCTTTTTGGAAAGGGGAGGTCAGGCCACAGGCCAAATTACCGTTCACCGCCTTCGGCACTATATAACCTCAAGTTAAACATCCTTCATGGCCCAAAGAGAGGTCTCCGGCCCAAACTGGCACTGACGTCGCAAATTTCCACATTTCGGTCAATCAGAGAGCAGTATTTCCTCCAATGTGCAAGTTTATTTCGGGAATTCCCTCTCATAGCATTAGCAGCCTATAATAGCTTGGGAAGCCTATAATAACTGTGTGGGCATAAGTTTGGGGGGCTGCACGGCTGCAACCCCAAACACCCCCCCCCCCCCCTAAGTCAGTCACTGAGTTATTTACTTCTACTTCTCTGATGGGATTAAATATTTACATTTGATCGGTTGGTGGTTAAGAGATTGAAAATAGTCTAGGGCTCTGATACTACCCACTTATTGACTAGATTGTGAACTATTTTATATACAAAATTAGAGTAATAAAAAATTATGAAAGTAATGCATGACCAGACTCATACACAAGCTAAACCTAAAATTATTGTCACACAAAACATTCAAGTTAGTACATTAGACAAAATTTGGGCATTGTGTCAGAGTATTATGTGTTATGGTTATGCTCGCAGGGTCAACTCAAACCTACCTGTTGCATACCTGGACAATTAAAGGCAGGGCCAGCACAATGCTGCCTGACAATAGACTATTATTATTATTATAAAACATTAATGTAAATGTTTTTGCAACTGTCACTATTCTTTTGTTTATTCTATGTTTTATGTTCTTTTGTTTATTCTATGTTTTATGTTCTTTTGCTTATTCTATGTACTATGTGCTAGACATTTTATCTTAAATTACCTATTATATGGAAACTATGTCAATGCGGACATTTATCATTCGGTGCTAACCAATGTGATGTGATAAACTGACATTTTGAAATCTTGGACAATGAGGCCTATAACCCTCATGTAATTTAGCAAAATGTTAAAAATTTTGGATGGTGCAGTAAACCTGGTGCTAGGCAATATATAACAGCTACTATGAGATTGTGATTTATTTCATATATATATTATTATTTTATTTTAATTTTTCAGTATTATGAGATGTGTTCACTGTGATGTATAGAAAATGAGATATATAATATTTGGATCAGTAGTTCTTGAAGTAGTATTTAGTTAGTATATTCAATATATGTAATTTTTATGTCTGTATTAACAATGTATTGTGCATTCTATGTACCTTGTTTATGACGAATGGGTCAAAACTGACTCCGTATGGTCAAATAAAATTTATCTATCTACACTGTATATATCACGAAAAACTGTTAACTGGTAGCAAGCAATATCCAAAATATTTCTTATTTCTATTTAAAACCAGTTCCTCCTGAGAAGATGAAGATTACTGGAGAATTTACATCAAGCGAATCAGAAGAGGAGAAGATGTCAACTGAAGAAGAGCTGAAGGAAATGGTAGAAAAAGAGACAGAGCAGCTTGACACTCAGTTGGAAAAGGATCAGACTCAACTGCAAACGTCCTTTAATAATAAATTAGAGGGAGAAGAAAGTCAGTTGGACACTGAAGATGACAGTCAATTGGACACTGAAAATGAAAGTCAGTTGGACACTGAAAATGAAAGTCAATTAGATACAGCCAATGAGACAGAAGAAGAACATGAAGTTGATACAGAAAATCAACTTGACACGGAAGAAGAAAGTCAGTTGGACACTGAAGATAACGGTCAATTGGACACTGAAAATGAAAGTCAATTAGATGCAGCCGATGAGACAAAAGAAGAAAGTCAAATTGATACAGAAAATCAACTTGATACGGAAGACGAAAGTCAGTTGGAAACTGAAGATGAGAATCAAACAGACAAAAACTAGCACAGTTTTGATTGGTAATTCGTTTTATTTGACCTTTTGTGCTTATTTATATAGTAATAAAAATACTTTACTCTTGGGACCTTGATTATTTAAAAAATTAAATTTTTTTAATATAATTAGTATTCAGCAGTCTGGATTTCTAGCCCGATTTGTGATATTGCCACCCAGGAAAATGTACTTTCGTCTTCCGTATCAAGTTGATAAAGCAAGGCCTCCTTCCCTGCACAGCTCTGATGGGCACCCAGTGTTGCTGTGCAGAGAAGGAGGCCTTGCTTCAGGAAGATGGTAAGAAGTAATACTGATGGGAACATTGATTTTGTCTTAAGCAATTCTGGATTCACCACACTTTGGTTGAGGCGAAACCAATATGCCTATTAGGTGCTGACTGGTGAAAATTTCTGGTGAAAAATCAGTTTTCCTTGCAATTAGAGCATAAGCCTATGCAGCTGCCTTCCTTCATAACCCAGCAGTTTTTGTTCTGTTGGATGGATCCAAGATTGGACCAGGTCTGTATCTATGCCCAAGAAGACCAACCTGGTCTGTGAAACTAGATCAGACTTTTCTGCATGTCCTAGCCTGTTGAAGAGCGAGACAGCATCTTGTGTGTGGGCTGAGACTATGTCTGAGGGACCCCTAACAGCCAATCGTCCAGGTATTTGTGTACCTCTGGATCTCAGGTGGACTGCCACTGGGTCTAGCAGTTTTGTAAATACTCTTGGGGCTATATTCAGGCCGAAACACATCGCCCTGAATTGGTAGGCCTGCTAGTCCCCGAAGCAGCCGCCAGGAGCCGCCAGGAGCCGCCAGGAGCCGCCAGGAGCCGCCAGGAGCCGCCAGGAGCCGCCAGGAGCCGCCACGCGCGCCATTTGCAAGTTTTGGCTGAGCCAGTCATGAAGTTTTAGAGCCGTTTTAAGCCATGAGCCGCCATTAAAAGTATAAGCTGAATTTTAATTGTTTATTTAGAATGAAACTGAGGACATTCTCCGCAACTAAAAAGTCTTAAGTCACTTAAGACTTTTTAGGTGCGGAGAATGTCCTCAGTTTCATTCTAAATAAACAATTTCAGATCCATTTTGTCTTTAATTATTATTTAATATTTGCTGAAGTACACATGATTCTATGCAGCTAAGTGGTTAAGCTAATTTGTCAAAGGAATGTGGTATATTCAGCTTGCTATAATGCGTCAGCCATTTGAAGCCAAAATGTGTCAGAGCCTCCAGCAGCCAAACTTTTTCATGGCTGAGCCAGCTTAGCCAGCCATTTACCTGTTGAGCCAGCCATTAAGACAAATCCAAATGGCTTCGGGGTCTAAGGCCTGCCCCTGAATGTTTAGCCTCAGGTATTTTCTGAACCTGGGGTCCACCGGCACATGGAGGTAAGCAAGGGAGAGATCGACGCTTGTTGTCCACTCTCACGCTCTCAATTGGGAGTGGATTGCCCAGTCTGTCTCCATGTGGCAGTGCTTTTAGGTCTATAACCAGGCGAAAGCCCCTGGACGTTTTCAGTACTGTGAAAAGATGGGAGTAGAAGCCTGGAGAGCGATATGGCATTCTTTTCTTTTATGACTGAACCTCTTTTAGCCTTCAAATAATCCGCCTAGTCAGGGCTAGATCTAATACCAAAGATGTAAGAATTCAGCCGTCACATGGCAGAGCTGTCGATCGTGTGTCTGATACGAACGACGGCTGAGAGGGGAATTGTAGAGCAGGTCACGTGGTCAGAATGGCGGTAAGATTTAATTTAAGCCATAGCTAGGCTTAAAGAAAGAGGGAAATGCATATCTTATCGTTGTCATACTCTATTCTCATGAAAATATTTGTGGGACCATGAGCGAAATAGAAATTATGGTATTTTATTGCTTTTTCCGTAGCTATCTTGAGTGTGAAATTCTAACTATTTGCAGTTATCAAGACATTGCACATGTGTATTGATACAGAAATGTAGGCCACTGACCAGGTTTTGTAGCTGGTCTCATCTCAGTCGCTTGCAAATAATTAAGCAGTCTACTTGCAGACAGACTGCATTAATGCATATCTTAAAGTGCAGCTAATTGAATGAACACTGTCAGCTATGAATGTTGCCAAGCAACAGGAGGATTCTGCTATATCCTTAGTGGTAGAGGAGGCTAGTCAACCAGTTTACAAAGACATGATGCATCAGCCAGTTGTGCTTCAGGATCTGTCAATTCCCAGCCTTGTTGGTCAGAAATGGAAAGTTGTGTAGAAGGCACAAATTGGCAAATGACCAAGCGGTAAAGCAATTGGTGTCCCCTCCTTGCACAGGGTGGCTTTTGAGTTTTAGCATGACCTCCAACTCAAAGAACACCACTGCCTGTGGACAGCAGTGTTTGAAGTAAAGTGTTCTGGAGTGGATGTCCATCGGACAACAGGGCCAAAATTTCTGGTTGTCCGCTCAGATTTTCAGTTGTACGAAAGAAAAGAAAAAAAACGCCAGTTGTCCAACGGAAAACATGGTTGTCCAGCTGACAACCGAAAACCCCTTATTTCGAACATTGGAGAGGATTACCATAGAAGGGGCAGTATATGTTCCAGTCTTTACTGTGCCCACAGGGGCCAAGGAGGACTCTGATGCAATACTGTTCCTGAGTCGCTGCAAACTGATGCCCTGGTCACACCCTCTGGCTCCACATAGCTTTGCCCATGCAGTCGGTCAGAGAAGTTGTCTTCAACCCTAGGGGGTCGCGAGCAGCCACCAAAGTCACAGTCAGGAAACAAGGTTAAGTTACAGTGCATGGTAGTGCCCGAGTGTCGTAGATCAGTCTCAGTCGAGGGGATGTTGAGACAAGGGCCACAACAGCACACCTATTCGTCAAGACACCTCTCATGCTCAGTGGACCTCAGCCCAAGGAGGAGTCTGGCGTTGATGGAAAGGTGAACCCACCTGGTTAGTCCAATTTAACTGAATAACATATGTGGCAGAGTATTTGCCTGTTCTTTACCACATAAATGCATGCACCACAAAAAAAAAATTTGCGGATTAATGTGCCCTATGGAAGGCTGCTTTTGGTCCATTCCCGGTGACTGCTGTTCCAAATTAAGGCAACATCTAACAAATAGAGTACACAGCTTTGACATGCCTAGGGCAGGGGAGGTGACTGCAGGGGGAAATACAGCTAAGTGTGGAAAGGCTGGCTAGTTCTTGACCTGGTTACAGTACCAGCTCCCACAAATAAGAGACAGGGGCAGTGAGTCCCAGTGACAGTTGCTGATCATGCTGATAGTGGAGCAAGGAGATTCAATGCAACAAGTGGCATGTGCCACTCGTCGAATTGCAAGAGGCCAATTCCTCCTCAACGATGCGTCGAATGGCAGGTCGGAGGGGCAGATGGTGTGCATTAATGTACGTGTTTATATTTTTGTTTTTTCTGCTGGCTTGAAGCTTCTTGAGTAACTACACAAATATATAATATATCCTATTTCCTTTCGAGTTTCCGAAAGGATAAGTACAGTCAAGATATTTTCATGAGCAGCTTTACCCCGCATCTCTAACTGATCGGCCACAAAGGATATCCCTCCCAACCTAGGGGATGGGGTTATTGCTGCTCCCCGGGTTCTTGTTTATACTAAACGACATCCCCCACAACCCAATTTCTACCGAAAGACGGCGCTTGTCCGGTGCATAGCACCGGTCTTTCTGTGAACCCACCCAAAGCTCAAGGGATACGGTAAAAAAATAGATCGTTGAATAGGCGTTGCAACACCGTTACAACGCTTGTTCAGTGTCTTTAACGAAAATAGTACCTTCTGCAGTTGGTGGAATTCCACAGTAAAGTTGTTCAATTTAATGACGTTAGTAGAGTTTAAGTCAAAAGAAATCATTTGAACCAGTTTCACAGCGAGTGGCTTCTTGGAAGAAAGAAATAAGGCTTAGTAATCGCACTACTTTGTGTGCAGACGACGCGCGGAAGCATTTCCCTCCCCAATTTCAGGGGAGTGGCAAATTGGTTATGAGAAAGGCATTTCATGAGCAGCTTTCCCCTGCATCTCTTACCGATCGGCCACAAAGGATATCCCTCCTAGCCAAGTGCTATGAGAGGGGGAATAATATTTGCTTCTGCCCGGATTCTTGTTTATATATATATAATTTTATTGATAGGATATTATCATAATTGATACATTTGTCAAACATACAAATAACATACAATAATACAGTACTTTTACAGTAATAAGATAATAATACTAAAAGTGTTAAGCTAACAGTCTATATTAAATGTAACTGTATTTTACAGCAAGTTGGTCCCGGTTGTGACTAGTAAAAATACTAGATTTGTTTCATATTTGAAATGTTTTCAACTCACAAACTGGGGTGGCTGCTGCTGCTGTCAATCATGTCCCTGTAGGGACGCCAATTAATCATTCTTATCTAACTGCCACCCTAATTTGAACTTGCCTGACCTCATGGTCAGTTGCATCTTAGACTTTGCTTTTTCTTATGCTTTTACCTGGTTTTTGGACCTGTTTACAATGGCTAATGATGGTGTTGATGCATGGGAGTTTGAAAAGTGGTGTGAAGAGTTCGAGCTGGAGGAGGACACCATAAAATTGCTTGAGACCAAGGGCTTTAAATCGTACAAGACCATCAACAGGCTGGACAAAGACAAAGTGCAACAGTACTTTGGCAAGTCTTTGGCCAATGTCCCTGCACAATTACTGATGCTGGAGGAGGCTGTCCAGGAATTAACTGGTGGCAAGCAGGACATCAACCGAGGCAGGACGGATCCAACACAGTGTCGGACCACACAGGTCTCAGAACCAGAACCCAGCACTGCATCTCAGGACCCACTGTCAGCCCTGCAGAATGGATCATCATTGTCAGCTCATGAAGTGGCCAATCTATTGCGCACAAATGCATCACTAGCTGGTACCTTTGCTGCAACGTCAAGCCAGGTTGATCTTGCTTCACCTCAGACCTCAGGGTTTTATGACCCATATCAGTTTGGAAGGGATACCTGTTCTACAAAGAAAAGACATGTGGTGGACTTCATTTCAAGCTTGTCTAGGGCTGAGGAGACAGCTTCAATGACATTAGGTGGTGTGGAGTTCAAATCTACAGCCACTAGAAAACTGCAGCATGAAAAACTTACAGCACCCCAATACATGGAAGGGGCACTACGTATCCTCAGAGCCATGGTCATTGAGGATGGCATCAATCTGGAGCATTCAATGGATTATGTGAATTATTTGATCCAAGTGACTGTCTTTGCTCAGTCATTTTATTGGACAAATGTATTTTCCTATGACAAGGACTATAGACAGGAGCAACATGAGTAAGGCTTTAAGTGGGGCAGGGGCAGTCCTGTGTTGATGACCAGCCGCTTACAGAGGCCTGTGGCCTCCCAATCCATTGATGTCAGGAAGAAATCTGCTGCCAACAAAACCGCACAGCCACGTGATCCTAAATCTGGAATTATTATATGTCAGAAATTCAATGGAGTGAATGGATGCCAGCTGCCCAACTGCAGGTATGCCCATGTATGCCGTACATACTTTGCAGATCATCCAGAGTGCAGCCATAAATGGACCCCTGACCAAGAAGCCCCAAAAAACTTTTAAATTGCTCTCATGCCATAAGGGCTCACTTCCAGGACTGGGAGGATGAGCTGGCACATGATGACGACAAAGATTTTATTCTTAATGGCTTAATTAATGGCTTTTCACTTATTGATGGCGACCCCAAGGATGTACCCCCTGCTTACACTGCTAATCACCCAAGTGCCTTAGATGCAGCCAATAAGGACAAGGTAGAGACTTGTATAATTGAAGAAATACGAGATGGAAATTATGCAGTGCTTCCCCAGGCCCCCACTCTAGTCTCTGCCCTTGCAGCAGTCCCCAAACCTAATGGTGATATTAGGCTTATCCATGACTTGTCCCAACCACACCCCAATATAGTCTCAATGACTTTGCTTGCAAAGATCCATGCAAATATATCACTGTTGATGAAGCACTGCATCACGGCACCCCTGGATCTTACCTGGCCACCTTAGATCTTCAGTGGGTTTATAGATCTGTACCTATCAAGAAAGATGAGCAGACCCTGACAGGTCTGTCCTGGACTTTTATGCAGGACAACCATCCTACATACCTGGCAGATGGCAGGCTTCCTTTTGGTGCAAGAAAAAGCCCTGCCATATTCAACAGACTGACACAGAGCATCCAGCGTATGATGCTCAGAAAGGGCTTCAATGTTAGCTGCTATCTGGATGATTTTCTTATACAAGCCCCCAAAAAGACTGAGTGTTCTCTGGCTCTGAATGCATTGATTCAACTGCTGCGTAAGTTGGGTCTGAGGATTAACTGGAAAAAAGTACAAGATCCAAGTCAGAGCTTGACCTTCCTTGGGATTAGGATTGACACAGTCAAAGGATCTTTACGTTTAGACCCTGACAAAGCATTGGATTTAAAGTCCTACATTTTGGATGTTTTGGAAAAACAGAGACTTTCATAGACTGCACAGCAAAGCCTGGGTGGTCGCTTAAACTGGGCTGCAAATGTACACCCTTGGGGCAGAGCTTTTATGGCCAGCATTTTCAAGGCCATCAGCCTGCTTCATTTGCCTCGACATAAAATGCGTTTAAATACAGACATTAGGTCAGACCTGACCTGGTGGCTTGCTTGCCTTAATCAAGACCATAATGTCCGCTTGCTATGGGAGCATAGAGCCTGCGTTTCCATTTTTACGGATAGTTCAACTGTTGGTGGTGGAGCCTTCTGCCTGGATGATTGGACTTATATAAATTGGATCCTGGATAGACCAAACTTTTCCAATTCACACATTAATATTAAGGAATTAACTATGGCAGTGGAGGCCACAGTTCGCTGGGCCCCTAATAATAAAATACAATTTTACCATAAAGTCAAATAATAAAAGAAAATTAAAAAAAACAGACAAATATATACTGCTTATCCCAGTGGTTTTAACCAATCTGGCTATCCATGTATGGACTTAAAATAATACTATGCGGAGCCCAGGGGAAGAAAAAAAATAAAATAAAAAATTTAGAGGACATGGTTTAGAAATATGCCAAGAGCATTAAATACACCTGCATTATTGACGTCAGAAATATATTTACTAAGTTCTTTATTTAGCTCTATTCTTGGCACATTATTGGCAATACATTTTAAGAGGCAGTGAAATTCATCTTCTACTTTGTTGTTATTACAATTCTCACAGATTCTTTCTTCGAGTCGTACCTTTGGGGTTTCATGTCTACGTTTTTCTATCTTGAGGTTATGCGAACTAATTCTAAACCTAGCTATGTTACTGTATGTCTTTTTTGGAAGGTTGAGGTTTAATAAGCAAATGACATAGTAGCGTATACTATAACATATAAGAAGGTTTCAAAACTATAATTGGTTTTAAAGATCTTATAAGTCCTTAGTTTGGGGTTTACCTCGGAGTGTATTGCATTATGATCACTGATGATTCTGTTTTGCTCTTTTTTGTACAATTTTACCTCATTTACTAATTTTTCTGGATCTTTCGTTGACCAGTCTGTGATTTCAGAGTAGTCAATTATGTGTTTTACTTTGCTATAATAATTATCTTGGCCATGTGTGGATAATATTTCTTGTATCTTTAGGCTTTTTATACTATGCGACATTATTTTACACGCTGGATATAAATTATTAATGCACTAGCCTGGCTGAACATTTGCTGAATATATTAGTTCTGTCACTATCCAGCCGTGGCGCCACCGATCACCCAGCTGCGGGATGTATTGTGGGATAGGTACGTAATTCTGCCAGTCGGGGAGTTCTGTACCTGTGGTTGGTGTTTACAGGTGAACAGTAAACTTGTAAAGAAACATGCAGGAAGTGTTGAGTCTATGTGTGCAGTTTGCAGCATCAAGGTACACTTTACTACGTCGTAGCATAGAAGTAGTGTAAGATTACACTGCTGCGTTGTTATTGTTTATCAAGCTTTATCAACGTTTATGGCCGGTTTGTCAGAATACACTTACACAGTGTTGATTGTATCATACTATTACATATTGATATCTATAAAGACTATATTATGGTGTTTACATTATTGTAATTAATTACTGGAAAACTCTACCACAGTGGCTGCGCTACGGGGAGGGGGGGGGGGTTGGGGCAATTAACTTGTTAATTGGTGCTGTTAATGATATAGATGAGTATGACTATGTACAGTTTTGCCCCCCTATATGGATCCCTTGCTAAAGCCTTGCCCTCATGAGCAGAGTTGGCCCCCCCCCCCCCCCTCTGGCACCGCCACTGCTCAATCAGCTGTCTTTTTATTGCAGCCTTGAATCTTGATCAGGAGTCCCGAATCATGAATAGTCGCACAGAATACGTGTGAGGAACTGGACTGAGGAATTATAAATATGGTCAGCTTGTCAGGGGAGCTGCACCTTTGGACGTTAAAAAATAATCTTTTTGCGAAAGGTATGGTTCATTGAATTTACAATTTTTTGCCGTGATACCCCTATCATGGTGTCACAGGTGAGAAATTGCTATTTAGGAGACCTAATATGGGATGTTGTCAACCAGAACGTCAACAATTGGAATATTGACAACAATGTTCATAGAGGGGCGGGTATATACCCCCCACTTTTTAGGATGGGGGAATGGTCGATGCAGTCATCCCCCCCCCCCCCCCCCTGAAATTCACACTTCTAAAAATTACCTTTTTTCTGCGCACTTTCGTTTTGAGATATTTGGGCTTTGTTGTACACTTCATATCACATATCTGTTCCATCTGCAAAAAAACAGTTGGCATCAATGATCCCCCATCACTTTACCTCTTGAAAGGAGTCCGCGAGTTGATTGCGGCCACTTATACGATGGAAAGAGCCGTGCGACAAAGTAGGCCTCCATCCACCCCACCATCAAGAAAAATCCACACCCATGACAAAAATAATTATAGTAAAACATTGACAAACTTTTGCAGTCATTGCTCAGAACATCGATAGGCACATTTGCAGTTGAAACTGGGTCAATTCCTGTAATCAGCCGATTTGACGGCGGCTGAGGAGTTGTGGCTGCCGAGGGTTCCAGCCGCCCTAGCTAGTTGCTGAGATTGAGTTTTACGTTGTCCACACTTTGTGATGCAATATCTTAAGAAATAAATAATCCTTTTCATTCTAGACTTTGATTTGCAATTGAATCCTTGGATCATCATGGCTTAATGCTATGGTTTTCAAGCATTTATAGTCAAGAGCCAATTGCAATTGGAGTGCATTACACTCGGGAAACAATATGAGCTAATAAGCCATTCCATGAACTACACTCAATGACTATTAAAAACTACATTTCATAATAGCACCTGCGTGGCCGGAGAGTGACCGTTCAATTGACGGCCGCAGGTGGGTTTCAGTTTTGACACTGCTTTGTAGGAAAATCATTGGACTCCGTTTGGTCATTGCAGTTATGAACTCCTGAAAGAAATTAGTCAACGTTCTGGTTGTCGACATTTTGTCTGCCAGTCATATTAAGTTGCCATTGCAATTCTTAATATGACTGATTTTGAATCTTGATATTTTTGTTAAAGAATATCATCAATTTCAATAACTTTTTAATTCACTATTTGTAAGACTGCACTGTTGCCTCATAACTTTCAGATACCGATGTTGGCTGCTTCACGTATCATGACAAAGGAGAATCAGGTACACTTAACAAAATGGTGTGGACACCGAATAAGAGTTTCTTTTTTTAATATAAGTAGTCTGATTACCTCAATTTGTTGTAACCTTCTGTCGTCAATTCTTTAGGTGATGTGCCTTATTATGAAGAGAAACAGAGATATGTGGAAAGTAAGTATATTTCTAAATTGATAAAATTATTCAACCAAAGCTTTTGTTTTGATCTGTGGTTTCAACTAACTGAAACTTTCTTGTGACCTCAGGTCGTGATGCAACTTGGATACCAAGAAATAAGCGACCCGAAAGGTTGAGGGAAACTCTTAAGGAAGTGGAGGTAACTTCTTATGATCAGTTTTTGTTCTCTGAATTAACAATGATAAAATCCAGTGTCATTCCAAGATTACTGTAATTTTTATCTGTATTATACCCCATATGAGTGAATAAGTGTATATAGATACATATTAGATATGTGTGACAGGTCTTCAAAAATTGTAATATAATGCAATTAAGTCTGGGTTTACTAATATGGTTGGATGGTCAAGGAACATAGGCGTCTGTGTTTGTCTGAAGTCCATGTTGTGAAGTTGAGGTATATGGTAAACCTTGTGAAAACTTCGTATTTTTGAAATTGCAGGAGATGCTGACAACTTACAAATGTATCAAGTGCAAATGGCTGAACAAACGATTATTCCAGGTAAGGATGACAGTGTCATTTTGCAGCACTCTATTTATTTGACATACATTTTAAAAAAATGTAACCGTGTTATAATTCTTAATGATCATTTATAAAAATTGACAGAGCCTTATATAAAGAAGAAAGAAGTTGCAGTTGATTGAGAAGCAAGGCATTTACTCACTTTTCACCCATCACTGATAATGTATTTTTCCATCAATGCCTTGTTATTGCAGCTGTTTCTCTCCAATGGCACTATACTTACGCTGCTGGTCAGTCTTCATACTGGTGATATTGACAAGATCATCATTGATAAAAGCCTTGTTGGAAAGTTCTCTTCGGAGTCTGCTCCTACTGACGGTAATTTGTCCTACCTGTTGTTTGTTTTGGTCGAGTTGATTTTAGTTAAAATCACTGTGTAACTGTCTTGAACAGTTTGACTTTCAGCAAAGTGTGAAGTCTTTTGCATGCCGTTCAATAATATTTAGATTTGTGATTCAAATGTTGATTTTTATGATTTTGTTATCTCATTTCCAGTTCTTTTCACTGACAACTATATTGTGGTGGCCTACCCTGACAAGCCAAAATTAGATTTTCTATTTTTCACCAAGAAAGTACAAGAATCTCAAAGAAAACTTGAGAAGGTGTCATATTTTGACCCTAAGGTAAGCTATACAATAATGTTTATAATTTTATAACTGTTTTGTTGTGGGTTTCTTTTGGTTTAAAAGTGAACTTTCCTTTGCAGCTATCTTTCACAGAGTTGCCTGGACCCATTGGGCGAAGATTGAATCGCCACCTATCTCACAATGTTCATCAAGATTTGGTAATTAATTTCATTTTTTTTGTTAACAAATTTTAGAGCAAATGTTGATTTTGCAAGCTATGCATTAAGTTGCCAATGCCTTATACCTGGAATCTATGCTGGGGCAATTAAAAGACACCATTCCATCCTCAAACGAAAAAAATAATTTGTGAACTCATTCACCTCAATGATCTCTGAGATTCTCTTCATTGTTTCTGTCTGTGGCAGCTGGTTATATAATTAGATGAATTTAAAGCTTCTGACCGGTATCAAAGATTCAATACACCAATATAGTACTTTAATGATGTGATATAACTTCTTAGGTCTTGGCATGGTGGCCCACTGCAACAGAAGAGGCATGGCCATGGTCCCCGATGACCGGTGAACAAGAAAGAGCTAATCTTGTTTTAATGGCAGTTAATGGGTAACCTTTTACAGTTTTTGCTTCATCTGTTACTCCTTCCAGTTTCATTTTAGATTGAAATACTTATACGTTGTCAATGACTTGTTCTTAAGATGTTTTGCACTGGACAACTGTCCAGTGCAAAATATCATACTATGATTATTTAGAAGGAATCTTTGAACTTGTAGGGAGTTTTAATCAGAGTAACTAATAATCCTTCTTTGTCATATTTTTACTGCAAATATTCACTTTTATAATTTAATCACTCATTAAAGAACTGTCTCATTCCAGGATGAACTTAGATGTGATAACTTACTGCAGGACGGAATATGACCCCCTGGGTGTGAAATTTAGGTTAGTTCGAGAACAATGAGAACAAAGCATTTTCATCTGCAGTTGGTCATAATAAGAAAAATCGAATTTCTATTTCTTATTTGACAGTTTACACCATCCGGCTCGAATAGTTACTGTTGAACAGTCTAAAGGTAACAGGGGAGAAGCCAATGCTAATGTTTGCAGTTATGAAGCTGCTCGTACCAAGGTAATATTACCGTTATTTGCGGTTGTATAACATAATATATATTATACCTCAGTTCTGTGTGGTTAGGATATGAGGAAATTTTATCGTCAGTTCATGGATTATAATTTGCTTTTGTAGATATTGCACTTGACCGTAACCACTGTACCTTTGAAAGGTGAGATAACATTTTGGTTTAGGATCAGATTTCAAAAGGAAAGCTACATTCAGATTTTTGTCTGTGTTGCAAACTTATGTCATGATTTGTGATTTATGGTATTCAGCACCTGTTGTCTGTGAAGGAAGAAACCACGGGGAGGAGAAAGTCCTCCTTGGATGTGAAGATAATACTCTAGTTTTGTATGATGAGCAGAGGAAAGTTACCCAGATGACGACCGCTGGCTTGGTAAATGTTTGACGATATGCTATGTAATTTTCTCTTTAACCGTAACTATTGTACTTCGGGATTTTGAGGTTGGGTAATGCGAGGAGTTGCCAAATTTTCATGGATGTACTATCTGGACATGTTTTTGATCATTAGTGTGGGCAGATCTATGTAACTTTGCAAAGAAAATACAAAGAAAACAGTTGTCCATGATGCACTTCTTTCATCATGTCGCCAGTATGGAATTATCTTCTCTTATTTATGAGGACAGGGGAAAAACATAAGGTCTTAATTGGAAAATATTGCTCTTAAAAACACACACTTGTTTATCTTTTTAGCAAAAATGAACGAAAAGGCTAAAATAATAAGAAAATCTAGTCAGAGGTGAAGTTTCTGAATTTGACTAACTTATTTTGCAGAGTCCTTACATTATTCATTGGCATCCATCTGGAACTATTGTCATTGTGGCAAGCAGGAATGGAGAGTTCCAGGTAACAATGATTTGTGTTTGCAATTTTGATATTTTGTCAAATTTATACAATGAATGTGGAACTAGACTGCTGGAGAGCACTGCAACTGAAGCACAAACACAGTGGGATGATGTCATAATCTTCTTTTTTTCCAGTTGTTTGACATGGCTCTTGCTCCTGTTCTTTCACATCTTACATCAGAAAGTCCTGTGCCACAACCAACATTATCTTTGAAAAAGTTGTTCAGGTACTTGCCTCAATGTTTTCATAAATTTCTACATTGTGATGACTGACATATCAATCTTAATAAGTACGACAATTGAATCTAACATGTGCTCTAATACCTCTATAATAATGGATATTATGACCTTAATGCAATCATGATTTTCATTAGAAAATTTTGCGTTTTACAGAGTGCCACCAGCAGTGAATATGATTCAGTGGGGACCTTTGATGGAACATCAAGAAGTGATAGCCGAATGCACCGATTCCTTGGCTGTTATTTTTGACAGGTATTGAAGTTATTGATGGCATTGTGCATCTAAAATGGAAATGACAACAAGATATAGGCCTATAGGCTTACTCTAGTACTAAAAAGATGAGGTCAAGATGTGATGTAACCCTCTAGCGTTCAGGGATGATGTAGCTTAATCATGTATCATTGGTTCTCGACATATTTATTATCCAAACGGTATGTTAACTTGGTAACTAAGTGATAAGCTGAGGGCTTTGTGCATGGTATGGTATTGTATTGTGCATCTTGCATGGAAATGTCACAAATATAAATTTCATGGTTGCAGGGGACCGATAGGAGTGTACCAATGTTACATGGGAGTTGTGAACCAAGGCTTGATGACTCCTGTTCATCTTGTGAATCAATATGTCAAGTTCAAACAGATAGACGAAGCCATCAATGTATTGTGTGCATTAAACTGGAACGTGGATGGAGGTTCGTGCATGGCTTGTTTGATGACCATCTTCAATCACCTGCTTAGAATGCCCCTTAACCCAGACAGAGAAGGTGAGATTCTGATGCATTTTTCTATTTTAAACACAGTTCTAATTTCTTTTGAAATGAACATATTTTTTTTCTGATATTCATCTCACTCATCTTACCCTCATAATTTTTCATGTAACTGGTGGTCTCAAAATAACTTTGAATTAAGTTCTGAGACCACTAGTCATCATTAATGTTGTAAATAACTTGTATCTGTCAATAATAATGATAAAAAATCATACATGTAAAAGATAAACAAGTATTTTGCTGTAAGTTATGTAGCGTGTGATGTTTTACTCCGTACTCTACATTTTCTGGTTAGCTGTTGTTTAATTTTTCTTGCGTATGGCAACTTGGTTTTTGTCATGTTATTAACTGGACAAGATTCAGTTGCACGAATGGAGAATATGATGCTATCTCATTACAAGTAAAATGTTGAGGTTTATTGGAAGATTAGAAAGTGACCAGCTGAGATTCAGTGTTAAAAAATCCGCGTAATTATGCAAATTTTCTGATATCTTTTTCCATATATGTTTGTAGCACAATTAGAGGCTGCCCTGGGATCCTTCTACAGTCCGGTGCGACCAATATCTGAAGAAGTCGTGCTTCAGTATAGAGAAGCCGTCAGTCGCATGGCACGTCGGTTCTTTCATCATCTTCTTAGGTAGGTTTTCAATATTAACTTAATTAAGTATGTTGTCATTTTGCATAATGATTTGCCTGATCTTGTTCATAACAAGGCCGAAATTGGTATAGCTACAGCGTAGCACAAACCCAATGACCTGAATTCAAACTGTAAAATAAACTGAATTTGGCATTTTATCGCAGCTGACACATATTTGTGTGTGATAACCTCACAAATGGCTGTCAGAACTTTGCTACCAAACTACCCAGATTATATTATCTCAACTATATTGCTTTACTTGACAGGTTCACAAGGTTTGACAAGGCTTTCTTGTTAGCTGTTGATCTGGGAGCAAGAGACTTGTTTATGGTAGGTGACTGAAACACCACATTGGGGGGATTGGTTAAGGGGCCAGTCATTACTGTATATCAATGTTCATTAGCATGGCCTTAACTTTAAGCAGGCTGGTTTGTTGTATGTATCCAGTCAAACTAGCCTTAACGGCCGCCTGTATAGAATTACCAGAAACCTGTTGTGGACAACCGCTTCAATTCACCTGAACTCAATTATCATTGTATGTTGTACAGTAGACAGCCAAATTTAACTCTTTCCTCAGGTGACTCACCGTGACTGTAATATAATATAATTGGGTTTAGTGTCTGCTATTCTTAACAAGCTCAGCCAACATTACAAATTACACCCTTGGCAGGCCTGTTCTGGCTTGAGCCTTTCTCAACTTGGTGTGGAGTATACACCCAGTGTGCAGCCATTACAGCACTCCTTTGGTCATTCACTCCACAATTGCCATCACTGCCTATAGACTTAAACATCTGTTCGACTGTATTATGTATTTTATGCATAATACAGATAAGTGAAAATTAAAAAAAAGAACATAACAAACAAACAACTTTATTAATTTAAAGGTAGTCTATTTTTATGAGGGGATATATGAGTGAAAACAAATAATTATTTTGACCGCAATGCTTTCTAAATCCAGATCTTTATAACACCCTATGTAAGAATTTGTCACAAGTTTGTTTAATTGTACGTGCAGGATATTCACTACTTAGCCAAGGACAAGGGAGAAGTGGCTCTATCTGAAGTTGCCTACCAAAAAGCTCAGCAGATTGACGCTGCATCATTTACATCTGACTCCTATGAGGACTCCCAAGAAGAAGACGATGAAATTGATGACTCCCTAGAGGAGTCAGAGGAGGGTGATGATGCGAGTGTTGACATCATTGCACCGAATCAGATGCATCCTCCCCCACTGCCACCTGTGAGTGTTTGACGTGTTACCTTGCAAATTTGTATCGCATTATGTCAATAAGAGGGTTGACTTGACAAATAATCTCCGTTAACAATCATCGCAAATCCATATATATTATTTTATCGCATTAGCTGTTAAAAACAGGAAGTAAGATGGTACATTTTGTAAAGTTAATAAATTCATTTTATGTAAATCTATATATAGATATAGATTTGACCGAATGAGATATTATTATATGATAGAACTCAGATAAATTTATTTATTTAAATATCACACATTAGATATATGTACATTCGGGAGTGGCCCTCTAAGGCAGAAATTCTGCTGCTATCAAGGGCAACACCCTAGTTAATAAATAAATAAACAAACTTTTGAGAAGTCAAACCATGATAATTTTAAAACTTTTAAGAAATGACATTGCAGATGTATAAAGATACAGTCACTAATGTAATGTCAGTGTTAATTAAAATGATTAGTTGGGAGAGGGATGGTGAGTCATTGATGATGCTGGTGCACCAAAGCAATATTGATGCCGAGATATAGAAAACACTGAAACTTTGTTCATTTAAATGAAATGCACATGATGCTGTCAGAGCTTAGAATTTTTTTAGATTTGAAGATACTATATATATCAAGTTGACCTCAAGGTTAGGCATAAGTTTAGGGCTGTTCCATTAAAACGAGGGGGGGGGGAGGTGGACTAGAATTTTTTTTGAAAGAAGTGGTGGGGCCCCCGGGGGGGGAAACTCTAAAAGACAAAAAGAGGGGGAGGGGGGTGGTTGACCAGTATTTTCTTAATATCTTAATGTAGGAAAAAGCGGGGGTGGGTGGGGTCTGTAAAAAAAAACCAGATATCGGGAGTTGGGGGGGGGGGGGGTCTGAAAATTGTCTGGTCCCCCTCCCCCTCCTCTTTTTTTTAAATTGGAAAGCCCTTTGAAGAATTATCATCATTGTCTCCATTACAGAAACCCCATAAAGCTTCAGCTTCCAACCATCGCAGACCTTTGCCAGTTCCACCTGATGAGCCTGCACGCGCTGATGCTCCGCCTTTGGATCCAAGGTTTGTGCCTCGGGCATCTTCCCGTGCTTATCAGCCCTCCAATGTCAGGTACGTTTAGTTTAATTAAGAATTAATGATTAAAAGATCAAATTTCTAAATGTCTGCTTTGGCTAATTGGCTTTTGTTCAAATGTAAGTGGTTTGTTATGGTAAACGCTATAGATTGATCCACAATTTGTGACCTTCCTTGACATTTTCCCAAATTAATAAAATGGCCTCATCACATTAAGTGCAATCTGTAATTATCAAATCTGTAGTGAGATCAAAATTAGTGTCCAGACTGTCCTGAGCTGCAAGCAAAAATGAACCCTTGGTTTATTTTTTAGGTACATGCCGGAGGAAGCCTTACAACAACTTGAAGAGGAACTTTCATCTGAACTCTTCACTGAATATACAGCTGCATTGCTGGACAGTATACCTCCTCCGAAACTGCCCCATGGTGAGAAATGTTTCCACGCTTATAAATAAACAAATAAATAGATTTGTAGTGCCTATTTATGGAATGATTTCACTCACTGGCACTTTGACTAAAAAAGCAATTATTCATAACAGTTAAGTTTCTTCTTTGTAATTGCCTTGTAAAATGGTTTAATATTGTTTTTAATTTGTTTCATGTTACTTTCAGATGAAGACCGGGAAAATAATGTAAGTATACACTTTGATGTGCCATTCCATTTGGTATTTATCATGATTATGACAAAGATTAATAAAGCATAAACATGTTACACTAATTTATACTGATAAAAATTTAAAAACAGAATTGATTTGCGTATTGTCCTTAAATTATATGCTTTTATTTTATTTCAGAGAGAAGAAGAACCTAAATCCGTCCAAGTTGTCCATTTTGGTGTGGTTTGAGAGTATTACACATTTTCAAAAGACTGTCAGCTTCATGTTGATCAATATGCAAGTGAAGTTATAGAGATAAATTAACTTGAAAAGTTTTCTGTCATGATTCCATGTATGGACTTTATGTTGTTGTTAATTGGCTGTTGAATCTCATTGTACATTTAACGTATCATCATGCATTCTCCACATGTGTATAATTTACATGTACAATAGCAAATATTTATTTTTTTCATGAAGTTTATTAATGGCTATACCTTATATTGGAGGGGGGGGGGCGGGATATTTGTTTAAATTCACGAACCTCTTTATACAATGCCTTTTCTTCTGCATTCCTCTATCATAGCTTGTTGAAATTTCAGGATGTGGCTTTTAAATTATGTTAGAACAATTAAAGCTAGACTTTAAGCTAGACTTGTCTCCACTAGGTTCTGGTACTGGTTTGTGAAGATTTAAATAAAATATAGTTAGGGTTTTCGGAAAATCTGAAGGAACATGTATGAAAATTCTGGTTGTCTGTCACCTTCATACAACAATGCAATTGTGTCTTGATTAACTAGAATCAAATAATGCAATACTAAAAAATTTGGCCGACATATTATTGGCATTATTCTTTATAGAATGTATAAAGAATATGGAATTAATGAGGTGCCCATTGCAAAGGATTCCTATTAAAAAATTTAATACCATATTGTTAGTACATTTGTAGTTGATGTGCCTCATTACATCACTGTTCACTTGAATGGGAAATCATTTATAATAAATTATGTATTTATATTAATGTTGTTAATTGTGGATTTTTTTTGTCAGTTTTACGGGTGCAGCGTTAAGCTGAACATAGATCATTTTGGTATCGTTTGAGAAGTATTTTGACCCTGCTCTGTCGCAAGATAAAAGACGAAACAGGCACTCACTTGCCATCCCACAAACAATTTTTGCATTTCATCACACTAACAAAGTATGCCCTTTTAATTTTATACTTTATTTATTAAATGTTCAGTCATTAAACCAGACACCCAGTGCTCTGTGCTCCCTGTGCGAGCATAAACTTCCCGCAATCCCCAGGCAGTGCCTCCAACCATTACTGATGTCTTGTCAAATATCAACTTAATCATAACCTTTTTGTCCTGCTTGAATGTTTTAACTTTTTAAAATTTATTTTAAAGAGTTATTACAATAATATACATTCTTCAGTAAATTGTCGAAACACATCAATAATAAGCATAAATGACAAAATCTGATACACTAAATTCAGTTTTAGCAGTTTATTACAAAAATTTAATGAACTATTTTTTCCTTCTATCTTCTTGGATTTGATCGATCTCAGCTATTTGTGATCGGAGTTCCTGAACCATCAAATCTGGCACATGTCTGTTCTCCTCATCTTCAGGCGTGGGCTGAAACATTAAAATCCACCAATCATTTTAGTTGCAATACGCTTATGAGTGCGAAATGATAGCTGTGAAACAACCCAATGCGCAAAAGGTCAAATAATGAAATTGTATAATATTATATATATGAGCAAATACTGCATCTATAAGTCTATTTAAATGTAAAAAAAACACAAGTTTGTGCAAATGGCATTAAACTACATGCAAAAGTACAAATACATTTTTGTAACCAGTCCTCTGTAATGAATGAGGATGCCTACCTCTTTAACAGTGACCTCCACTCCTTCCGGTACATTTTGTTGGAGTATTTCTAAAAGTAGTGGTGCCTGAGTAGACTGTAGGTTATGTACCTGTTCGGAAAAGATGTGAAATGATTTGATAGATCTCATGCATTACATTTTGTCCAGCTATCTGTGATACATATATTATTTTACAAACCTTGACATCACGCTGATATCGATGAAGGTGATAATCATGAGATACAATACTGCTGTGTGGTTTATAAAGTTGAACCTTTTGTGATGTTCTTGGAACAGGGTACCTATGAAAAAGATAAAAGTTTTTAGGCTCAACTTCTGAAACGTCAAGCTTAAAATACTCAAAATAATGTGGGATCAAAAATCACAGCCAAAGTATAAAGAAAGTTAGGCTATGGTTTAACTTACGCTTCACTGGCTACATTCATTTGTGAGACCATATTATGAACGTATTTTGCAAAAGACTCCAGTGTGACATAGTCATATCCTCTCATGCATATACTGAGTGCGCTATATTCTGGTATCTCAGGAGGTAAATTCTGAAAATATAACACAATTTGTGAATGTACATCAGTATTGATCGCAGACTATTTCGCCAAATACGCAATAAAACAATAATGTAACTGTGCAGAGTGTACTGTACTCACGATGTCATCTGGTTCAAACACAGAGTAGTGCCTCACTTGAGAACTGCAAAAAAGGAAAGCAAACATGATTAAGTACTTATGTTGATATCATTGCATGTGAAACACTTACATGTAATTGCGCAATGTTAGCTACCATAAATTTTGTTAATTAGTGTTATCAACATTTGGGGATTAGTCTAAATAAGTAAATAAAAGACATCTATAATTGTTAAAACTCGCAAATTACCTGATGCTCAGTTTGATATTCTTTTGCAAACCATGCCATCTGTTGAAAGACATTAACTTCTGAATTGCCTGAAAGTAAAGAGCCGAGTGTCATGCACGTTGGGGAATATGTACGCTGAAGATAAACAATGACATTTGTAACAAATAATTTCAATGCAAATGTTAAGTACTATGCTGCAGCACACTCAGTGATTACCATTACTGGCATTAGTAGTGCTAAAATCTACTCAAATTAATTGACTCAGTTATTGAGTCTCAATAATTATTTAGTTCTAGTAACTTCTACTGATTCTGATTTTAATAATTATCACCATCACATCTGTCTTACCAGCTTACAGTCTTCTGAGCATTAGAAATGAATTAGATTACTTTATCCTTACTTTTGAAACGCCTGCCATGCTTAGTATTTAGCTCTGGGGCTGCCAAAATATAGACAACCTTGAATTGGTTCTGACAGCTCTGCACTGTATTATCGCTCACACTGTAAGGTGGGAAAACAATTATGAATGCAAAGTTAGATATTAATTCAGTATTGTTTGGATTTTCACAGGGCTATTAAACTAAATTCAATAGTGTAATGCTGTAATTCGCAGGTTCTTCTAAAAAAAACATTTTCGGAAACAAAAATGCTGACTGCAGCGCCTCGGCCATTTTATCGCCCAGTGGAAGTCGAAATTGATGAGACTGTTATGATTTCTCAGCTTTTAAAGTCGCTTGTAACCCACTAAAGTCGGCTGACACCAAATTTCTGGTGTGCTGGATTTAGACAGAGTCGTTATGCCTCGATGGGTGATGAGTTAAGACTCAAAATGCCTGAAAATGGATTTCGCTAATGCCATTGTGATCGTTAATGGAGAAGTGGGAGGAACCGACAGACTAGCAAATTTTATGAAATATTAAAAGGAATCCCACTCTTCATGAACTGATAACATTGATAAATAACCATGTTGAAGCTTACAAACCAATGGTAGAACGTATTTCGAACTAAGTTATCCATAGATGCGTGCAAACTGAGTAAATTATAGTAAAATTATAGTATTACACAGTCAGGAAATTATCAGTTGGTTTGAGTATGTCACCCATTCCAGAACGTGATAACCCCAACAGAGGGGATGGGGAGTCAAATGAGATCAGCTCTATGGAGACTCCTCAGGTTATTATAGCTGCTGGCAGCTCGGAAGATGATGAAGAGGAAGATTTCAATAACTTTCTGGGTTACCAGCCCTTGCCACAAGAACCAGATGTTGAGATGGAGCCAGTACCTCAGCATGATGGGACCACTACATCAGGAGCTACTGCGAATGCGGAAAGTGATATTGATGTAGACACAGTGCTAATGCACACCATGGACAGTCAAGCATTTGAGAATGCCCCAGGGGGTAACATTTTTGATGTATGTATATTTCTGGACCTACAGTGGTATTAGCAATGCTCTCAAATTAAAAATTTCTTGTAGTGTATCTGTGAAGTGGTTTAGAAAAGTGTGGAAGTTTGTTTAATTTAGTAATAGATGTTAGAGAATGTCTGTAGTTGTGATATAAAACACTGAATATTTCTAACATTATAATACTATGAAAAAATTGGAGATGTGTTGTACCATTTCGTAGATTCTAGTAGCATTACACATCTTAATTATCAAAAGTTAATTTCAGGTCCAGGGAGATTCACAGGAGGATGAGGTGAACAGATTATGGAATTTGCCCAGACCACTGGAAGCCAAACAAAGCCTTTCGATAGATGAAGGTAATGCAATGGAACTAAAGTATAAAATTGTATAGTTGGTAGAATATGTTTGTGTTGGCATTTTGAAGACTTTCTTGTGACTTGCAATTTTAGGAGTGTTAAGATATTGTTACAAGAAAGTGACTTGGGGAAATAGGAAAGGAAATTTCCAGGGGAATATATCCCCATCCTAGGAGATTGGGGTTGTTGTTATTAAGTTTGAATTACTTATGACTTGTCTAACACGCGGTTGCACGTTACACTGCACAGCATCACGATGTGTCATATTTGCAGATCAAGCTGAGAAAATCAAGGCTGCGATGTCTGGGTTTGTGATCCCGAAGACAAGTCATCCAAACTGGGCAAACTTTCTTCCAGAAGATGAATGGAAATCCCAAGTTTTACAAAATATTAGAACTGATAAGTCAAAGCCCAAGAAAAGTACTGAAGATTACAAGGTCCTCTTTGAAGCTAACTTTGATGAACCTGTTGCAGGAGGGTCAGAATCATCTTGTCAACCTGATGAGTCTGGTACATGACATGCCCTTGAGGCTTTGACAGTTTAGGTCTTTGTTGAATAATGTAAAAATGCTATTAGGTTATTGGTACAGGAATGCTATTGATGCTAACTAAAGCAGTTATTCAGCAAACGTACAATGTTATTTTCTCTAGCACACCTTGGCACAATATTAGCTTAATTGTGATATGAAAGAACATCTTGTTGGCAAATTATGTACCAAATTATTTGTCACACATGAAAATACTGTTTATTAATGTGCTATATTGTAAATGGCTGTGAAATAATTGTCCTGTGAGCTAGGCTCATTGTAAACTACTACAAAACTGATTAACTAAATCATCCAACAGAATTGTGTCTTTGTATGCTCAGGGCTTTGTGTTTATGTATGATTGGGGTCTTTTTGGACCAGAAAATCTACCAAAACTTGATGACGACACACTATTGCACATTTTCTGGTGACATGGTTTGGCCTGGTATCTTTTTGAAAGAGGATTTGTTGTATATTCCTGCTGCTCTTCATATGCCTTAATTTATGGTTCAATATGAAAGTCACGGCAAGTAAATGAAAAGACTGTTGGGTCTTTCCAATTTTGACAGTTGGATGTATGCCCTTGATTTTGTCCCAACATCATCACCGAATGGGAGGCACGAGTCTTCTGGTACTTCGCCTTCATGACAAGGCCCATGATACTTGCTGTGTATAACTGCATCTTTAAAAATTCTCTCTAGCATTATTTAAACGACTGTTTGCGTGGCTCATAAACTTGGCGGTATATGCAGCGAAGACCACTATGGCCTGTTTTGTGTTGCTTTTGCCCTCGGTCAACCATTCTATAATCCTTCCTATAGATCCCTCTTCCTGGCTAGTGCACCTTTTACACTTCGGAGCTTGATGGCCCACGCTATATCACTCTTGTTAATGCTGTTGATAACTTCTTGGTTTATGTCAAGTTGTCAACCTTGTGCACAGCAACATTTTCAGGCTGCTTGTATTTGTCAGAAACGTCCAAATATTTATAATCAATGAAGCCAATTTACAAGTAATGCTGTCCCAGTTTCTACATGTTGATATGCGTATCTAGCGGAGGCAGGCGCTATTCAAGACCATGTGGCAAATTTTTGTCCAGTTTGTTGCTCAATGACCCGTCAAACTCTTACATCATTGACGTCGAAACGCTCGTCCTGGGAATTAATGTACTCATCTGCATCATAGGACAAGTCTGGTGGACCAAAGCGACGATATGGTGGTAGCAATTGCCAACAATGTTCTGCTGTCATCAACGGTGAACTGGGCTGCATATCGGCTGACAAAGAAGCCGAGCTGGGCAAGGGAACGCAATGTTTACATGGAACCTGCTATAACCTTGGTCGCGCTAATGCCCAGCGTTTAGTCACATCTTTCCTCTTGTTTTATCCATTTCTTTAGTCCCAGTGTCTTTCTTCTCTACTTTTTTTAGACTTTCCTGTGTCTTCAGTATTGTGATAGAAAGTGAAGGTTGGTCACATGATCATATCTCATGTTAGTACTAGAGAGAGCTGTGGAATTGACACAAGATTGAAAGTATATTAATTGACTATTAAAAGGTCATGTCACAGAGGCCTGTGAATTTCATCAAAATTAATTAGATTCTGACAAAGTTGGGATGGTATTTGTTTACAGACAAAAGGTCACACCGTAATGGCCTGGTAATGTCATCAGAATAAATTAAGATTTTAAGTTTCTGATAGTAATTTTGCAGAACTTTTTTTTTTATTCCTAAAATGCTGTTAAATATTTAATGATGAACAATTAAAAGGTCACGCCATAATGACCTGTGAATTTCATCAAAATGAATTGGATTCTGACAAAGTCATGATAAGAATTTTAGCAGTAATTTTGTTCTATTCCTAATTTTCTCCCATTTCTAGCAATAGCCGGACGTGAATAACCTTATAGGTTGAAATGTCATTAACTTCAACTGCCTTGACAGATGATTAAAAGGTCACGCCATAACGGCCTATGAATTTCATCAAAATGAAGTAGATTCTGATGAAGTGGTGACAGTAACTTAGCAGTAACATTCTTCTATTTCCTAGTCCGCTTGAAATGCTGTTGAAGGAATTGATTGACAGACAAAAGGTCACACCATATGGCCTGTGAATTTCATCCAAAATCAATATGCCGACTACACCCTGATGTGAAGTTGGGATAGCAGTTGTATTTTTTTTTTTTAATATTCCTAATCCAAGTGAAAGTCTGCAGGTATATCAGTGAGTAATGGTAACATGGAAGACCATATGGCTCGTAACATGTGAGCATCAGTAAATAAGAATAGCAAGAGAGCATGAGTAAATCTAACAATAGCGAGAAAATGTGGCTCCTACTATGAGAGCATCAGTAAATATAACAAGTTATGAGACTAGTTAAATAGGTAGTGCTCTGGGCTTCCAACCGCTGGGTCGGGTTCGATTCCCGGTCGAGCCTAAGTTGGATGGCTGTTTCCTCCATCTCATTGCCATGGTCTCTGCCTGTCCTAATTAGCTCAACTGGTGCTGAAATACAGGACGTAATCCCTAATCAGACACACTGTACTGCTGGTAACGATAAACAGCCCTGCTGTGGCTTCATTTTGAAGGTTGCTAGGATACAGTCATGAACATGAGTTAGGGCGGGGGCTTAGCTCAGGTAGCGCTCTGGGCTTCCAACCGCTGGGTCCCGGGTTCGAATCCCGGTCGAGCCTAAGTTGGATGGTTGTTTCATCCTTCGTCTCATTGCCATGGTCTCTGCCTGTCCTAATTAGCCCATCAGGTGCAAAAATACAGGACGTAAAGCCCTAATCACCCACCCACTCGTGAACATGAGATGTGCACAGATATGACAGTCAAAACATGGATTCATAAGCACAGGAGAGGAAACTGGGTAGTTTATCACATTTTTGTAACTTGCTCACAAGTCGGGGTAGGAGTGGAGGAGCTGTAAGCAGCTTGAAAGTTTTGGTGGGCCACGATGGCGTTTTGTTGAACACAGGTAATCCGCACCCGCTATTCATCCCCCTCGCACGAACGCTGCCGAAAGCAGATCGAGTGTGTTTGTCTGCAAAACTAGGTCGATGACCCAGTTACGTTTAGCGAGACGGGTGCATGTTTAGAATCTTTTTGTGTGGTTTATTCGAAAGTGGATTTCGAACAGACCAGTACAAAGCAGTAACAGTGTGCAACTTCACTATGGCGTCTATGGATCCGGTTTCTGAAGGTAATAACTTTGAAAAGTCTTGTATTAAAGTCACACTGTTAGCTTGTATTGATCTTCACAAAAAGTGGCCATTTTGGCATTATAAAAAAAGGCAAGTGATATTGGCAGGGTCGCCCTGCGAATAGGGGTTAGGCTTCACTTATTGGTAGGGTCACCCTGCAGATAGGGAACGCATTTTAGTTATTGACAGGGTCACCCTGCAAATCTTGTACCTGTCAGGAAACCAGCTTTCTTGACAAGAGATTCCTTGCTTGTGAGCAACATGAAAAATGTGATGACAGGGTAATGATTGACTGAGGAAAAAGTCACACGTTTCATTACATCAGCACTGATATACATGTGCAACCACTCCATTTTTTATGAGTATCCTTGTTATGTTGTGTCCATCAGCAACAGATTAATACTTTTTCAATATCTGTACTGACAATGTTCTGCGCCTGAATATGTGAGCTGATTTCAAATTTCTGAATTTTCCACAATGATATCGCCCACTCGATATGATCTTTTGGTGTTACTGGTGATGTTTCTTGATCGTGTTTCACTTTCATGTTCAGTTTGGAATTGAATTAATAGTCGAAGACTCTCTGACAGACTATGGGTCGGCTTCACACACTCTTTCAGCTTTTGATGTCTTGATTCAACATTGTATTTTGTCAGAGTGCCGAAATTATTGGTATTTTTAGTGACATAAAAGGACTACATTTCTCTGCAGTTGTCCCAGTTACGCAGGAAATAATCCTTGATATTTTCTAGGGCATTTGCCAGGAAATTTTTCGAAGTCTTTGCATACACCATTTGCTGGAGATATTAAAGCACAAAATCACCACTGCGCAGGTGGGCGTGGTCTAAAAGTTCTCAAAGTAAAATCGTCAATCGAAAAAGCCCACTTACTTACCATATATTTCAATATTGTCAGCATTCTCTAGAATGGCCAGTATCTGCTTTCTCCCATAATTTCATGTTCGCTTGAACCGAATTTCCTTCAGGAAGGCCTTCTGTTCTCATAGGTTTTTTGTATGTTAACTTATTTTGTCCTTCTGTTAAACAAAACATTACCCATTAATTGTCGCAATGAGGTGTGTAAGTTCAGTTCAAGTTCAAAGAATTTTATCCAGGAAGGGAAGATGTAAAAAAATTTCAGTTACTCACTGTAACTCCGGTTGAAAAGGTCCTTTACCTTCTTTCGAAGTTGATTTTCCAACAAATCACCATTATTTTCCTGCTGGGTATTCTTAGAAACTGAAGATTAAACATATTACATCAGGGATGTTCAATTTCTTTTTCATACACTGTATGAAATGTGATACAAATATTAACAAGCTTCTTAAAATAGCCCACTGCACTCACCACTAAACTCTGTTGCAAAAGCATCATAACATGCTCGATCAGAATGCGCTAAGCGCTCAGCTTTACTTGATCCTACAATTTCAACTTCTGGTTTTCCCATTCTTGGTTTTGTTAATAAAATGAGGACTTGCTGCCCAATATTTTCTAAGATGGTCACCTTAAAGACCATAGATATGAATATCCGCCTTGACTGGTGTGCAAATTGTGCATGCATAGAAAGTGTGTTTTTTATGCTCAGCCTATGTCTGAATTTACACAGTGAATATTGCAAATAATGTATTTTACTGAGTATGAAGGCAACTCTATGCATTTAGTATCTGAAATCTACCATTGACTTCACTTTCCAATTAGGAGATAGTGTAAAAGGTGACACTGTGTGGCGGGACTGATCATTGCAAAAGGCTCGCCATGCGGACCGTACCAAAAAGTGCATACCATCCATACAAAATACACTCCAACAGTAGCAATTAAATTCAAAAAGTCTATAAACCTGTCTTATTTGTGAAAATCAATATAAAACTAGAAAACAAACTGCTGAACAGTTTCGAGGCTTCACCTGCATTCTGATTGCAGAAAGTATAACTTGATGAAGAGAAATTAAGTCAAAGAAATAAGCACTGTTTGCAAGGCATTAGATTTGTTGCAGTGGTAGGCCCAGCAAGCTACTATTGAGCAAGGGCCATCTCCGAAGACTTCGCTGCATGTCGGCCTCGATAGCAAAACCGCCACAGCATCCACGACACCCCACAGGAATCGAGCTGACTTCCTGTCGCATGCGGCTTTTCAAACAGCATCAGAATCTGTGCGGTACAAGCAAAGATACGTATGTTCAAAGTGGGCAGCCTCGGCCAGACCGCCAACCTTCCCCTCATTCCAGACGCCCCTTTACACATGTTTTTCACATGATGGATGTATAGACTATTCTACATGAAAAAAAATTAAAGAATCACTAATATAAGGAAATGCTGAGTGTTGCTCGATATGTTTTGGTATTTGAATATATGTATATGGACTATTCTACATGAGCAAAAATATAAGAATTACAAATACATGGAAATGCTGTTATGGAATGGATGAGAACATTGATAAAGTAAAGGAATGTATATAAAAATGTAAAATTAACTACACATATTTACAATGAAAAAAGTGAATAGAGTAACAAAATGATCCAGATAGATGTCATGTGTACATTATGGAATGGATGAAAGTAATAAGCACAGTTAGTATAGCTAGAGCATGTAAAGTAGCTAGTAATGTACATAGAAATGTGGGAAAAAGCAGTAACTACTAAATAAAGGTAACGAAGTGAATAAAAAGGCCGTAATTTCTATACAATAGTGTACAATGTCTATGCGGAAAACTACAGAAATGAACATAGGAAAGTTTAGAAAGACTAAGAGACTGAAAGGGGTAGTATATACTAGGGGTAGCTGAAAAGCAATATAAACAGTGAGTTAATTCACTCAAAGCGAGTGATCGTGCTCTCCTGAGAAAAGAAGTGTAGTTCCTGAGGCAAGGCATTTGCGAGCTTGTCTGGTAAGTCGGTCACGGCAATGTCGAGGTGGTTGGCCAGAAGGGCACATTCCACTCGGAATTCATCACCATCGTCATTCATGAGGGTGATAGTCAGGTCTTCGCACATGTAGTCTGAAAAGGTGTCGTCGTGATCTGGAAATAGGTAAAGGAATATTGATAATGATAAAATGAATGGTATAATGGCAGAGATTTGGTTGTGCAGTGAAGATATCATAGGGGATGTTACAGTAGGGTTCAAAAAGTATACTTACAGTAGTCTGTGTGAAACGTGTAGTTGACAGCGTGATATCGTTTTGAAAATTTTTGGGGATGGTATGTGATATTTTTACGTACGATCCCATGGTTATGGTTGAGCTGGCATGTTCTCGCCATAAGGCTACACTGATGTGGCCCGTGTTATCCGAAATTGTTATATTTCTGATTGGGATGGGCCGATCAGAGTTTGCAGTGTTCACTGTGCGAGGAGCCTCATCCTGAAGAAAACAGAATCAGAGCAATTGAAATTGAGGGCAGAGAGTACCAACATAGATTGAGTTTTGGTGATGGGAGATTGATACAATGCGGAATACATGAAATGGCATAAGTAGATTACCAAGTAGGGTAAAAGTCAGTTGTATGGGAACAATATGTAGCAATGGAAAGTGAGCCTCTACATAGCCCACTCAGGTGCTGATGAGGCGTTAAACAATAACTCACACACACACACTCACAGCAATGGAAAGTGTAAATAGATATAAATGATACGGACAAGTTGTATATATAGTAATGGATGTAGAGAATAGCATAAATGAGAATATAGACTAATTGTCAAGAAGGGTATAGAAACAAGCGATGCAAATGCATAACAAATAAAGAGGGCAATGGTATAGATGCAAGAAACTATTGTAAGTACGTGACTGATGTGCAATGATGTACATTTTTTAACGTCTAGATGGTAAAAGTAGACATTTACCTGTGCTATGGTACCTTCGACAGTTTTCAGCAAGTTGCTGGGTGAGGCTTTGATCGCTTGAATGGAAAGAATTTCACTGGGAGGGTTTATAATTGCCTCCGCCAGTTGTTCAGCATTGTTGCTGACAGCAATGTGCATGGCACTGTCGAGGAGTTTTGCTGTGTGTTTCAAAACTAGTGTCGATCCACTGACACTGTAGTTCTTGGCTGTCAAGGTCACGCCCTTCTTGACCCGTATGATATGATTGTCATATACAGTGGCTTTAATGGCAGCGTCGCCTGCAGCAATGCCAGCAGTGATGATATGCTGCTTTTGGCCATTGCTATTTGTGAACTCACGCTGGTCCGATATGGATATAACTTCGAAGCGTAGAGGCTTTTGGAAGTTTGCGCCGCAGGAAAAAATTGATGTCAAGGTGGCCATCTGGAACAGGAAGCAAACAGAACATTGATGTATGGTACAGTAGTAGTGCATTGTATAATGGATGAGCAGCAAGACAGGAAAATGAAAAACTCAAACAACTGGGTGGGGTCAATGTGATGGTTGGGAATTGACATCAAGGTGTACTTCATATAACTTTTCAATCTTCATTTTCCATCATAATTGTAGTCACTGAGATGTTTAAATGAGAGACATAGAGGCTGTTATGAATGATTGATACGGCAAATATAAGGCCTTATGTAAAATTATATATTTAAGACACCTTTCTCATATGTCTTATATACTTATAATATGGCAATAAAAGGTAATCAGATGTCAAGCGATAGATTTTGCACTCATTATAAAACTCAATTTTAAACAAGGGAAAGGAAATACAGCAAACAACACTTTTTGTTTCTTCCAGTTTTTACAATTATGATGGAAAATAAAGAGTGAAAAGTTATATGAAGTACTTTAATTTACATAATTTCACAGCAATATTTCATACATGTAGGTATAACAGAATCACAGCTGTTTTAACTCAATTATAAACAAGGGAAAGGAAATACGGCAAACAATAATTACAGTATTTTTGATTGACATCGAATCTATAAGTTTCTTGGTTTGCCTGCATTAAATGAATAATATTTGAAGACCCAAGTCTTTTTTAAGATTGTTGGAATAGGAAACAAATTCCAAAAGTGTCTGAATAATGCTTGGTGTGGCTGTATATACATTTAAGTGTTCATAAATATATGGATGTCATAGTATAATATGAGATTCTAGGAAGTGAAAAACCCTACTTTTTTGGCAATATTTTTCAGACCTTAAATTGCAAAAAAACATACACTGAACTTTAGATATAATTTAGCTTACCAATAAATGATCTCTCCTAGATTTTGTTTGTCATCTGGTTACTTTCAACCATATTACTTCTATCGCTTGTGTAATTAAATTCTGATCTGCATTCTTTTTTTATCTTTTTAAAATTATGGTGGTGTTTGGTCGGCATTTTCAATGACTATCTTCTGCATTAATTACATCAGAAATGAATAGAGCAAAAAAAAAAAAAGACATATATACACAACACGAAAGAAATTTCAATATTTGTCACAAATGTGCTTGTCTCAGGGTCTGTATATGTGCAATGCAGCTTTTAAACTAGTATCTACATGCATTGATGGGATGACGTTCAAATTGTAACCTTTGTTAGTCAAATTATTTGAAAGTAATGCCTGACGCTCATCTCTTTTCTTGCTTGGTTGTAAATTGCTAATTTATGCTTCAGGGACAGATCATCAGGCCTACTCATCTCCTCCTTTGCCTTTGCCCTGTAAAGTTCTTTTAGCTCATTATTAAACACCTACCAATCTGCAGCAGATTCTTAAGCAGCTTCTTTGAGCTGACCAGGATTTTCTAAAACCAAATTACATCATTTGATGAAAAGTCTTAGCCGGAAAGGGAAGTTGTTGATAGTCATTGAAACGTTCTTTTTGATTATGATTTATGACATCACTAATGACACAAATACAGTTCTTATATTGCTAAGAAGTTCTAATATTACCTTTCAGGAAGCTTCGTTTCCACATGTCGTAGCCGGACAACTCTTTCTTTTTCAGGTCATGCCTTGGAAGTGTCAGTGTCAGCTGTTAGTCGATTTCGCTTTCCTCTATAATTGGAAATCCAGTTCTGAAAATAACAGAAATGTAATCATTTAATTTACCTTAATGGGCCCATCAAAGAAAAACGGGGATTGTTTGTGTAGGGGAATTGGAAATAGGGATGCAGCTGAATAAATGTATCTGAATAGATATAATCTGACTGTGGAACATAAAGAAGAAGCCTCCTGCCACTCCTCCCATCTGATCTCCATCCTTGGAATTTAGTGTGCGGGGGCCTAGCTCAGAGGTAGCGCTCTGAGCTTCCAACCGCTGGGTCCGGGATTCGATTCCCATTCGGGCCTAAGTTGGATGGCTGTTTCATCATTTGTCTCATTGCCATGGTCTCTGCCTGTCCTAATTAGCCTAACTGGTGCAGAAATACAGGACGTAAAGCCCTAATCCACCCACCTTGGAATTTAGTGCATTTGAAAGGGGGGGACTAATTTCAGAGAAGCTCAAATGCACATAGTCAAAGACCCTGCCAAAGCTGAACAAACACTAGCAACTGCTAGTGTGGATCTATCTTTAACATATTTCCTGTCTATACCTAATGATTTGGTAGATATATCTGTTTAAACGTCAAAATTGTACAATGTAAGTGATGACAATAATCCAAGTTTCCTCAGCAGTCTTGCACACCAGGTCTTTCCCCTATTCAGTTCTAATTGTCTCCATGCCTTCATCGTAAAATTTTATCAAAGTGTCCAACACAATCACTTCAATGTTAGGTTGCCTCCGCCTGTAAAAAAAGGGATAAAATTCTGTTAGTTTGGAAAAAGGGAACCCATTTTTCTCTTTACAAATTTATTTTGCTGACTAGTATGCAAGGACATCAAAACTAGCCCATGATCATAGACTGTCAGTCATGGTCTAGATAAATTTCTGTTGAAATTTCCATTGAAACCAATTTTTAAATTTCTCAATTAAACTTTTGATAACTTGAAATCCATGTCAGACACATTCATGGAGATATTCGACAGTTTTCGGTGGGCTATTTGGTGCCAAACAACACTTAATATTACTAAGAATAAAAGACTGCATCACAAAGAACATGTACAAGTTATGTGTGTCCCATGAATATAACATTTCAATGAAAACTAATTTCTATTCAGGACAAAATTTAGATTTATATAAATTGTGACCATCAAAACATCTGGTAAACAACCTAGACAGAAAAAAAAAACTAGTTTCTATTGTCGGGGCCCTTGTACGGATTTCCCTCTCGTGAGCAGCCATTTCAGAGATCGACGATTAAAGGATCTTGTAGAGGAGAAGATAAGGAACAGAATAATTGGCAGCAAGGCAGGGTTCATGGATTATTAACTGAACAGCCATGCTGAGCAAATAATGCTAATTCCACTGTCGGATACTGTATTGTCATAAATAATTATGACTGAACTTAAACCACCTTTTTCTTTCGTTGGACATGTTGTATTCCTTGATGTCAATCCAAAAATTCCTTCAATGCACAGCTTATCATCACTGCCATTGACCGCTAGTGTAGGTATGCTCCACCCAATTTACTCCCATTTTTCTACCTTTGCCAGATACAATTGAGTACGAATATTCATCTGGTCAGATCGAATTGAGCCCTTATTTTATTATACCACTTAAAAGTAAAAAATGTATCTGTGAAACAGCAATAAATTATCAATAAAATCTATATATATGTTATGAACTATTTGCAAAAATAAAAAGAATGCAGTAGATCCAATTGAGTCCTCAGGACATGGTCACATTTTCATCAAAATGTGTTCATAATATGATTCATGTCATTTTCTCAAATATAAATGTCTGTCCTTCCACATTTTCATCATATTAGCTGATGGCCACATGGCACCGCAGATAAGCTATCATGTCTTTAAAGTAATACCACTAAGGTGAAACTGTTCTTTTATATTTAACTTGGTTTAAAATTAAAACGCTAAGCATTCCGAGAAAACCCCAAGCATTAATGAAGAATCTTTAATTTGTATGCAATTTGGTAATATACCTTCTGCATTGTCATAGACTTTTGAATCTGAAAAAATATTCAAATGTTAGTAATGGATATATCAATTCAGTTTGAACATTATCCATTATGTATAAATATACGTGCATAATGACAATAATTGGATCATGGTAGGGGCATGCCTTAAAGTTTGAAATAATGAATATCGATATAATAGCATATATCACATTACCAAAATTTAAATAAGAAGTTTTCAGTGAAATAGAATTTACATATAATAAATATTGCCTTGCTGAAGTTTATTCCATTCAATGTCAAAGTAACCACAAACTCGGCATGAGCCTTTGTCATGTCCAAAACAGGCATGAAATGCATTAACAAGGATATAGTTCCAAAATTCATTGCCCTCTATATAGCATGATTAATTCATTTTTGTTGTTTGTCAAAGGCTCAATGACTAGAATCTGCACTTGATAAAAACTTGAAACAAAATACACAAGCACAAAAATAATTTTCCTTTATAAAAGAATATTTAAAAAAAATAACAAAAAAGTGACAAGAACCACTTTGCTTCAGCTGACATTTCTCAGCCACAATTTAATTACACAGTGGACACTAACTGCTTGAAATAATCCCAAGTATGATAAGGGGTTTTTTTGGGGGGCTTTTACATAGCATTCTCACCTTTGGTTTTGCGTTTTCAGTATAATAAATATTGCCGTGCTGAATTTTATTCCAGTCAATGTCAAAGTAACCACAAACTTGGCATGAGCCTTTGTCATTCCCAAAACAGGCATGAAATGCATTAGCAGGGATATAGTTCCAAAACTTGTTGCCCTCTATATAGCATGATAAATTCATTTTTTTGTTGGCCAAAGACTCAATGACTAGAATCTCCACTTTATAAAAACTTGAAACAAAATACACCAGCACAAAAAAGATTTTCTTTGTGTAAAAGAATATAAAAAAATATATATAGAAAAATTGACAAGAACCACTTTGCTTCAGTTGACATTTCTCAGCCACAATTTTAATTAAACAGTGGACACTATCTGCTTAAAATAATCCTCATGATGATAAGGGTTTTTTTTGGGGGCTTATATAATATAGCATTCTCACCTTTGGTTTGGCCGGATCCCCGAGGACTTGCATTCTCTGTTTCCATATTGCTTGCATACAAATTTGCTTTTGTTTCAGCATGTATGAAGTTTTCAGTGAAATAGAATTTACATATAATAACTATTGCCTCGCTGAATTTTATTCCAGTCAATGTCAAAGTAACCACAAACTCGGCATGAGCCTTTGTCATTCCCAAAACAAGTGTGAAATGCATTAGCAGGGATATAGTTCCAAAACTTGTTGCCCTCTATATAGCATGATAAATTCATTTTTTTGTTGGTCAAAGACTTGATGACTAGAAAATTCGCTTTATAAAAAGTTGAAACAAAATACACAAGCACAAAAAAGATTTTCTTTGTGTAAAAGAATATAAAAAAAAATATATAGAAAAATTGACAAGAACCACTTTGCTTTAGTTGACATTTCTCAGCCATAATTTTAATTAAACAGTGGACACTAACTGCTTGAAATAATCCTAATGATGATAAGGGATTTTTTTTTTTGGGGGGGGGGCTCTTATATAGCATTCTCACCTTTGGTTTGGTGTTTTCAGTATAGTGGGTGGGTGGGTGATTAGGGTTTTACGTCCTGTATTTCTGCACCAGTTGGGCTAATTAGGACAGGCAGAGACCATGGCAATGAGACGAAGGATGAAACAGCCATCCAACTTAGGCTCGACCGGGAATCGAACCCGGGACCCAGCGGATGGAAGCCCAGAGCGTTACCTCTGAGCTAGGCCCCTGCCCCGTGTTTTCAGTATAATATATATTGCCTTGCTGAATTTTATTCCAGTCAATGTCAAAGTAACCACAAACTCGGCATGAGCCTTTGTCATTCCCAAAACAGGCGTGAAATGCATTTGCAGGGATATAGTTCCAAAACCTGTTGTTCTCTATATATAGCATGATCAATTCATTTTTTTGTTGGTCAAAGCTCAATGACTAGAATCTCTGCTTTATAAAAAGTTGAAACAAAATACACAAGCACAAAAATTATTTTCTTTGTATAAAAGAGAGGGTGAGGGCCTAGCTCAGAGGTAGCGCTCTGGGCTTCTAACCGCTGGGTCCCGGGTTTGATTCCCGGTGGAGCATAAGTTGGATGGCTGTTTCATCCTTCGTCTCATTGCCATGGTCTCTGCCTGTCCTAATTAGCCCAATTGGTGCAGAAATACAGGACGTAAAGCCTACTCATCCACCCCCCCCTTTGTATAAAAGAATATTTTAAAAAAATTAAAAAATTGACAAGAACCACTTTGCTTCAGTTGACATTTCTCAGCCACAATTTTAATTAAACAGTGGACACTATCTGCTTAAAATAATCCTCATGATGAAAAAGGGATTTTTTTTGGGGCTTTTCTAATAGCATTCTCACCTTTGGTTTGGCCGGATCCCCGAGGACTTGCATTCTCTGTTTCCATATTGCTTGTATACAAATTTGCTTTTGTTTCAGCCTGTATGAAGTTTTCAGTGAAATGGAATTTACATATAATAAATATTGCCTCGCTGAATTTTATTCCAGTCAATGTCAAAGTAACCACAAACTCGGCATGAGCCTTTGTCATTCCCAAAACAAGTGTGAAATGCATTAGCAGGGATATAGTTCCAAAACTTGTTGCCCTCTATATAGCATGATAAATTCATTTTTTTGTTGGTCAAAGACTCGATGACTAGAAAATTCGCTTTTTAAAAAGTTGAAACAAAATACACAAGCACAAAAAAAATTTTCTTTGTGTAAAAGAATATAAAAAAAAATATATAGAAAAATTGACAAGAACCACTTTGCTTTAGTTGACATTTCTCAGCCATAATTTTAATTAAACAGTGGACACTAACTGCTTGAAATAATCCTAATGATGATAAAGGTTTTTTTTTGGGGGGGGGGGGGCTTTTATATAGCATTCTCACCTTTGGTTTGGTGTTTTCAGTATAATAATTATTGCCTTGCTGAATTTTATTCCAGTCAATGTCAAAGTAACCACAAACTCGGCATGAGCCTTTGTCATTTCCAAAACAGGCGTGAAATGCATTAGCAGGGATATAGTTCCAAAACTTGTTGTTCTCTATATATAGCATGATAAATTCATTTTTTTGTTGGTCAAACCTCAATGACTAGAATCTCTGCTTTATAAAAAGTTGAAACAAAATACACAAGCACAAAAATAATTTTCTTTGTATAAAAGAGAGGGTGGGGGCCTAGCTCAGAGGTAGCGCTCTGGGCTTCTAACCGCTGGGTGGGGCGGGGGCCTAGCTCAGAGGTAGCGCTCTGGGCTTCCAACCGCTGGGTCCCGGGTTCGATTCCCGGTCGAGCCTAAGTTGGATGGCTGTTTCATCCTTCGTCTCATTGCCATGGTCTCTGCCTGTCCTAATTAGCCCAACTGGTGCAGAAATACAGGACGTAAAGCCCTAATCACCCACCCACCATCTAACCGCTGGGTCCCGGGTTTGATTCCCGGTGGAGCATAAGTTGGATGGCTGTTTCATCCTTCGTCTCATTGCCATGGTCTCTGCCTGTCCTAATTAGCCCAATTGGTGCAGAAATACAGGACGTAAAGCCTACTCATCCACCCCCCCCTTTGTATAAAAGAATATTTTAAAAAAATTAAAAAATTGACAAGAACCACTTTGCTTCAGTTGACATTTCTCAGCCACAATTTTAATTAAACAGTGGACACTATCTGCTTAAAATAATCCTCATGATGAAAAAGGGATTTTTTTTGGGGCTTTTCTAATAGCATTCTCACCTTTGGTTTGGCCGGATCCCCGAGGACTTGCATTCTCTGTTTCCATATTGCTTGTATACAAATTTGCTTTTGTTTCAGCCTGTATGAAGTTTTCAGTGAAATAGAATTTACATATAATAAATATTGCCTCGCTGAATTTTATTCCAGTCAATGTCAAAGTAACCACAAACTCGGCATGAGCCTTTGTCATTCCCAAAACAAGCGTGAAATGCATTAGCAGGGATATAGTTCCAAAACTTGTTGCCCTCTATATAGCATGATAAATTCATTTTTTTGTTGGTCAAAGACTCAATGACTAGAAAATTCGCTTTATAAAAAGTTGAAACAAAATACACCAGCACAAAAAAGATTTTCTTTGTGTAAAAGAATATAAAAAAAAATATATAAAAAAATTGACAAGATCCACTTTGCTTCAGTTGACATTTCTCAGCCACAATTTTCTTTAAACAGTGGACACTAACTGCTTGAAATAATCCTAATGATGATAAGGGATTTTTTTTTTTTGGGGGGGGGGGGGCTTCTTATATAGCATTCTCACCTTTGGTTTGGTGTTTTCAGTATAATAATTATTGCCTTGCTGAATTTTATTCCAGTCAATGTCAAAGTAACCACAAACTCGGCATGAGCCTTTGTCATTTCCAAAACAGGCGTGAAATGCATTAGCAGGGATATAGTTCCAAAACTTGTTGTTCTCTATATATAGCATGATAAATTCATTTTTTTGTTGGTCAAACCTCAATGACTAGAATCTCTGCTTTATAAAAAGTTGAAACAAAATACACAAGCACAAAAATAATTTTCTTTGTATAAAAGAGAGGGTGGGGGCCTAGCTCAGAGGTAGCGCTCTGGGCTTCTAACCGCTGGGTGGGGCGGGGGCCTAGCTCAGAGGTAGCGCTCTGGGCTTCCAACCGCTGGGTCCCGGGTTCGATTCCCGGTCGAGCCTAAGTTGGATGGCTGTTTCATCCTTCGTCTCATTGCCATGGTCTCTGCCTGTCCTAATTAGCCCAACTGGTGCAGAAATACAGGACGTAAAGCCCTAATCACCCACCCACCATCTAACCGCTGGGTCCCGGGTTTGATTCCCGGTGGAGCATAAGTTGGATGGCTGTTTCATCCTTCGTCTCATTGCCATGGTCTCTGCCTGTCCTAATTAGCCCAATTGGTGCAGAAATACAGGACGTAAAGCCTACTCATCCACCCCCCCTTTGTATAAAAGAATATTTTAAAAAAATTAAAAAATTGACAAGAACCACTTTGCTTCAGTTGACATTTCTCAGCCACAATTTTAATTAAACAGTGGACACTATCTGCTTAAAATAATCCTCATGATGAAAAAGGGATTTTTTTTGGGGCTTTTCTAATAGCATTCTCACCTTTGGTTTGGCCGGATCCCCGAGGACTTGCATTCTCTGTTTCCATATTGCTTGTATACAAATTTGCTTTTGTTTCAGCCTGTATGAAGTTTTCAGTGAAATAGAATTTACATATAATAAATATTGCCTCACTGAATTTTATTCCAGTCAATGTCAAAGTAACCACAAACTCGGCATGAGCCTTTGTCATTCCCAAAACAAGCGTGAAATGCATTAGCAGGGATATAGTTCCAAAACTTGTTGCCCTCTATATAGCATGATAAATTCATTTTTTTGTTGGTCAAAGACTCAATGACTAGAAAATTCGCTTTATAAAAAGTTGAAACAAAATACACCAGCACAAAAAAAATTTTCTTTGTGTAAAAGAATATAAAAAAAAATATATAAAAAAATTGACAAGATCCACTTTGCTTCAGTTGACATTTCTCAGCCACAATTTTCTTTAAACAGTGGACACTAACTGCTTGAAATAATCCTAATGATGATAAGGGATTTTTTTTTTTGGGGGGGGGGGGGGGGGCTCTTATATAGCATTCTCACCTTTGGTTTGGTGTTTTCAGTATAATAAATATTGCCTTGCTGAATTTTATTCCAGTCAATGTCAAAGTAACCACAAACTCGGCATGAGCCTTTGTCATTCCCAAAACAAGCGTGAAATGCATTAACAGGGATATAGTTCCAAAATTCATTGCCCTCTATAAAGCATGATAAATTCATTTTTTTGTTGGCCAAAGGCTCAGTGACTAGAATCTGCACAAGTTTTGTAAAAAGTTGAAACAAAATACACAAGCACAAAAATGATTTTCCTTTTATAAAAGAATATATTTTTTTAAATAGTAAAAAATTGACAAGAACCACTTTGCTTCAGTTGAAATTTCTCAGTCACAATTTTAATTGTGCAACACAACGAAAAAATTTGTGTCATGACCTAAATTAAGTTGTTGAATGCAGTTAAACTTAAAAAAGCTCAGCATATTTGAACAATATCATGTGCATCAAATCTCCACATTCCACAAAATGCATTAACTCAATTGTGTAACAAAGATGTGTAGAGTGTCAGGCAAATATCGATACGTTTACATTATGTTGCAGAATTATGTACAATGAAGACGAGCAATGAATTTTCCTATAAATTTTACACATCTTTTTGTGTTTTTTATTACGTTGTCTGTAACTTGCCAAGTCTTACAAAATTTTAAAGACATACAGTGAACATATTGTTTACTTGATGTCTTTGTGAATACAATTTGATTAAATTTATGTATTAATAAACCGGATCTCTCTTGAGTCATTTTGGTCTTCAGAAAACATCAGTTTTTCTTTTGTCTTTTTGGCAATGGCTGCATAATCATTGTAGCAGTTTCCTCACAGGAAGAATAAAATACCTAGTAGGTTCAATACTCGCAAGGAATATATCACAGATGCCTTATAGGACATTCAAGACTTACACATTTACACCTTTTAGTCAATGAACCGGCACCGGTATGCCAGAGTTGTCCAACCCAGACAATTATTGATTTTTTATATGCTTCTGGTTTCTACTACCAAATATAGATAATCAATCTTAACCTAGAGAGCCTCTACATAGCCCACTCAGGTGCTGATGAGGTGTTAAACAATAACTCACACACACACACACTCATTATGAATTAACAAACTTCATTACTTAACTGTTTATCTTATGATCAGACTGCACATATATTTAACCAAGAATGGGAGGTCCTACCTTTAATCGCCAGTCTGTAAGGTGCCAGAGTTTCCTGAGGCGTTCGACTTGGCCAAGACGACGAACATTCAGACAATTGAAGAATGTATCAAACAATTTGATGAAAAGCTGGGTAGACTTTGGCTTATTGTTCAGAACTGGACTCTAGCCCACTCAGGTGCTGATGAGGCGTTAAACAATAACTCACACACACACACAGAACTGGACTCAGTGCAAATGCCTCCTTCAGTGTTGCTGAGGACCTTGTGTATTGAATGAAAAAAAAAATCATCAAAATTATTTGGATACATTAAAATCTATGCAACACATAAAATAATAAAGGTTCTTTTAATACAATACTGGTACAGAATTGTATGTCCTCTGATATGGATCAGGTGTAACTTTTACAGTTTTGCTCTGTCCATTCAGTGAAACAATTCAATAAACTAATCCATAATGAATACAAAGGAATTTGAAGCTCATTGAAGAACGTGTGCCTATATTATAGAATATATAATTAAACCATCTTGTTTCTGACAATAGTCACTCACTTGACTTTCATTTTCAGCTATGGAGTCCGGTAGATATGCTGAGGAGACAGTTTTGGTGCGGACTGTAGAATGGAAACTGCTTTCCTTTGCTCTGGAGTGAGCCCTCGAAGGTCCTGGGCCTCCACGCAGCGAGGGTGGAAACACTTGGGGTGAAGTCCTCTATCCCCAGTGGCTAAAAGAGGACGGTGCGCATTGCACAAGCTGCTCCAGCTTTACAGCCCACTCAGGTGCTGATAAGGCGTTAAACAATAACACTAACTAACCAACTAACTTGCTCTGGAGTGTGCTGCAAGTGGGGATTATTTTCTTCGACCAGCTGAATCAGTTGCGGCCATTTGATGTTCTGGCCTCGATACTGAAATTTCATGATTAGAGATGAATAAAGACAAAAAACAGTTTTTACTTTTTAGTGGGTCAGTTAAAAATAATGAATGGCTGTAATGAGAAAATATTGATAAGCATGCTAACTTTTGCTTTTTTAAGAGACAGATGAATGAAATGAAGATACATTACAGTTGCCAAAACATACCATTAGGTTTTTGGACTTGCTGTTCCAACCGGAATTTTCCTAATTATTGTGGGTCGTCTTTATTAGATAGGGCACATCACAAACATATAAAACGTTGTCTCTTGCTGATCCATAACTAATATATATAATATTTGTAGAACTTCCGGTTGGCACTTGCCCCATCACAGGTTAATGCCCTGACTTTGAAACCGTACAGTTCTACACACATAACACTTTCCCAAATCAAGTAAAACAGTTCATCCGCAGAACATCCTGTGGATGGGAAGAAGGTGAAAACTTGATTAAGGGAAAGAAATAGTCCTCTTATCATGACACACATGAAATGGGTGGCCAAAGGCATCCGTTTATCTTCCTGGGTGACTTGTTGGATCAAGTAACTTAGGTCACCAACATCCACCCAGCCGACAAGCTCTTCCGTTTCCGATGAATATACAAGACCATGGCAGATATGTATTTCATCGAAAGCAAGGACAACAGTTCTTTCAATATCACTCCGATGAAGAATATCACAGTCCTTACTAATTCTCTCCATCACCTCTAGATCAAGTCCTGCTTTCGGCTGCGTGAAGTTTGTATAGTCCCTCAAAGTTCTTGAACTTGGTAGTTTCAGGACACCAGAGGTATGCAAAGCTTCATATGCTCCTAGAGACTTCTGTTGCTATTATGTTGCTGAGCCGAGCTTCGGTGACTTTCAGTTGCCTGTGAAGGGTTTCTTTTCTTCAACTAATTGACCAAACTTTCTAATTTTCTGCTCCTGTGAAAGCCGGTCATTCCTTGTAAAAGTGGAGCTTGGCTGTCCCTGTGTAAAATAAAAATATCAGATATTGTGATTTATATTCAAGCAGTTAGTGGCATCCTACAACATTCTAAACTATGAACAATTGTCACTTGTGCTCCTGTGAACACTTCAGACACAAACTCACAATGTTATATTTTATATTAAATACTTAAAATGGAACAACTCAGCTTTATTTGGAGAGCGAGATCCATCTCTTCCACGTCCATGTTCTTTGGCATTAGAATGCAAAGAATAATAAAACTTCCTGTCAGATGACTCCGACTTTTCCATAGAGAACTTCGGAAGTTGGTACCCTTCGAACACATTTTCCCATCTCCATCAACAAATCCAAGACAGCTGACATGTCGTATTGTGTGTTTAGGTTCCTCTCGTGATACTTCAATATTATTACTGTCGCGAAATACCACAATTATCTCGTTGCTTCTTCAACTCGCCATCCCATCTTTAAAACCTTGGTTGTCACTGCACACTTTTTTGGTCAGTAAAGTATCCATCAGAGATGAAATGCAGTGTTCTTGCAGGAGATTGTCTTGTGACAGGTTTGCAGAACTTCAATTCGCATCATTGCCTCTGTTGTAACCTCCAAGTCCAGTATCTGATTTTCGTCATTGACAAAGCCTATCATTGTATTCTCTGCATTTTGTCCACTCTGTGCAGTGTGTTGCACATTGGGCACTTTCTCAAATTTTTGTCAGTGTCTCGTAGCGCACATTTGCATTTGCTGACATAGGAACTGGTAATTTTTGCAGATATAATGACCAGAGACGGTATTTCGGTTTGGCAAAGCCTGGTGCAGCAGTACTGTAGGTACTACAATTTCTTCGTCTGTCTCAATCACCGCAGTTCTGTTGGTTGTGCTGAGTTCTTTAAAATCCTCCCAACTTTAGCGCCGTGAGCACATGTCTTAAGTTGCCTGTTTCGATAACTTGGCCGAAGTTGCTCCAAGCATTCAATTTGAGCTTTGCAGTGGCATCAGCTACAGTAATTTCTTCAACTTTACAGTCAGCTGCATTTTAAGTCTCTTTGCGCACAGCTTTGCACTTAACTGCTATCACACGGCCGTCTCTGTAATTTTCTACATCACTAAGGTTCATGTAATTTTTGATATTCTATTCATAATTGAAAGGTGGTTCATTGTGCACATCCAATTTGCCCTTGCTGTCAATGCCCAAATCTTGTTCCCCGAAATGTGTTTTGGAGTCAACAACTGAAACGTTCTCCAGGCTTAACATCACATGTGTTCTGCATGCATACACTACTACTTCGCGGTGCATGTGTGGTAAGAAGCACACCACATTTCAAAATACAGATTCACCATTCAACTTCCATTGGTGGACAAAGTTTAAATATTTCACTTTCCCGATCTCAAGACGTGGTTCGGAGAAACTTCATGAATGTATCCATGGTTTTCTCTCAGAAAATGTGGAACTTTTGGTTTCTCTGGTGTATCTGTTGCAGGCCTAAATAAAGAAAAAAATCACTACTACAGCAACTGGACATTTTTCCTGTTGTGCACAAGGTAAAAGTGAGCTGGGTTCTACTATTTATTAAAGGGCGGGGGCCTAGCTCAGAGGTAGCTTCCGCTGGGTCCCAGGTTCAATTCTCACCTCATTGCCATGGTCTCTGCCTGTCCTAATGAGCCCAACTGGTGCAGAAATACAGGACGTAAAGCCCTAATTACCCACCCACCCAGGTTCAATTCCCTTTCGAGCCTAAGTTGGATGGCTGTTTCATCCTTCGTCTTATTGCCATGGTCTCTGCCTGTCCTAATTAGCCCAACTGGTGCAGAAACACAGGACGTAAAGCCCTAATCAGACACACTACTATTTATTAAAATCAATTACAAGTTCTATTTACAAGTATTTACAAATATACTGGACCGTTAAAGCGAATGACTTCCTTAATCAACTGCCTTGCTGTCAGATTCTCAGCCACATATTTGTCGCAAAGTTCAAAGATCTTCACCTGCAGTCTTGCGTACTTGGCTCGCTGGTACCGGCTGAGCTCCTCTTCATGTAGTAAGCTCAACCGCAGGTGAAGATGCAGACTTTCCTTGTGAATGGAGATTCACAAGCTGATAGAAACCAAGGTTTCCTCGTCTGGCACGGTAGTTCAGTTGGTGATGCCACCCTTCAGTGTTGTTTGTTCTGATAGGTTGCATAAAAACTGACCAGGAGGCTACGGGCCACAGAGGACTTACAATCCACTGTCCTCGTAGGTACTGAAGTAAGTCCCTGTACAGCTGATGGGATGTCCTGGCGCACGCTTCATAGCCCTCAAACATTACTGTAATCTGCTCTGGTGGCAGGAAGGGCAATGCCATCAGTTCCCGGCAGAACTTGAACGTTGCGGCATTATCTTCGTACATGCGGCTAAGTCCTATTTCCTAAATATGTCTCCAAACTGCCTGTGTCCCGTAGAAGTGGCAGCCAAAGCACTGAACATCAGGCTGCAGACGTTGCACAGCTTTCCACATGGCTGCTTCAAAGTCCATAGTAACACAAGGGACCTCTGGCGTGCTAGGCAGGCAACGAATGATATTCTGGAGAACGGCGAGGTAGTCATCCATGCATCGGCGAGACATCAGTGTAATGGCAAGTGGCATTTGCTTTGCGTGTCCTTCTGTGCAGATGAAGGCGTGCACAGAAAACAGCTGATAGAACGGCTGGCTGACGACCTTAAATGTTGCGTCCACAAACCAGTACTTTGCCTTCACAAGTAACTCCCCCATGAGGTCACTCATGAAAATGATGTGCCGTGCATCATCCACATTGATATCATTCCTAAGAAAGTCATTAGGGATGAAGTTGGCTAGGGCGGAGGCCTAGCTCAGAGGTAGCGCTCTGGGCTTCCAACCGCTGGGTCCATGCCAGAGTTGTCGGTGCCCCCTAACAATCAAACATATTTTATTAGATTGCACCCACTTACAATGCATTAAAAGACCTCTGTTTCAAGCTACTACCTTACAACATCTCTTTACTAGATATCCAACCCAGACAATTATTGATTTTTTATATGCTTCTGGTTTCTACTACCAAATATAGATAATCAATCTTAACCTAGAGAGCCTCTACATAGCCCACTCAGGTGCTGATGAGGCGTTAAACAATAACACACACACACCAACCGCTGGGTCCCGGGTTCGATTTCTGGTCGAGCCTAAGTTGGATGGCTGTTTCATCCTTCGTCTCATTGCCATGGTCTCTGCCTGTCCTAATTAGCCCAACTGGTGCAGAAATGCAGGACGTAAAGCCCTAATCACCCACCCACACACACACACACACACATATGTGCTGCCCTCGAAGGTCCTGGGCCTCCACACGGCGAGGGTGGAAACACTTGGGGTGAAGTCCTCTATCCCCAGTTGCTAAAACAGGACAGTGCGCATTGCACAAGCTGCTCCAGCTTTACAGGAGGGTGTGTCCCCTACCATACAGGGGAAACAAAAATGAATATGTCCGAATCGACAATTTCAGACCGGCTCGCACGTCCCCCGGGTGAACAAGGTGCGCGTCCCTCAGCGGTAAACCAGGCTGAGGTCGAAAAATTGGCTTCTGGTTCCAGACTTGGTAAACGTTTGCGTCCATCATTAGATGTTTCTTGTAATTACTGGCTGTGATGATGGGTTTTCCCGTCTCTCAGCCATTACAATTTGCAGGACCTTGAAAGAAAACGTAGGCTATATTGAAAATACAAGGAGATTAAAGAATTCTTCCTTGCTGATGCAGGTTGCACACAAGGACCAATCTTTGAAGTTGCTGGAGTGGAAGGCCTTTGCGGGTGCCCCTATTAAGGTGGAGCCCCATCGGTTTTTCAACTCCTGCAAGGGCGTTATAACATCGCACGAGAGCAGTCTCTGCTCTGATGAGGAACTGAGGGACTGGCTGGATGACTACAATGTCATCCACATTCATCGCCAGCCCCCCAGATATTCATGACAGCTTCTCACACTGACCTTTGATGGCACAGTTTTGCCTGACAAGGTCAGCATTGGGTTCGAGTGGTGTAGGGTACGTCCCTACATCCCGAACCCAAAACGATGTTATAATTGCCAGCGATTTGGCCATTTTAGCGGATCCTGCCGCGCCAAAGTAACCTGCGCCAATTGTGGGTCACGGGAACACGCTCATTCCCGTGACTCACCATGTCAGAAACAATCATATTGTGTTAATTGTGGAGGTGATGGGCCAGCCTATCACCGTGGCTGTCCCAAATGGCAGCTAGAGAAAGAGATCCTGAAATTTAAAACCACCAAGGATATCTCCTTTCTCCAAGCGTGCCGTATAGCTGAACAGGCTGCTGGGGCAAGCTTTGCCTCAGTCCTGTCTCAGATGGCTGGACCTAGATCTCCTTCACCCAGATCATCGCCCAGGCGCAGGATTAACCTAGATCCAAATTTTAATTATTCCAAGGCAGGGCAAAGCTCGCAGAAAGATAAACCAGAATCGAAGACTTCACAGTCAGACGATCACCTGGCAAGAAAAGCAGCATGCTACAGATGTCGGTAAAGGACATCTCGTAGCTCCATTAGTTGCTGCTTCACAGCTTAGTGTACCCTCACAGGGTGCACCTTCCGGCGATGAGTCGGAAGAGATACACCAGCTGATGGAAGAGGAGGCAGGGACTACCACCATCCCTAGGCCTCAACGGGAGGGGGCAATTGATAAAAGATCAATTGTTCCCAAAAGAAAAGCACTAGAAAAATCTAGTGCACTGGGCATCATAAGACCACCATCTAAGCATGGTGGGGCCCCCAAAAAGACACCAAAAGAGGCAGCGACTTTGAAGAAAAAGTAAATATTCATACTAATTCATACCATGCACTATAGATTTTACTATGATAATATTAAACTCTTTTAAGTAACTCATGGACAGTATCATCCAGTGGAACTGTCGAGGTTTCAGAGCCAACTTCGATGAAATAGGTTGCATGGTCCAAGACTTAAACCCTAGTGTTTTCTGCCTGCAGGAAACATTTCTGAAACCTCCAAATAGTTTTAAACTGAGAAACTACCATATGTATAATACATATGGCAATATTGCCCACGATAGAGCCACTGGTGGCTTATCAATTTTAGTTAAAATAGAGGATCAACTGATTGATTAACTTTGATTCAAATAGTTTGAAGGTACAACTTCTGCAAGTAGGACTTATGCATGGTTTACTTTATGTCATATTTGTAATGTTCAGTGCGTAAAATGTACCCTTGTACATCTCTGGAGTATCCATTACTTTTGTAACGATAAAAAACTTCCCGGTGTTGCATTTCTGCTCGTGGTGGTGGTAATCTTTGCCAACATCAATATATATTTGCTTTATTAGCTGTGTATTTTTCAGCAAGACAGTGCCTGACAAATACGTCCTCTCATTCTTTTGTCTCAGGGCGGGGGCATAGCTCAGAGGTAGCGCTCTGGGCTTCCAACCGCTGGGTCCCAGGTTCGATTCCCGGTCGAGCCTAAGATGGATGGCGGTTTCATCCTTCGTCCCATTGCCATGGTCCCTGCCTGTCCTAATTAGCCCATCCGGTGCAGAAATACAGGACGTAAAGCCCTAATCACACACTCCACAATCTACCACAACTATATCGCACTTTGTGGCTTGATATAGTAAATCCAATTCATGGAGTTGATCAGTCATTATACCTGATGTTCCAAGTAAGTGAATGTCTTTTGCCCTGTCGCAAATGTCACAAGGGTGGGTGGGCGCCATGTTGTATTTACTGTCGAGCTGACGGCAGTATCTTTTTAAAAATGAATGTCCAATGATGAGCACCGCTGGTGCATCCATAGTTCAGCAATAGTGTCTCTGATGGTCAATTAGGAGCATGTAAACAAGTATTTGAAATAGTAAGTGGTTGTAGACGAACCTGAGTAATTTGTGGTGTGAATGTTGTGAAAGATTGTAGAAGACTGAGGGATCATGGGTAGTTAGGTTGGTCATTTGATATGGTGCAGGGTGACTAGCTGCTGAATGGGGGCCTAGACAAACTCATTATATACTGAAAATTATTCTAACCCGTTGCCATATCCCTCACCCTATCCCTAACCCTAGCCCTAACCCCATCCATAGGCTAGTGTTAGGGTTAAGGATGACCTGTAAACATGTGATATGGCAGCTGTATCTTACATAATTAGATAACATTCATGCTAATATCTTCCATTTTAATGCTTAAAATTAATGATTTAGTGGGGCAGATAACATCATTTTTTTAGAGGAATCGTGCAAATGATACAAGCAACAAACTTGGCACACTTGTTCTCCAAGTGATACTAATCAAATCTGCCCGATTGGCCAATTGAATATTCAAGATAGCGGCCATTTTTCAAGATAGCCACCAAATTAGCCGCCTGAAGTTCATGTTTTGCTTAGAAGTATTTGTAGTTGTTTGATTTGCATGTTTTGCTTAGAAGTATTTGTAGTTGTTTGATTTGCATGATCTAGTTCAAAGTTATTCATAGGTACCATGCCACTGGTCCTCCAGCTGCTACTGTTCACATATGCAGCTACAGAGTGATGTGCAGGGGAGCTCTGACTGAAAGCACTTGCATCTTCCTATGCAACCTTTACTACAGGAACACTTCGTCAGTTCCCGACAGCTCGTTGCAATAGGGATAGTGTTGTCCAACATATCTGCCATGTCTCTCCTTTCTGTGTCCACCCCCATTCAGCCGGACTGCTCGTGTCTGGATTGGAGATGGTTGCCTGGCCCCAGATGATCCCAGCCTGATAGGCTGCACGCTTTGCATGTTCTCTGAGGGCTGCCTGTGTTGGTGGAATTGAGTTGTACGGCCTCTGCTTGCGGGCAAAGAGATCTAGTCTTGCTTGGTCCACACCAGTAGCTGCGCTTGATCTGTTGTACATGAGGACAACGAATCTCTCTAGCCTCTGCAGGTCAAGATCACGAATCAATGTTGGATGCTGGCTGAGATTAGTGAATGTTTCAGAAACATCATCAAATACGTTCCAAGTCTGCCATGCAGATTTTTTCGCTTTCCCACGGAAGGCAGACACGACGTCACAGCTAGTGAACGCATGGAAGTGTGGGATCCCTCTAGTTTTCTCAAGCCCTATTGCAGAAACTACCTCATGGACTGGAATCCATCGCATCTTGGCTCCTTGGCCAAAGGCAATCCACATTTTCTCAAGACCTAGTTCCTGTAAGAACGGCAGTACAGATATTGCTATGACTAGCACGTCTGTGTCATTAGCTTTAATGATAATAGACTTGCTCCCATCAGTCGTTGCATCTCTGGCGTGTACAAATATCCGACTGTCAGCTTCTTCATGAGAACATGGGCACACAGCAGCCAGAGACTTCCTTGTGTTGCTAATGGCATCTTCTCCTTTTGTGACGATGACTGTGCTTGTCGTCTCTGCTTCACACATCTTTTCTGCAAGGAAGTAAAAAAGCTCAGTTTTGTTGCTGGCATCAGGAAGCTTTGCCAGTTACCTGGTGTCTTACTAGTTCCTGTCACCCTTCTTCTGATTCCTTGCCCCCTTTTCGACCTCGTCTCGGATGTCAGACTTGACTTCTTGTACACATCAAAGACTACGTCCACCCGCTCGTACCTGGCACCATAGGATTCTACCTTTGGGATGATTTCTTCTTTAGCATAGTCATCAAAAATCATTGAACTATGTGGAGGTAAGGCATTGACAAGTGCTGATCCATCAATGATGATTGCATCTCCCTTTGGTTCTCTGTCTGAGATGTTCACTTGTGCTTCAAGAATTTCAACCAGCTGTGACTTCTGACACGTATGAAGCTTGCGGTGTCACTGAGAGATGCAGGGTGTGACTGATTCTCGTGCTTGAAGAATTCTTGCAAGTCACACTGCCTGTTCTGGCACGAGATGAACAGTCGCGAGAATAACTGACAGTCGTCTTTCAGGACTTTTTCCTTAGAAATTCCCTTAGCCTGCTCTTGTTTGAAGAAAGAAACAATTAGAAAAGACTTTCACCTTCATTCTCTAGCCTGTCCGTGAATGATTGGAACTGCTCTTTGCCCCGCCGGTGATGTGTTGCTACCATTTCGACTCGAGATGGGTCTGCAAGAACATCGAGGACTCAGAATCAGATCGTTATGTTATCTGTTCTGATTCCAAATCTTCTCTTCAATCAATCCAAAATAAACAACTTGATAACCCTGGGATCTTAGATGTTCTTATTAAGTATTTCTATCTTCATGAATACAAAGACATTGTATTCTGCTGGATTCCTGGACACGCTGGCATTGAAGGGAATGAAAAAGCAGACCTGGCAGCAAACAGGGCTCTTACAAAAGAGATAACTGATTTTACCATTCCATACACTGATTTTAAAATGACTATAAAATCTTTTATCATGTCTTGCTGGCAAAGACAATGGAATGAATGTAATAACAACAAGTTGCATTCAATCTTACCTTGCATTCAAAATAAAATACCTAGTAGGTTCAATACTCGCAAAGATCAAGGAATATATCACAGATGCCTCATAGGACATTCAAGACTTACACATTTACACCTTTTAGTCAATGAACCGGCACCGGTATGCCAGAGTTGTTGGTGCCCCCTAACAATCAAACATATTTTATTAGATTGCACCCACTTACAACGCATTAGAAGACCTCTGTTTCAAGCTACTACCTTACAACATCTCTTTACTAGATATCCAACCCAGACAATTATTGATTTTTTATATGCTTCTGGTTTCTACCACCAAATATAGATAATCAATCTTAACCTAGAGAGCCTCTACATAGCCCACTCAGGTGCTGATGAGGTGTTAAACAATAACTCACACACACACACACACACACGCGTCAAGAAACCAGTCTCACGCATCCCCAAGCCACCAGTCTTGGTAAGGGGTGTCCCTGGAGTTGGACTCAATGTGAACCAGGCTGAGCAAGATCATCTCATGACCAGCGGGGGGTTGACCATACCAGTGTCTGGGCTCTGGCACCTGGAATTGTCCGCCTCAAAACACTGCTACCTGAACCGTGGCGAAAAGTTGCTACTTTGCATCAAGGAGTTCAAGCAGAAAGACGGATACATGATACCCACCAACAACTCGGTGGCTTTAAAAAAAAAGCAGCTGGTGGACTTGCTGTACAGATTGGATGACCTGTTGTACACTGCCCGAAGAAATAAAATGCGAGAGGTAGGTTAAACGTTTTTTTAATTTTAAAAATATATTATTTTACCCGTTTTCTAGCTTTTATAAATCGAGAGCTGTAAATATAAAATAAAAAAATATCTATGAATCGAATAAAATAATAGGTATAACTTAAAATATGTCATTTTTCTACCCGCTAATTTTTTTCCATACTCATTTCTAGTAACTTAGCTCCTAGTGATTTTTTTTAGGCCTGATAATAGAAATATATTTATATATAAAATTATCCAAATACTAAGCTTAAACTATATCTATCCGACGAGTATTATTATTATATATATATATATATATATATATAACATCATGGGTTATACTGAAGGTCCCCTTTTTTTTTCAGCTGCAGAGAAAAGAGATTGCTGCAGCCCAGTCAAAAGATGGTGCCGTGTACGACTATACAACAGAGGAACTCGAGGGTATTACCACTTTCCCAACCCTACCCCCCAGATTGCTGGACATGCATCTGGGGAAGTTGATGTTTGCCACAGCCTGGGGGCAGTACAAATCCTTGGAACTGAGGCAGTATCTAATCGAGGCAAAAAAATCCGAGCTGGGTGTTATGGGTTCAACCCACTGACCTGTATATCTGGACAGTGCACCCCACTATGGCCATATGGCTGGGGGTGAAGCCACACAAGGGTAATTAGCGGCCATCTTAGCACTCCCTACTCACCCCATGTTCACCCCTTGTGTCCTAGTTTTTCTCACCTTTTTTTGTTTATTGCACCAATTTCACGCGAATTTTCGATGATATGCCTCGTTGTGCAGCCTGGGGATGCAACAATGTTCAAAGTAAAGACAGTGGGAAGTCATTTCATCAGTGAGTATCTTGTTAATGTCTGTTTTATAACACTAAATGTGTGTATTTAAGATATAACACGTGCAATTACCCCAAATCTAAGGCCATGACAAGTTGTTGCATGAGTGAATCATGGTCTTGTAAATAAGAGTGAAAGTAAAACATCTACTAGAAGCTGCACAGATTATTTTCTTCATAATATTATGTCACATGTTTTCAGAACTAACCTAAATCAGCTTTGTGTATTACAACTCAATAAGTATCTGTGTTAGTAGCCAGAACCGACCTACATTGCATTAGATGAAGGAAACATCCTTTTTAAGAGCATTTTCAAAATTCACGTTCGCTTGGTTCATGCTTTCACAGGTAGCAGGTCGATTCGTCATTGCCTGATTCAACCCAATGAAAACTGGTCCGTTCGTCACCCGAATTTGGTCGATTTGTTATCCGAAATTGGTTGATTTGGCCGGTACACAGTGTATGGTCACTGCTATTATATAAAATATGTTAACTGCCGGTGAAGAACCGACCTTTTTTTGAGTGATGAACCGTCCAGTTTTTACGAAGACGAATCGTGCTGTGACGAATCGACCATGTTATTGATGTCTACTTACACTAAAACTCACTAGAGGGCTCCGGCGACATCACAACGCCACCCAGGTGCAATGGTGCAGATAAATATCTAATAATTTAGCTTCATTAGACCCATAGAACAGTGGAATCGTGTGGAATAGTTTATTAAAATATTTTAATTGTGAAATTGAGAAAACTACGGACTTTCCAGCGCTATTCTGTGTGCCACTAGGGGCATTGAAACATCGCCAGAGCCCTCTTGTGAGTTTTTCAGAACTAGGCGGCCATGCTTCAAGCTTTGTTTACCGAAATGTGAATTCGAAAATGGCACAGAAATCGAATAATATTGGAAGAAATCAACCATATCTGAGCGCGACACAATAGAAAAAAGGTATGTCTAACGCTACAGTGGGTGTATGTTGTGTGACAAACGTTTACTAAAAGGCTAGTTCCCACTCAAGCAAAAAAGTCAATATTTTTTCATCCAGGACCTTGTAACCCTGTCCTATGGACAGGGGATTGTAGCTACTGTGTTAGCAGGTCCTTGATTCCCATTTACAAATTTAGTAATGATAAAACTAAAAAAAAAAAAACACCATTGTTCATCATAATGAATTGCAAAAGTATTGAAGAATCCTTGCACATGTGTATTGTTATAGATTTCCAAAGGCTGAGGCAAGAAGGAAGGAATGGGTAGTTCAGCTAAGGAGGAAAGATTATTGGCCATCAAACAAGGCTGTCATTTGCTGTGATCACTTCACTGATGATTGTTTTGACAGAACTGGACAAACAGTGCATCTTAAACCCAATGTCAAACCTACAATCTTCACTTTTCCAGGGCATCTGCAGAAAGTGAGTTATAATAAGCAGAAAGATGGGAAGCATAATTACAAAAATATTATATTAAAGTCAGTTTGTAACTGTCTGTTTTTGTTTGTTGCATTTAATAGCCCACAAAACCACGTAAGCCACCACCAGTGAGAAGCCAAGTGAAGGAAGGTCCTCCAAATGAAGAAATAAGGGACATAAGTATTGGAGATCCAGATCAGGTTGATCAACAACCATCAACATCATCTTCAAATGATCATCAGTACTGCATGTCAAGCCCCAAGTCCCTCAAAAGAAAACTCCACTCAACTCTGGACCTGGTGACATCATGCAAGAAGAAAATAAAGTTGGATCAGCAAAGAAATAGAAGACTCAAAAAGAAAGTGGAATCCCTCCAGTCTGTTGTCGATTCGGTGAAGGACAAATGCATGATTTCAGAATCCGGTATTGAGATGCTAGAGAGATCTTTTTCAGGTGTGCCATTAGAAGTAATGAAACGCGTCCTGGGCAACTCTGAGAAAATTTCACATGCTAAGTACCACCCAGTGTTGAAAGCATTTGCACTAACACTTCAGTTCTACTCCACCAAGGCTTACAATTATGTAAGGGAAACATTTAATTTGGCCTTGCCAGACCAATCAACATTACGACAATGGTATAGTAGCATCAATGGCAAACCAGGGTTTAGTGATGAGGTGATGTGTTCCCTCAAAAGTAAGGCTGATGAAGCCAAGGCAAACAACAAGCCACTACTTTGTTCACTTATGATTGATGAGATGGCCATAAGGAAACATGTGCGCTCTGGGCTTCCAACCTCTGGGTCCCGGGTTCGATTCCCGGTCGAGCCTAAGTTGGATGGCTGTTTCATCCTTCGTCTCATTGCCATGGTCTCTGCCTGTCCTAATTAGCCCAACTGGTGCAGAAATACAGGACGTAAAGCCCTAATCACCCACCCACCCATAAGGAAACATGTTGAATTTGATGGCAATGAAATGATTGGTTATGTAGATTTGGGTACAGGTATTGTTGACGACACAGCTCCATTAGCCACTGAGGCCCTTGTATTTATGGTTGTTTGCATGAATGGATCATGGAAGGTACCAGTTGCTTACTTTCTTATCAAAGGTTTATCTGGGTCAGAAAGGGCTAATCTTGTTCATCAGTGTATTTCAAAACTGAGTGATGTTGGTGTTACAGTTGTTTCTTTAACTTGTGATGGTCCCTCCTGCCACTTTTCAATGGTAAAGGCATTAGGTGCTTCCATGGATCCTGAAAATCTGAGACCCAACTTTGATCATCCTTCAGTTTCAGGGAAGCGTGTCCATGTTTTGTTAGACGTTTGCCACATGCTGAAACTAGTCAGAAACACTCTTGGATCATGTGGCATTGTAAAAGATGGTGCAGGGGAGAAGGCAGAATGGAGCTTCATTCAAGAACTTTGCCAGTTGCAAGAGTCTGAGGGATTTCACTTAGGAAACAAATTAAGACCTGCCCATGTGGCATGGAAGTCACAAAAAATGAAAGTCAACCTTGCTGCACAAACTTTCAGTGCCAGTGTGGCAGATGCAATCAATTTTTCTAGAGATCAACTAAAATTAAAAGTATTTCAAAACAACGAGGCTACTTGCAAATTCATTCGTACGTTTGACAAACTTTTTGATATTTCGAACTTGAGAAATCCCTTAGGCAAAGGTTACAAGGCACCCATAAAACAAGAAAATTAAACTATGATGTTGGGATTCTTGAATGAAGCTTACAATTACATTCTGAATCTGCAGGAGCCCACTGGAAAGCCAATGATCAAAAGTTCTAGGAAAACTGGTTTTGTTGGGTTTTTGGCTGCCATAAAAAGCGTGGAAGCTATGTATCATGAGTATGTGAAAATACCAGAATCACCATTATCTTATTTGTTGTGCTACAAACTCAGCCAAGACCACCTTGAATTGTATTTTGCAGCAGTCAGGGCTTCAGGGGGATTCAATAATAATCCTACTGTTCGGCAATTTCAGGCCTCTTTCAAAAGAATGCTGTTGCGTCATGAGATCAAATCAGTAAATGGAAATTGTCAGGCTCAGGATTTGACAACTTCACTTTTTGTGACAGAGCCCAATGTTAGACAAGCTGTACCTGACAAATCTGGTGATATTAATGTATCACGAAAACACAATATTTTGTTAACACCTGATGATACTGAAGATATTGATGACCTCCCTGACTGCATTCCTGAAATGCCATCTTTGTCTTTCTTCAAAGAAGCGGTCATTGGTTACATTGGTGGGTTTGTAGCACTTTCAGTCATGAAAAGGATCCACTGCCTGCAATGCCAGGAAGCATTGACCACTGCATCAATTTCCACACTGGAGCCCTACCACAGCCTCATTCAGATCAAAAATAGAGGTGCACTAACCAAGCCTTCTGATAGTGTTATCAAGATATGTATGGTGACAGAAAAGTTTCTTCAAAGGCTTATTATCTCCTCAGAAAGTAATGTACCAAGGGGTAGTGGGATTACTGATGCAATATCAGTTGCTGTTCTAGGAGAAACTGCACTTTTAGTATTTGACAGTTTGTACAATCACATGTTTGATTCCGAGGGTCATAATAATCATGTGTTTGCTCTAATAAAATGTGTGTCATCTTGTTATGTAAAAGTGAGACTGAATCACATTGCCAAAAGTGCAGCTAATCAAGCCACTGGTAAACGTGTCTGAAAAACACTAGGCAAAATGATCTTATTCAAAAACCAGTAAGTGTTCAATTCAATACTGCGTTCATACTTTCATACTACAGTAATATGCAATAGACTTTATTGTTGTAAAATACTCATTGATTGATACAAGCTTATTGTTACTTTTAACTTACTTATATTAATGCTGATTTGTCGAACTTCCCAGTGCCATGACACTGTTTTCATGTCTTATTGTTATGTAGTGTACATTTTATTTTAAGACTCTTACATTATATATTTAGGATTACAGGATATTGATTTATCAACAATTGTATTGAGTGTTTTTTTTTAATAATGGTATTGTATTGCTGATTTATCAGAATATTCACAAAGAAAGGTTTATCTTGATAAGTGAATAAACACTTAGTTTATGCTAAATTTGCTTCTCATGTCTTCATTGTTACAAACTTGACAATCTATGTATTTTTTTAATATTTAAACTTGTCATAACTGCATCTTTGACCCTAAGCATATAAAAAAATCCAAATACTAAGTCCCAAAGTCACAACTTCTCAGATCTTAATGCTGGAATAGTGAGTGGAGTCACTGGGGTGCTGGAACAGTGGGGAGTGGTAAGATGGCGGGCCTGTGGCTTCAACCCCCCAGGGTCTGTGCACTGTCCAGATATACAGGTCAGTGGTTCAACCCCTACCAGAGGCATAACCATCTATTATAACCAACTGATCAATCTCTGTAGAGGGCTCCCTTCTTTGATAACCAGATGGGAGTTACAGCGCGAAGTCCCCTGCGTCCACACACACGAGGAGGCAGTGGAGATAATGTTGACTTGTCCCCACTGCTGCCCCACTGCAGAAATAGTACATAGATTACCAGAAAAGGGTGTGGAAAAGTGCACTTCATTCGTGCAGCTCCCTAGGGAAGACTATGAGAAGGAAGAGGAAGAAGAACCTCCAATCACGGGGTTAGGAGTGGCCATGACCTGCCACGTGAAAACCATACTGGCTTTAACCCCGAGCGATGACCCCCCGGCTGTACGAGTCGCCAGGGCAGTGGCTAGAACCGCCAATGCTCCAGTCAAAGTCTTGGCAGAGTTTCCCTTCCTCACCCCTGAGGAGACGGCGATGGTCACTGCTAGGAAAGATGAAAGGGAAGAGCATGAAGAAAGAGAATGGGAGGATAATGTGAGTGACAATTCTCTCATTCTAGCCGGAGAGGAAGCCATGCGGCAAATGCGCGAAATGGAGAGTGGAAAAAAAATGATTGTCAATGGGGCATCTCCAGAACTGAGGAAGAAGCAGTCAAACAAACAAAAACATCAACACAAGCAGTATAATCAGGGCGAGAGAAGGCCAGCACCAAAGACAGCACCAAAGCCGGCGCAAAAGCCGGCTCCAAAGCCAGCACCAAAGCCTGCTCAAAAACTGACTCCGAAACAGGGTCCAAAAGAGGGCCCAAAACCAGCTGTGAAACGTTATAGCAACTCGGGATTGTTAGAACATGAAGGTAGTAAGAATGGAAAACTACGAAAACTTGACACCTGTCATGACACCTGTCATGACACCTGTCATGACACCTGTCATGACACCTGTCATGACACCTGTCATGACACCTGTCATGACACCTGTCATGACACCGGCCATGACACCGGCCATGACACCGGCCATGACACCGGCCATGACCAGCACCCCGCAGACAGGTCAATATTCGCTAATCATCCCAGAAAGTTCCCCCCCTAGCTATCCCTCTACCCCCCTCCCCAGAAACCAACCAGACATCGGCCCCCAATCAGCAGGAGGAGGACCCCATACAGACCACCCCAGGGGGGCCAGGGACCTCCAGGACCCCGCTGAGCCCAGTTACCCCGGCAAGCCGAGTTACCCCTGCGAAGGGGCAGAGGGTGTGTAAGCCTCCTTCGCGAAGATCTGCACCACCCAAGACTGAGTAGGACAGGTGTATTAAGAAAGGGAAGGGTCCCTCAGAAAGAAGAAGTCAATCTACTTGCGCAGTTCGCTGAAAAAATATTTCTACCGACTCGAAAGACACACCTAAAAGCCACCACACACGCTTTGCTAAAAGGAGTGGAGAACCCTGCCCCCCTAAGTTTGTGCACCAAGCAGCAGCAGCGGCGGCATCACCTGACGAAGTAACTGGGGCAGCAGCAGCAGCAGGAACAGCAGCAGGAACAGCAGGAGCAGCAGGAGCAGCAGGAGCAGCAGGAGCAGCATCGCCTTCCGAGTGTGCACTAGAGCTTCAGCAAGAACATGACACCACCTTCCTATCCAAGAGAGATTTGAGTGTTATTACCATAAGCGATGATACTTTTTAAAAAAACATTTTACTACTTAGACCATAACCGATAGTGGTGAAAAAATATATATTTGGCGTAGTCTGTAGTGATATTTCGGATAATGTATGCTTTTATTATTTTTTTCAAATTGAGAATTTCTTGTATTTTTTTAAATGGAATAATATAAGTCGATTAAAAGATTTAAAACAAAATCTGTGTCCTCCTGATTTCAAAAAGAGTGCTTGTCAGAAAAAACAAAGCATAAGTGATGAGATACCGTATAAACTGACTGCATAAGTGCATAAGAATTGTTTTATTTTTCTTAAAAAAGACCTACACACCGAGTACACTTTGCGCTAGTGGTGTATTTTCCTTCTTTAAACCAAAAAGAAAAAGCCTAGTAGTGACCTGTTTTTTTAATCTCGCCAAGAAATCTTTTTTTTTTTTTCCTGGCAGGCATCTGCTTGAGATTATGCAAGCTCCAAAATATCAGTGACATAGAGTTCTTTCTAGAACGTTTTTTGTACTCCGTTGTTGAAAATCACAAGGCCGGTTATTAAGCCATGCCTATTTCTTAAAACCAAATGCTGTCATTTTATTACGATATCGTTAATAACAAAATACTATTTTCCGTATTTAGCGTAACAACAATGTTATTTTTATTTTTCACATTAACATGCAAGAATGACCTATCCAGTCCGCCTGACTGACTGACTGCCCCATCCGGCTGACTGCCTGACTGACTGACTCCGGCTGACTGACTGACTGACTGACTGTCCGACTGACTGACTGACCCATCCGGGCTGACTGACTGACCCATCCTGGCTGACTGACCCATCCGGCTGACTGACTGACTGACTGACTGGTTGACTATAGGACTGCCTGACTGGTTGACTATAGGACTGCCTGAGCTAGAGAAATTTAAAAATCGTATCATTCTACAGCAGACAGTTTACATTTTAGGCTAAATAGACGTGGAGGTTATGGAAAAATGGGTCAGCTATACGTAGGCGTAGCTACAGCTGATAGTTAGGGGTTGTCATCACGCTGTATTAAATGCATTCATTTTAAAGTTAACACCTAATGAAAAATCGGGGTACCAGACATAATTCATAAAAATCATAGCGTCCACATAGTAGAAATAGGGCTATAGGTATTATTTACAAGACACACAAGAAATGCATTCATTTAAAGTTAGCACATTAATGAAAATCGGGTTACCAGACATAATTCATAAAAATCATAGTTCAACAAAATCAAATCAAATCAAATCAAATAAAAAAAACAGAAGAAAAAAGTCACTTCTTTCCGGTTGAGGCGGAATTACAGGTGGTGCAGCTGGTTTCAGAAAGACCCACCCGCCCTACTACACCGGACGTACTGGACCTTAACTTCCTGTCAGATTGCAGTGAGGTGGAGGGGTCTGAAGAACTTGACCTGGTATCAGTCTCTGGAGGTAGTGGTGGTCGTGGTACGGTCATGGTGCCTGCGTCAACCAGGTTAACCTGGGGCGGATCTTTGGCTGGTGTGGTAGTGGTGCTGGCATTTTTCTTTGGGGGGGTGTGGGCGTCCAGGGTCTTGACCTTCTTAGTGGAGGTGTGGATCTCTCTTGTCTTGACTACTGCAGTGGCAGTGTGAGCGTCCTGGTCATGACAACCTCAGTGGACGTCCCCACATGGCGGGTCTTGACAGTTCTTGACAATGCGCCTGCACCTGACGCACCTGAGCATGATGGGTCTGCACCTGTAGGAGGGGTTTTTTTCCGCGTGATGGTCGGGGAGGGGAAACGAACAACTCTATCTCTTCATCCTCTTCATTTTCATCTTCTGAGGGAGTTTCTACTAAAACCCTGTAGTTATTGGTATTCTGAAAAATTGTCACAGAAAAATAACAAATAAATTAATAAATATAAAATATTGTATCAGAAATTAATCCGAATCACCGTCTAAAAAAAAAAAAAAAATATATATATATTATTAAAAATAAATATAAAAAAATCTAATTAATTACCTTGCACAACCGTCTGGTCAGCAAAACCAATCCGGCAAGAAGTAGGAGAAGTACGACGGCTAGGGCAGAACTCAGACCTATTACAGCATCTTCCAGGTTATCTTGGTCAGGATGTGAGCCGGTGACTGGAGCACGTCCTGATGCAGCGCGGTTGGAGGTCTGGTCCAAGGTCTGGTCCGAGGTAACCCCGGAGGTTACCCCGGAGGTAATCCCGGAGGTAATCCCAGCAGAGGTCTGGTCAGAGGCCTGGTGAGAGGCCTGGTGGGTGGTCGGGTCAGAGGTAATCCCCGAGGTGATCCCGAAGGAGATCCCAAAGGTGATCCTCGAGGCCTGGTGGGTGGTCCGGTCAGAGGTAATCCCAGAGGTCTGGTGGGTGACCTGGTCAGAGGTCTCAGAGGTAGTCCGTGAGGTAGTCCAGGAGGCTGGGTGAGGGGTGGTCCAAGAGGTCTGGCCAGAGGTCTCAGAGGTAGTCCGTGAGGTAGTCCAGGAGGCTGGGTGAGGGGTGGTCCAAGAGGTCTGGCCAGAGGTATCCTGGGAGGTATCCTCAGAGGTCTGGTCAATAGCGGTAGCTACCCATGCCAGGTCAGCCGTGGTGGTCCCTGAGGTTCTACACAGAACTTTCACCTGGGTGTTGTGATAGTGCTGCTGAACTGACCGGGTGTTGTGGGAAGCGCAAAAGACTGTTCCGGTCATGTCTATAGTCTTGAGCATGAGTTGCTCCAGCATCGTGAAGCGTGGCAATCTGCTCAGTTGGCTTGTTCCACCGCACACAGCAATGACACCCTCCGGTGTATATGTACATAGACATATTGGTGTTCCGCATTGTTGCACCACCATGTAACACCATGCGTAACCCCCAAAAAATGGTGATAAAAAAAATTCTCAACATTGCACTGCTCTGGCTTATCAAGTGTCTTGCTCAAATCTACAAGTACTAATGAATCTCGTGAAAAAAGTGAGTCAGTGACCTTAATTACCCGCCCATTGTTATCCCAAACGGGTTACCTAAGATTTTCTTTTTTATAAAAAAAAGTTGTGCAATGACGCGTAACGGAGTCTATTCTGAAAAAGCGCTTGATAGCGTCTAATAGCAGTGTACTGGCTACAGCTAGGAAAAAAATGTTATATAATATTTAGACGATGAAGGCAGAGGCGTAGGTAGCTTAGGCGGAGAGGGGGTTTATATAAAAATAAATAGATACTTTAAAAGACTGCCGTTCGCCTAATAGTGGTCCGATTTTAGCCAGATAAATACGGAACTTTTCAGGAAAATGTGTCAAATTTTTATATTTATATACCGGCTTAAAAAATTTAATTTCCATTGTATAACTAGTACCGTATTGCACACTCAGTACTGGGACGATATCTATTCTATATTACGTATGACCCATTAGTACAATGGGGCACGGTTGTAATGAAATAAATTTGAGACAGAACTGGTGCATTGCGTTTCATCTTTGGTTTTATTAAAACGAGTTACTTTTATTTCATTTGTACACGGATAAGAAATATTAAATAAAATTCTGAAAAGAACAAAAGTATTCATAACAGCATGACACAGTAGGGAAGTTTAAATAAGCACATTATATCATAAAAAATTTTATTTTTGATTCTCTCTCTCTCTCTCTCTCTCTCTCTCTCTCTCTAAAAAAAAATAAAATTCTATATGGTGAGGGGTCGGTCATTGGAAGTAGGCCCACAACTGACAGTGCTAGGTGCATGGCGTAGGGTGCCGGAGCGGAGCAATACCATCTCAATTCCACAGGATGGGGTTTGGGGACGGACGTTGGTAGTTGGTAATTGGTAATTGGCATCTAGGCAGCCTCCTTCTACTACATGTGGTTGGCTGTAGAGAGCACCTAATTACGAAGCAGACCTGAAAAAAAAAAAAAATTCGTAAAATCACGGCGAAAAAATTACAAAAAAAAAACACCAGATGACTAAAAAATACAATATGTCCTGTTGTGATATAAAACTAGTTCTCAACTTACTATGGTAATTACAATGATCACTATTGCAACCCTTGCAGTTACGTAAATGAGTGCCTGAGTAATAACGTTGTCAGATACTACTGCTACTGAGACCTTCTGACGCGAGACCTTCTGACCTGAGACCTTGGGAAGTGGTGCCTTCTGACCTGAGACCTTCTGACGTGAGACCTTCTGACGCGAGACCTTCTGACGTGAGACCTTGGGAAGTGGTGCCTTCTGACCTGAGACCTTCTGACGCGAGACCTTGGGAAGTGGTGCCTTCTGACGTGAGACCTTCTGACGCGAGACCTTCTGACCTGAGACCTTGGGAAGTGGTGCCTTCTGACCTGAGACCTTCTGACACCAGACCTTGGGAAGCGGTGCCTTCTGACCTGAGACCTTGGGAGGTGGTACCTTCTGACCTGAGACCTTCCAACGTGGGACCTTTCAATGTGGGACCTTCTGACGTGGGACCTTGCGAAGTAGGGTCTTGCCATGTAGGGTCTTGCCAAGCAAGGTCTTTGGAAGATGTAACAGCTGAAGCGGGGCCTTGTGAGATAGCGGTAGGGTCATGAACTGCTGCTACTGTTGGCGCTTCGTGAAAGGCGAAGTCCCCTCTAGATTCTGCCCCTGCGTTATTGGTGTTGACAGTGGTGGTGGTAATGTTGGAAACGTCATCAGGGGCCCAAGAATAGTCTTGATCATCTGTAAAAAATAAAAGCTTCAAGAATTAGTTCAGGGTAAATTTACATCATTGACATATAGGGTGATATATATATATATATGTAATGATATACAAAAGGATATAATATCACCTACCAGGATCGCACACTATGTATTCCTGGCCTGCATTTCCCTGTAGCGTGAGGCAGTAAAGAGTCCCTGTCATGTCTATAACTCCGATCGGAAAAGCAGTGTTGAATACTGGCGGTCTCGCCATGGATGTGTGAGAGCAATCAGCATTAAGTAACCCTTGCTCATCATATGAGCAGACACACCCCCTACAATGAAACAGGTAGTCCTGCTTCCCGGGGGTGCAGAAAAATGCCATCAACAACAGCATGAACTGTGTAAATGAATCCATCCTTTTTTTGTTTATCCCTTGTTCAATTAAATGCGTAAAGGTCTTGCATTGTTAAAGTCCTTGTTCCTAATGACGCATTTATTGCGAGTAATCATACGCAGATTTCCCGATTGAGATGGCATTTTATTTTTATTTTTTTTACTTTTTGGTAACAACGCCAAGAAGTGATATAAACGGAGAATCTTCCTTTTGCCAGGAATGATAAGGGGGAAAAAAAAAGGACACATATTTGTGATACACCCTGCGTCAAAAGTGTTATTTCACTGGCGTCCCAGTGTGACTAGTTATTTTCACAGTTTTTATTGTATTATTTATTTTTTCAATTTATTATTATTTTTAATTTTTTTAGAGAGCTCAGCGTGCCGGAATAGCACCCCTGTAACCATAAGGAATGGAGACAAAGGTGTTGGGTGGGGCAACTCGTTTTGTAAATACTTTCCTGTACACTTTGGAAAAAGGTCTTTTGTATACTATGCCATCGTGCTTGGTCCTGGTGATTTGGTGAGCTAGTGGCGTTCTGATATGGTCCAGTTCCTCGAATATGACCCGCCTGACTGCGTCAAAGTCCAAAATGGAAGCATTTTTGTAATTCAAGCTAATCCCTTTCAATTTCACAACCTGTTCGCCATTGCTGATTAAATAGGAATAGGATTTTGGGGCGCTAGAGGCGAAGGTCTTAATATAAGTGTGTGGTGGTAACTCGTCGGTGAGATCGCCCAGCAGGTCGCCAGTGGGTAGAGTCTGGTGCCCTTTTTTCTCTGCATAAATGAGCGAGTCAGTGTCCATGTAAACAACAGAGTCCTTCACTACATTTAGGGCATCATAAAGCTTGAGTCTGCCGTAGGTGGTAGTCAGCACCCCAATAATTTCTGATTGAAACACATTATCCTCCTCAAAGGTGTCTTTGAGTTTCAGTTCCACCGCTATGATGTAGTCATTGACTATATGGAAGTCCACAACTTCTTTTGTGGGTTCGTTCCTCAATCTGGCCAGTTCGAGGTGGGTCTTTACAAAAACTGTCTGAGTCTTATTCAACCTCTCGCAAAATTTACCCCAGCAAGAATTGAGATAAAGCTTAGCAACCAGTCGAAGACCAGGATTTTTACAAATCCTATCGCGGTCCAGTAGAATGCCCTAGTTCTCGAGGTAAAAAGAAATGTACTGGTCCATTTCTTCTTGGTTTTTAACATGTTGCGGATAACCCAAGGCCTCCTGCTTGATTTTGAGAAAAGTTGTCACGTATTCCTTGAAGAGACCACCCTCCCCAGTAAATCTGTCGTATTGTTGCATATCGGGGTAGTGGTAGACCTCATAAACCTTGATGATGGTGTACCCCTTTGAGACGGCCAGTTTAATTTCATCAGTGGCCCAAGTGGCCGTGAGGGCCCTGTCAGAATCGCAGCATAAGCAAGGGGCCTGACTCTCACCCTGGCAACAAGTTCTACAGAGGGTGAACATTAACTTGCCATTACACCTGTAGGGCAAGACTGGGATGAAAAGGTCAGTGGGTGGCAGAATTTTGACTTTGGCCACGCCTGTGTAAGATTCCAGTGTCTGGTCTATGGCTGAGGGATCGCTGATAATCCTTGGGTGACATTCAGGGTAGGCTCCGAACCAGTTGAGGTAGGGATAAAGGCTCTAGAAAAAAATACAATAAAATTTAATTATACATATTTTTCGTGGGAAAAAAAATTCCAAGACCAATACATAGTCTTGAAAGCATGCCTGCATGACCGGTTGATAATACTCACGCAGAAGTCCAGGTATTTCAGTTCTTCATCCGGTTTACAGTCGTAATAGAGACGTACTGGTTCGGTTCTCCCCCCATAGAGAGCTTCACGCACTTGGAGAGGCGGTGGCAAGTCAAAGTCACGCATGAACTGTTTCAGTTCTTCCTCAGCCTTCATCTTATCCCACTGACATTCCCAAATAGTATGGTGAGTCAATCCCATCTCTTTTATTTTACGTTCTCTCACTCGGGTCATGGCCAGCAACTGCTCCATGTTGAATTGAGTATGCGGGTCCTTAACCTTTCTGGATGGTAGGCATCCGTGACCATGCCACCTGCATCCATAGAAGTCATAGATTTCCCCAGTGGCGGAGTAATGACCATCGGCGTGGTAATTGGTTCCAGGAATCTTGTGTTCACCGCCCCTTCTAGCATGTTGTAACTTCCTGCCTAGCTTCTTACCTAACCACTCCAACCACACTATGGACTTAAGGCTGTGGTTGTTGCGCCTCCTGTAACCGTGGGCAGGGGGCTGAGGTAGCTGGGATTTGACAAACTCCTTGCCAGCGATCTCCTGGGCGTCAATGACCTGACCATTATCCATCCTGGTCCAGATCCCAGCCTTGAGAGAAGCGTGAGTTACACTTCCGTCTTTCAACATCACTATATGCTCCTCCCTCATGGCTAGTTGACGGATTATCTGCATGGCACTGCTGGCTAGGGTGACGTGGCTAAATACGTCTATGGGCGGTGAGTTGGCACCGGGGAGTGATGTGGCTTCCCTGAGGAGGGTCCTGAACTTTGTGCAAGCCTCCCTGAGAATCTGTACATCGGATCTGGTGTACTGGAGGATTTCTTCCTGGAAGTCAAACAGGCAGTCTTATTTCTCCTGGTACCATTCAAAGAATTCCTCTCTGTCGCCCCTAGACATGAAGTCTGGGCAGAAGTCGTCCTGGGGGGGGGGGGGGGGCCAAGGACCTCTGTAACTGAAGTTCTCATTCCTGTTGAAAAGGTGAGGAAAATCGCCTTTTCTCAGCTGCGAATCCAACCCCAGAGTGGATGGTAACTTTTTAAGCTTCATGGGTAAGAAATTAAGGCTGTCTATAAAGGTGATACCGAGTCGACAGGGCAAATGCATTCTCATTATTTTCGAACCATTGTATATGGTGTGCGGTGTGATGCTGTTATTGAGACAGTAATTAAGAATGAAATGGGAGTCGAATGCCTTACATTGTGGGCTATACAAGTGAAGTTCTTGTGGGCTGGGGTAAAGAGCCATTGACAAAACTGCTCAGTGGTTTCGGGTCCCTTGAAAACTCTCTCTCTCTTCCCACATTCCCCATTGTCGCATATCTTGGTAAAATTTCCATCCTTGTCCTTCTTACAAAATTTCTCCCACCTGTCTCCGCAGTTCAAACACATGGCGTCATCAGCCCACGGGTGGTTTTGACACTGGTCACAGACCGTCTGACACACAAGGAAATTAGGACAAAATCTCGCCATACCGCAAAAAGGCCTCAGGCAATTTCGACATTTCCTACATCAGGGCACAACTGATCGGGGAAACAGTCGGGGCAGTCCTTTCTCACGGCGTTCCTGTACCCATCGCTGCATGTCATTTTGAGGTCTCAAAGTCGTAGTACAAGAACCGACCACTAGTGGTTTTGGGTTCCCTGATTCTGTAATAACAGTAATGCTCTCCGACCACGTATTTTTTACACTGCTTGCACATATATTCGCCGCACACGTGTAAGTCTATATCCCTATTGGATCTGTTTACAACCACTTTACAGCTGGTGCACATGTACAACTTCGCACAATTTGATGGGGCCCTCTCTTGACCAGCGGATGGCCCCCTTTTGAAAGTTTCGGGTTGCTTGTGAGCTTGGTAACACTCGCCATTCCTGCACTGAAAGTTGCAGTCCTGACACCTGACGCTGGACCCATCCCACTTACAGGAAGTCCTGTCACACAGAACACACTTAGCAGAGCATGAGTGGTATTTGCTCTTCTTGGAATACCACGTAAAACATTGTAAACAAAGCATCTTGTCCGGTAACAATCCGTGTATGTTCACTATACTGTGGAAATGGGAGTCTTTCAAATACAAAAATATCTTATTTTCCCTCTTGCGAAAAACCTGTATAGGAAACTTCGTTTAGAAGGTCTCCAGAAACCACCACTATCTGCACATCCAGGTGTTCCTCGATCAAATAGAGATCCCTGACACTCACTGGATCATCCGAGGAAAGTCCAACATCTCTCAGAAGCTTAATAGCGTGGGATTTTTGGGAACTGGGATAATCGGTGTTAGCTCGAGACTTCTTGATAAGAGTTTTTGAAATGATCTCTAGGCATACCTCGCAATTTAGCCATACAAGTCACTATAGCTCGGGCAGCGCATATATTTTTGTCTGGTACTACAGGGATGAATACCAGAGAGGTCTTGGACTTTAAAGTGCACAGGTTCGAAGTAAGTAATGTCTGTGTTGGTAATGCTGGTAGGCCCTCCCCCACCTCTCTCTTCCTTCCTAAGGGTACCCACTTTAACCTCGAAAGTCTCACCAGTGTCAATGTCCTGTTTAGAATTCAAAACTGTCTCGAATCTGGAAAAAATGAGACGAAATAAAATAACGAAATAATAATAAAAAAATTATTTAAGTAAGAGGTATCAATAATGATAATGAGCCATGAAATAAATAAAATAAAATATAAAATGAAAATATAGAGAACTAATGACCTGGACAATATGACATCCGCAGTAATGTTCTTTTTGGGTTGAAGATGAATGGTGATGGGTTTATCAAGACTCCTGTGATTAATGGTCAACCTCACTTTGTCACCTTCCTGGTAATTTTCTGTTCCTCTTTCCAGTACCTCTTCAAACATTCCTCGCAAATCGTCTCTGACCTCGGTAATCCTGCTAGCCTTGATGTCATCATTAAAACTTGGCTTTGTACGAATATTCCTCTACTCCATACTTGACCACTCGCCTCTCATTGACCTTGCGGATGTTATACAGTTTAGGAGGGAGAGTGTCAGATTGATTGGCAGCTGATTGGTTAGCACCGGATTGGATAGCACCGGATTGCATGCCCTCATCTTTTCTGACTCTCTTACTAGGCACCATGTTTTTGTAACGACTACGAGCGACATATGTAAAGCCTAAAACAACCAATGTCTGACCGTCAAAGTCTGACAACGGAATGCTTCAACACCCCATGATGCTGGGTTATTATCGCAGAGGCCTGGGGGGTAGGTCATAACTCAAGGGTGAGGAGGGGGGTTCAAAGTTACAGTTACTCACCCTAGCGTGAAACAGGCTGCGAATAGAAAAGAACTACCGGTGTTAAACATAATAAACTTTTTTTCCAGGACTACTAGTACCGCAATTAGCACCGTTCTTCATTTGTGTAAAATCATTAAAAATAAAAAACATAAAATTGGTCGTATAGTATAATACAATCTTTTTATTATAATAAGATGATACAATAGGACCCGATAGAATAGAATAGAATAGAATATTAGGATAATAGAATAGCCTAGAATAGATTAATACAGTAGAATGTAATAGAGCTATAAAAAAAGAATAGTGTGATATAATAGAACAGTAGAATAGCAAACAATAGCATACAATAGCAGGCTATAGCGCATAATAGCACAAAATAGACTAGAGCAATAGAGAACAATAGAACAATAGAGAACCATAGAACCATAGAAAACAATAGATCCTTTGTTATCGAATAACCCTAAAGAACAATAGACCTATTCTCCAGAGCAATAGCCTATTGTTCTCGAGAACAATAGGAGAACAATAGATCCTTTGTTCTCGACAACAGTAGAATCGTTACGCTTCGCTGCACAAACACAATATGACCCCAAACGCGGGTTATTACTACTATAATATGTTGAGAAATGTCAATAACTCACTTCGACTGCGCACTTGTAGAGCTTATTCGGTGGTGTGAAGAACAGCCAGCTTTGTTGAATAGAAGAAACGGAAGACTCAGACGGCTTAAGGAAGCTGTTGGAGCGTCAGGTCCTCGAGCACTCAGTGCGTTGGTGCGTGGTGCTGTGAAAACGCTGGGATGAGCTGGACGAAACGAGGGCGGGGGGCTGGCTCAGAGGTAGCGCTCTGGGCTTCCAACCACTGGGTCCCGGGTTCGATTCCCGGTCGAGCCTAAGTTGGATGGCTGTTTCATCCTTCGTCTCATTGCCATGGTCTCTGCCTGTCCTCATTAGCCCATCAGGTGCAGAAATACAGGACTTAAAGCCCTTATCCACCACCACCTGGACGAAACGAAGGAATGAAAGCGAATGACCACTTAGCCCTTGTCCCTGGGTTTTGTAGGGCTTGAGAAGGGATTAAAAATGATAGGGCTATGATTGGCCAATATGCGCAGTGCAGCCCCAGGAAACGTGGGGAGCATTAATGCTTAACTAATTTTATATTAATAAAATATATTTAAATTCTTGATAAATATAAAGCGCAAGGTGTTTGAAATTGCACTCTCTGGGTAAAGCAGTTTTTTTGCCTATGGGAGTTTTTAATATTATTCTCAGTATTTGGATAATGAATCCTGTATAATTATATAAAAACCTTCAAAAGTGGTCATTAATTTTAGATACTAACTAGATATCTGTAACTGTAAAACAGTTACTAGGCTTCACCTATGGTACAGGTGGGGTGATGCATGGATATAAATGTAATTGCAACCCTAGCCATCAGGATGCCGTCATAGGGCAGCTGTGTGTGTCTGATGTGATGAGATAATTTTAAATGATGGTCAAGGCCAACTTTATTGTAACTTTCAGAATATCTTGATATCATCTCTGTAACTTAATTAGGATAATTAATGAGCTTGAACCGATTGATGTAAAGGAGCTTTTTATGGCCCTTGACCTTGTGACCTGATTTTGTATGTGTTTACAGGAATAGTATATAGCATAAACCAATCCCTAACCCTAGCCATAACCCTAGCCCTAACCCCATCCATAGGCTAAGGTTAGGGTTTAGGATGACTTGTAAACATGTGATACGGCAGCTGTATCTTACATAATTAGATAACATTCATGCTGATATCTTCCATATTAATGCTTAAAAGTTAAATATTAGAGGTTTTAAATGATCAAGGCCAACTTTATTGTATTTTAAAAACATGAAATTGCCATGGTTGGGCGGTCTAGAATATAGTACTCTTTAAAAGGGCTAAGAATAAGCTTTCTGAAAATCCTTGTCTCATTGCTGCACTTAATTAGGACCAGAGCCAGAACCGATTGATGTTGTGCAGCTTTTGATGACCTTTGACTTTGACCGATTGACCCCGTGACCTAATTTCATATGTGTTTGTAAGACTAGTATGGAGTGACAAACCATGCCTGTTTGAGTCAAATCGAAGCTTTCTTTCTTTTATGAAATTACTTAATAAACAGAATTTCACTACATATGCATTCAGAGTTCATATTATGTACTGATAGGTGCTGCCCCCTGCTTATTATTTCTAAAAAAATTTGTATATATGAAGCTGATCAATTCTCATAAACTTGACTGTATTTGTGGATCTATGTGTATTTAATATTTAATTATTAATTGCTGGTTCAGAAATTTATGGTTAATACAGGTCAAAGGTCAAAATTGACAAAAGATTCTGGAAGCTCACATGTGAATTGTGGGGGATCAACAATGCTTAGCATTTGTCTAAAGTGAATATTGTATTCCAGTAGAACAAATTCCAAGTCACAAGCTGAATTCTAAGGTATTTTTTGGATTTTTTAAAAATAGCCCTTTTTTCACACTACAATGGTTCAATTGACCTTGAAAATGACACCCAAGGTCTAATTTGACATTTGGATTTGGGGGTTTTGGGTACATGTTTGGGGTACTGCGCTATAGCATGCTGAAATACCACATGTCGCCCATTTTGGGTGAATTAAAAAAAACTTCGAATTCCATATTTTAAAAATTGGTTCGACAATTGCCAAATACTCCTTTCAGACCTAGATATGACCATTACGCAACTTTAGGCACCAGAACTGTAGTTCTATGTCTCTTCGGTTTCTCTAAGCTGTCCTCTCAAATTTAACATTAAAGTTGCAAATCTTGACCTAACATTTTACCTACTTTCAAAAAATAGGTCATATGTCTTTAGAACTATTGTATGAATTCAGATATTCAAGATATTTGAATTTTGAAATTTTGTAAAATTCTAATTCAAACAGCTTGAAAAATAGTTCAAGGTCACTGAAGTGGGTCAATGTGAGAAGATCATCCAGGACTACCATAAATTTCATGTACATTTTATGAGAAGATTTTTCCGGGAAGTATAAAATTCATGGGACTAATCTTGGATGATCTTGCCCACTTCAGTGATCTTCCATATGGATTCAGAGTTCATATCATGTACTGATAGGTGCTGCCACCTGCTTATTATTTCTAAAAAACTTGACTATAGATGTGGACAAATACCGCCCATTACTTTGTTACATCAAATAATAACATGTGCAAAAATAATATAGAGGAAGATTTTGCTGTGCAGTAATATAAAGCATATTATGATACGACAAAAACAGAGTAAGCATTTATATTCATGGCATAATATTATATAATTCATTGTAGTTATACCGATATTTTCTGGAAATTCTCACTAAAGTTCAAATACGTGTCAATTTATATCAGTTCATGGTATGCATAGTTACAAGATAATGTCATTCATTTTTGCAACAATTCTCGACGAACAGACATTAGAATGTCCTCAAGTAGATTTTTGCCACGCGAGATTTTTTGTCACCAATTTTTGGATCTGAAAGTTTGAGTGTATCCGTGTAAAAAAAAGAAAGGTGAATTTGACATTCTATAATCTGCAAATACTAACGATGAAATCTTTTTTGCGATTGTTTAAAGTTCTTTATTTTCTGTTGGTTCATTTTATCTGAATGTATGCACTAACATTCTGTAAAATTATAAACATGTTTCACAAGGTTTATTAATATAAATAGAGCTATAGTTATATGTGACATATGTATCTTTTCTGATATAAACAAATGTCAATAAAAGCCATATATATAATATATAGACTGTGTAGAACATTTAATGAATAACCATTATACATGCATAAATGTAAGTCCTTTTTTTTTTTAACATATCTCAGAAGAAAAACCTAAGTCATGTATTTGAATTGAACTTTATATATATAATCCTATAATTATGCACAGATAAATCTTTTTCGAGTATATGTAATGGTATAAGATAATGTACAAATGAGATTTACATACCAGGTAAATTCGGTTAATGTCACTGGGCAGCCATATTGGTTTCTCTAGCTAGCCACTTCCTGTATGACCAGGAAGGTTCGGGTCTCTTGTCCATCAACTAGCCAATCAGGGAGCACTTCCGTGCCCCCTAATCCGGAGAGCTTATATAAGCGGACTCTCCCGCTCAAATTCAATCGTCTCATCAGATTCAGTTCTACATTATTTTGCAGCACATAGGTAGTCATGATTTATACATGTAATCTTGCTAACATTATGCATATAAGCACATTTAATGCTGGAATGTGTAGAATTATAATTTTTTTAAAGTATACATGCCAGCTGAACAAAAAACAACAAATTGAACAATAAATGGTAGATTGTTTGAGGTGTTAAAATTTTCATAATTCACAGTGTAGATTGGTTAATTATTATGTTGGTCACAACACAATAAGTATGACATGGCACAGCTCAGAGATTAAGTGGTCAATTTGTTCCTGTACAGTCAAACCCAAATTGAATGACATGCTATATTTCAAGATGGCTACATTGACTTGTCCTGTATTTGTGCACCTGATGGGCTAATTAGGACAGGCAAGGACCATGGCGAAAAAAAAGATGAAGGATGACACAGCCATGCAACTTAGGCTTGAACAGGAAAGATTATGGTATGAGTACCAGGTATCTATTTGGGTTTGACTGCAGAATAGTATACCTAAAATATAAAAAAATAGATGCAGAAGCGTTTGACAAAGGCACTAGTAACTATTCACTTTCTACAAGTCTTTTCACTTTCAGTAATCACTGACACCATTTTGAAAGTTAAGATTAACGCGGAGGCGGTGGCCCTTTCTTGGAGATGTTTTTCTTGGCCTCTCCCAGTTGAACTTGCCGAGCATTACTTCCAAATGTCAATGTGCTCACCGTCTCGCTTAGATTATCCTGATCTGGACTGACTGCCACAAAGAGACAGGCCTGGAAATGAAAAGATTAAATGTAGCATTTTATATTGCACAGACAATCGGTTGGAACCACAATAGGGGAGAAAGTTATTTTTTGGATTGACATGATTTCATTGCCAAAATTTGATGGGTTGCCTGAAGTGAGAAAATCGTGAGTTTGGAAATGTGAGAATCTCCTTTCCTTAATTTATATTCTTAAACAGGTTGTCTTTATGGTTCTTCATTCGGGTTGTAAGCAGTATGTAGGCCTATACAAATAAATAATTTGTAATTGTACCTTAGCATCTCCTCCAAGACTTGGCTGCAGCATGTGGGTAAGTTTAGAATTCCTATATGGCACGTGCAATGCTCCTTGTCTCAGGGACGTAAAAACCTGGAAAATGTGAAATTTTATTTAAAGGAAATATTCCATTAGGAAAAGGGTGTGATTTATTGTTGTGCTACTTGAGCACATTGATGAAACACATTTTTACTGGAATATGTGTCACCCACTGTAAGTATATTAAACAAATACAAATGAAGTTGTGGCAACCCCACACTGCCATAGTGGACAGCTTGTTCAACAATTGATGCAGAAAAATCTAGAAATTATGTAGAATTTACTAACCTGGCCAAGAGATGTAAGTGACTTGTTGATTGCAGCAGCTTCCACCAATCGTTTGCCCTGAGCTTCCGTTTTGCTGACCCTCTCTGACCCCGCAAGGTCACACAAGGTCAACGTCCCACTGGAGGTCACTCCGGATGACTTGTCCTCTCCTTGCACTTTAATCATGAAGATTAGATGAGATCGCGAACTGCAAATATCATGAATTATTTATATTCATTATACTTTTTCTAAAAGATTGATAAATGGACAGTGGTTTTGGTCTATTTGATAGCCTCTGGACCAACAGTGAACCTTGTCTGGTGAAACATGGGATTGACCTGTGATATTCAACCAAAATGTGTTATGAAATATTGGCAGTTAAAGTATTATTATTCTTTTATTTTTGTGCGGCCATAGAATCAATGTCGCTCCTGTTACCATGGTATTACAATTCGCAAGATAAAACACAAAAATTGTAAAGTCTGTGCACCCTCCAAAGGATGACAGCTCGTATGGGGGACTTCAGGATGTCTGTTTATCTTACATATTTCCAAATTAGTTTTCAGTATTTAAAGAAAAAGTTTGCATTGACATGGGGTGACTTTTAGTTGCGTCATTCCTGTTACCAAGTTCATGCGAAAGCTATTAATTGCAGAAAATAGTTTAAAGCAATTCTGAAAGCACTCCCGTCATTACAAAATTAAATGGAAGCTTGGCTGAAATTACTACCATTTCCCTTTTCCCTTTCAGATATTGCATAAAGTTTCCTTAAATGTCCATTCGGTTACTGTCCTTCCTGTTGCCATAATGGCTAACGTAACAGGTCACATGACCAACTAATTTAAATATATTCAAAGGTAAAAGATGAAAATTGTTAATGTTAATGGATTTTAGAACTATTGAAAAATTTTGGAACCTGAAATGGCAAAAGTGTGCCGTTATTGTGGAATGACCCTCATATATATATATATGACCATCTGCAAATCTGGGTGGCAGACATAATGAGAGAATGCTTGGAGTGTCCACATCATATTTTTCTTCCCCACGCCCTCAATTGGTGAACTGGGAATTGATAGGTCATTTAAAGTGATATCTACACCATAAGTTTGGCATTTTGTAAATTACTTCATAAACGAAATAAACCAAGCATTAAGGTATTTTATATTCCTGAAAATCCCGCACCTTGTTGAGTTCATCTTGGTAGCAGCAGTAGTCCTATTTTGTTGTCCCAGGTCCATGATGTTGTTAATATCCTCCTCCGATTCCACTGACATTTCTGTAATTCCTGGCAGGACTATTTTATTCCCCTGAGATCTGATCTCCAACTGATTTACACTCTTAGTCAGCAAATCTCGTATTGTTTCATTGTAAATTTCTACCATGGATGCCTGCAAATGTATACAATCCGTTTTATTCAAAAGCAACTCATAACAATTGAATACAATTACTACAGTATTAGAGGTATTTATTAACAGAAGCTAACTTAGTTCTTAATAGCTAGTATAAATATATTAGGCAAACGTTTGGATGTACAGGCTACTACTGGTACACACTGCACAAATTTTTTTATGTAATATTACACGGTAAGAAGGAAATACTACACTGAAAGATACATTTAAAGTTACGCATAATATATGGTCAAGATGCTCTAGGTTCAATGGCTAGATGAAGTGAAATAATATGTGGCTCCGTAAAACAAGAGCGGGCGCAGTGGTTTATCGAACCAGAAATGTTTTTGTTTCCCAAATTGACTCTTTTCGTTATTTTTTCTTCTTGTTGTTTTTTTTTTTATTTTTTTTTATTTGCATGTTTACCAATTAAGCTGTTCTGTGCCTTTGTTTGAATAACTGTGATTATGCAGTACATTTAGGGTTTTAATGAATCCTTAATTAAAGCCTCAGTATGCCGCGTGTTCCACAATAACACAGGGATAAAATCACTGGGATGATACGGGATGGGAAGACCCAGATAGAGGTGGCCAGATCCTATAGCATCGATCAGTCCACAGTGCAGGATTGCTGTTCGCCACATAGAACAGGTTCTACTCGGGACAGACCGAGAAGTGGCAGACCCAGCAAAATCAAAACCAGTGTGTCACATCAACTGAACCTGCTCAACAGACACCTGGGCGCCATAAACCGAAGGTGAGCTCCAAAACGGGCCAGAGGTAGTCCCATACGTTACTGACTGCCTCTCCCATTCTCCCAATATTGTTAAACTCGTGTTGGACCATTAAAATTGTTGTCTGTTACACAGTGTCCTTGTTATATTTGAAACCCTAGAAATCCAGAATATACGTAACTGGCGGATCGGGGGGGGGGGGGATTTTGGGCCACCCCCCCCCCCCTCCCATCCCCGTGGAATCAAGGCTGGATCCGCCAGTGTCTTTCAGTGTCGTTACAAGATTGAGCAGTGAACTTGACTATAACTTGGCAGTTTCACAACACAAACTATATTCTGCCATAAATTTCATTAATCATTGATGCACGTGGAGTCAGCCAGCCTTAAAATCCAGATGACATCATGAGAATCCAGGACTGACCCATTGACTGAGAGACTGCCTCACCCAATGGGGTCCAGCCAGGATTCACACACGATGAAGTCCTCTGGAGTTTAGTTTCCAAGTCGATGAAATCTGCTGTAAAGCTCTTACTTACAATTAAGGAATATTTAATGTTGTCCCTTTCTTTGCAGATTTGCAGCAGTTCTTTGATAGCTCTGGAATTATCCATAAGAATCAAATAAATAATGTATTTAATGAAAGGGCAAAAGTGTTTGAAATCTGAACAGAGTATTCTTCTGGTGAAGCAGTGGGTAAAATGAAAAAATGCTTGAGACTTAACTGACATAAAAATAAAAAATGTTTGCTGTTATAAATATTGGTTGATTGGTTGGTTTGTTACTTATTAATTTTTATTTTTGTTGTCATGTTGCTGTTTGGAAAAAATGTCTCAGCTTGTCAACCCTGTGGCTGGTTTCTCAGCAACCATAATAGATATGTCTTTTGTTTCCGTTATACTTCTTCAATGTGCTCTTCAAACTATATTGACAACTTTATTCGCTCATCACCAACCATGAACAGAGCAAGTGTTTTGGAAACATTGGTTTGTTTACGTCACTGCGTAATCATATCCTGCAGCTTGATTAATAATTCATATAGCTAGACAGCTTCAATCAATGTTTCCACACTGATGTAAGACCGTCATAATAGTCCCATGGGAATAGCTACACTAGTGGTGAGCCAAAATCGGTTTGTACACAAAACTGCAATGTACATGTATACATACTGTAGATTTCCTTTGATATTTCATCGTTAAAGTCACCATTTCATGTCAAACAGTTTTATTTCAAAGTTTTAGTTTTAATTTTTTTAATGAATTTTGGCTGTCTAATAATATTACATATTGGCTCAGGCTTATTGGTCATTAGTGCAATGAATGTGATTTATTGGTCATTAGTAATACTAATACTGTGTACGATCATCAGTTTTGTGGTTGATGGACACAACTGACCAATTGCCCGTAAGTTGAAATGGGCTATATTTGTCATACAGTTGGTTTCATAAAATATGGTCGACTCTAGACAGCTGCAGCAACCTTTTCCTGGCTGTAGCTATAACTAGCCAAAGCCATCCGCTTCTGTCTACTCCTAGCTTATGGTCGGCTTAGTGATATCATTAATAATATATATTATGTACATTTAGATGCGGCTTTGAGTAGTCAGCTATAGCCAGACAGTTCCAGTTGGTGGTAGGTAGCATGGATAGCATAAGTTGTCTAGCTTTGTCTAGATTTAATTTGACAGGCTGTTTTAATTAAACTAACTGTACAGCATAGCATTGATTAATGAGAATTATGTTCGTTTTTTTTATGATTCAGTTGCATTGGCAATATTTACCTGACATTGACTCCTGGGTCATCTGCTGGGCCCATCATTGTGTGGGTCTTTCCTGATCCTGTCTGACCATAAGCCAAGATGCAGACATTGTAACCATCCACGCAGGAAGTGACGATGGATTTGGCGTCGTTGTAAACCTTCAAAAAGTACAAAATATTTCAATAAAAATTGCCCAAATAATATGAATTAACTGACCGATGTTCTCGACAGAAAAGATCATCCTGTTATACCATATTATCTTAATTAGAATATGGAGCGCCCTTTTTTTTCAGTCCGGCTTCTTATTGAGACCGGCGTTTCTTTATAAAGTTGTCTATTTAATTAAAGTGGCAAGAGTGTCAGATGACAGACATTCATTCTTGGCCATGTCCAGCTAGTTTGTTGCTTATTGCAATGTACAGCTGTTGTATATAGCATAGAGCAGGCAGTTACCCCAAGCAACCCACAATCCAGCCTCTCGGCCTCTGTTCAAGACTGGCTTTTATTATTTTACGAGAAGCTTACGACCCGGCCTCTATTCGAGACCGGCCTCTATTATACATGTAGACCCTGCTTCTAATCGAGAAAATACGATAGGTTCCAACTGCCAAGCAGGGCAAGGACTTTTGTACAGGTTGCAGAGGTTGAAACCCATGAGCTTAGGCAGTCTGTTAGCAAATGGGAGTTATGGATTCACATGACGTCCTCTGCAGTTGAATTTCTAAGTCTTTGAGTTCTGCTGTAAACTGGTAACTGTATACAATTTTACTAATAAGTCAAGTGACTGCTTCTGGACCATCAAACCAAATGTCATTGCAAGTAAATTATCAATGCTTTAGTAAGCAATACTACGAAAGATTTTGCTCATGTACTTATCAGTCTATTATCAAGTAAGTATAGAGACAAAATAGTTGATTGATTTTGTTGGTGTTTCTATTCTTTGCTTATATTGAACAAGTCTACGTATGACGCAGGTAGCAGGATTTATTTTTCACCTTTTCATTAATTATTAACGTTTGCAAAATGCTTCATGCCCATTACAGCCAAATGTCATTTTTCCATGTGTGTGGTTAGGAATATTTGTATCCCATTGTGTATTTGATCTTATTTTGTGGCCAAGTTGTTGTCATTCTATAGAATGTTTCATGTAGATTGTAATATCAGCATATTCCAAGATGGTAGGATGGGTAAAATCTAAATGACTGATGTTTCTTGCCCACCCCTTGAAAATACTTTTTCAAAGACAGCCCAAACTTTCATAAAGTGGGTAACTTCTAATATGTTCCGGTGAAATTGAGGTTTTTTTTTTAATAAGGTACGTGATTTTAATTTCATACAACATGTTTCGGAGTGAATCAGTTTATTTTCATAAAAGTTATGTACCTTTTTCATCCATGGGGTGACTTTGGCCCATTCATCAAGGAGACTTTGGGCCAATAAATTTTAGTAAAATCACGGGCTGATAAATAACATACTATCCACAAAAGAACATCAGGAAATAGGTTCTATAGCGACTGTATGAAAACTGACTTATCTACGGGCCAAAGTAACCCCGTTCAATGGTGAAGTTTATATTTAAAAAAAACTAGTTTTAAACATACCTCCTCCTGAGTGGATTGAGGTGTGAACACTTTGTCGAACATCAGTCTCTTCCCATTCGGTGGTTGCACATCCTGATCAGTTGGAAATTCCAAGCAGCATTTGACGCGGTCATCGTATCGACATCGACAGAACACTCTGATGTTACCCTGGATTTCTTGGAGCTGAAAGTATTGAGTTTATGAAATTAATGACAGAATAGCTAGGAAACTAAATATATGTTTTTTTTTTTGTGTGATTTGGTTTATTAAATAGGCCTGTGCGAGTATGCACAAGTATCAGATGAATGATGTGAAATGTTCCACTGAAGCATTTGCCAGTAGTTAGACAGACCAAAATAGTTTACATTTCTTTGATAGTTTAATTAATAAGTCCAGGTTCGATTAAATAAAATATAATCTTTGTTTTTAATATTCATTTATTTGCCTCACTAGTTATCAAGGAATTTGTTGTGGCATTGAGATTGAGATATTATAAATGGGTGAATAATCATAATTAGTGTATATATTTAGGATGTTGCGTTTTCTTACCTTGTTAAACAACAGTTTCCTCTGGAGTGCTTCCCTCTTGTACAGCAACTTGAACTCCTCCAATTCTTTGGACGATTCACCATCTGCCATTCTCAATCTCATTACAGCCACTGACAACTGAAATAATAAATAAGTAAGTCAAGTTTAATTGACGTAAGAGCTTCCTTCCATGAAATAGGGAAGAGAGCATTTGATCGGAATCAAGTTTTCTGCTCAATACTGAAATTATCGACTCAACATAATTCAAACATTCAATGATACAACACTTCTGTATCCCTACGATTTATGTACCCCTAATGTGGGAAACTAATATGCTGGCAAATATTTAGATAGGGTAAAAGTTAAGGGCTACTGATGACTGAGAAGTTAATGTTTGAGGGTCAATGAGGGACCTTGTGATCTGTATCTATTTATTTGCATACCTGCTTCATGAGTTCTCTGACATCTTCTAACCCATCGGTTGTCTCCATTTTCAGTTTGGTATATTCCTTGTGAAGCTTCTTGGCAGTTTCACTCAGTTCGTTCAATGATTCTGGATTGACTGCTTCCTTTGCTTCATGTGGCTGGATGATACAAATAGACATCATTACATCATCTCATCATTACGTCTGCCTCTCTTGTATTATAAGCTGACTGAGCTTCAGACCCAGTAGCATTGAAACTTATACATGAGAATGCTTTATTGTTACTTCTACCATGATGTCCAATTTATTACGTCAGCTTAATTGCCACCCTTAAGAAATATATCTCAATCAAGAGCTTTAAGAAATATATAAATCAAAATTAATCAATAAAGATGTCACAAATATCGAATGATATCTCTGAAATTTTAGAGTTGTATCATACTATGACCTACCTTAGCAGTTCTTGGTCTGCCAGGTGTTTTGGGTCTGTTGAGAGATTCCAGATGAGCCGAAGTTCTGCTCAGTTCAGCCTGCAATTCTGCAACTTGTTCTTTCATCTCATCCACCTGAAATAGTAAAATGGAACATTAATTGGAGTTAATAGATGAATTGTTGATTTACTATACAGTATGGTTAACATAAAAAAGTATACCAATGACTTGATTTTTTATGGGAGCGGCTTATATAAGGAGCTTTAAAATAAAGCTGTACAAGAAAGTTAATGCAATCACTCGTAAAAAATTGGATTTGATTTAATCCACTTATTAGGACTTTCGCTGTTGGGAGAAGCGATTGTGAAGCTGTCATGCGGTAAGCATGTGATGGAAAAGATAGAATTTTAAAGATGGCTTCTACTGCATTTAACTGAAATTAAGGTATGTAAATTTAATTTTAAGTATATTTGATATAACATCAAAATGAGGTTGCTGAATATTTTACATATTGGACAGTTATTGAGCTCCTATACTGTTCAGGCATGGCTAATGGTGTTTTTGAAGTTTTTTTGTGACATTTGCTTGTAAATAAGGAATTTTTTAATTGAAATACCTGGTCTGACATATCTTTTCTTTCTTTCTTTTCGAAGGCCATGTCTTTCTGAAGCTGCTCATTCTCCTTATTCTGAAACACATGTATATATTTATTACTTTTTGAATTATACTGCTGTTTTCATAATAGTATTTTTCCTGTCTTTGTGACATAAAAATATTACAGTCATTGAAGTCACTAGTGTTTATTAGCCAGCTTACCAATTTGTCTATGAGTTCCTGTTGTTCTTGGAGTTTGTTTTCTTTTTCTTTAAGCAGTTTAGCATCATCAGCATTTCTGATTGAAGCCAATTCATCTGCAAATCAGTCATAAAAATAAATGTGCTGTTGCAACAGTGTGGGTTATATGTGTGACATAGAACTACATTATTAGGATAATATTTTATTTAGGGGAATCTAAAAGTGTTCTAAAAGAAATATATGAATTGTATTTTGATGATATACATATATACTGAGGTGCATAATAAGCTTGATCAAAGTTCTCTTTGTCCAAATTGACAAACCAGCTATGAGGACTTTTAAATATCTCATTTTGTCACAGACATTCTCCGTTAAACTGATAATTCTTTCAGGAAGATTTTCATGATTATAATTTTTTTTAATGAAATATCCTCACCCTTGCTAATGTTACTGTAGGCCTACTAAGGGTATTACAACTTGCACATTTTTACATTGGAATATCATCATTTATTTCTACAATATAACAGAAGACATTACCCCCTGTTCCAATGGCAAGGTAATGTGCAATGCAGTCATGAGGATCATAATTGCTGGCCCTGAGAGCTGCCAGGACATCTTGTTGGTCCTTCCATTCGGGTAAGGCCTCCTGAAAATAGATAAAGGCAGCATTTAATATATGCTAATTGTTGCTGAAAATATATTGATATATCGTTAACTTGCTGGCTGGTGTATAATAGTATTTTTGGCAGTAGTGTATTGAATGGAGTGAAGCAAAGTAATGCCAAAGCTTTGATACTCCGGTTTTTTCAAAGTTGAATGAATCTTTAAAAGAACGATTAGAATCCAGCTATTTTATCCAATAGGCCTTCACCCAGTTTGATCTGCAGTAAATTAATGTTGCTCCAAAAGGCATGAAATACATCACAATTGATGCAGAATACATCAGTATTATTATTACAATCGAAAAGCCTTCATAAAGTAGCCTGACATATGATTACATTGGATAACAATCATCAGTGAAATATGATCCTCATTAATGAGGATATAGTGTGGCATTTGTCCTGAATAGCCCTAATAATGTTGATGATAAATGTTTTGAAGGATAAAGCACCTGAGTGGTGCCAGATTGTCTTGCTAAAAGAGCACATCTCACGCGACATGTGAGGCTGAGGCAAAAACACAACTGCTTCCAGTATTTTACCTGAATTGGTGCTATCAATTTTTGTATCAGTTCTGAGTGCAGCTCCCAAGAAATTGGCAATCGAACCCAAGTGCCGGATTCTTTGTCGAAGAAATAATGAACGTTTCTCTTCTCCTGCAAAAGATTCATACACATATTTTCAGACCAAAGTGAACAATGGTTGGTGTGATGTGTGAAACTATAATTTGAGTAGTATTACAATTTATGCCTGAATTTAAGAATAGATGAATTCTTCTTTTTTTTTTATCCTTGCTCTTCAGCCATACTACTGTTTTTGCTGGCTTTAATGTTGACAATTCTATACGCTTGCCAAACTGCCCATTAAGTTCTTTTTAATGCCGCTTGCCAGTTTTACCTCATAAATGTAAGTCGACAACTTTCCTCGGCTAGGATGAATCAATGTCCCTTCGCGGTCATCTGAGGAAGGTCCTTTATTTTTCGATGTTGAAGACGACTGCTGAGATTGCGAAGATGTACCAGCTGTTGGTTCCTGTAAAATATCACAGATTCAGATTTACATTTTTGTATTGGCTAAACTTACATGATTATCTTGACAATGTATGATGAAAGTAGTTGCTCTTCCACACAAGTTGTCTTTCCAGGTAAAATTACTCACAATGGTTTCCTGAATCACACTCTCAGTCACTACGTAGCCCTGTCCATACCAACTTTTTGGAAAAGGTTCCCAGTCCTACAAAATCGAATATGACAAGGTGTGAATAATAAATAATATTATTTCACTGATAATTCTTGGATGTAGAAATTGTTGATCACCTACCTGTGAACCCATGAAATTTAAGAAAAATCTAGCACCTCCTTGATACAAACAAGTGTAGACATTTCCATTGTTGTGATAGAAAGTCTCCAAGGCAAGGTCTTGATCAGGCTGCAAGAAACATATTCAGAAGGACTTTACCAAATACTGCCCAAGAAAAGTCTTTATCCTTAACCAGAATAAACCTTGCATAAGTGGAATTTGCCTGAGTTGAATCTTTTGCACAACCCGAACCATTGGCTAATTATTCCATTTATGAACTTTACAATTCGGAAATGATATTAGATGGTCCGTTTGACTTATGCAAGGTTAACTATAGTTAAGGAAAAATATTTGAGAAATACTTACAGGGTATTGTGGCACCATGTTTTTCTTGTTATTTTTCCTATTCTTTCCTACAACGTTGTGAAAGTCCGTGTCCTTTCCCTCTGTCGCTTTGTCGACTCGCTCTTTCAGTTTATTTCCACCATTCCGGTTGTTGTTTTGTGTTCTTTGATTTCGTGAGCCACTTGGTGCTGGCTTGTTTGATTTTATTTCTACTTCTTGAAATCCTGTTTAAAAATACTATATTATGTATGGTGGCCATTTAAAAATGTATGGTGGCCGAGGAGTACACTTTGTGGTGCGAAGGTTTCAACCCACGATAGTGGTTTTTTTGTACCATGACACCTTCGCTCCACGAAATACCTTTGCCCCCCAACAGTGTATCGAACCACGAAAGTAATTGCTATTATAACTGCAGGCAACTTCGTAAGGGTGGCAACAATTTCTCCTCATCTCCCCCTCCTCCCAAGTCCCCCTTTCATGTGGTCTGAGAGCCTGTGTTTAGGCGCAATTATCTCTGGATGTATTTTTCCGAATAGAGGTTTATACCTCTTACGAATCCATTGTTCTAATCTGAGCTGTAGAAAGGAAATATTTCTGCAGGTTTCAGTTTATTTACAATCTTGTGTAATGAAAATGATGCAAAATGCGACTAAATAGGTTAGAAAAATCGTCGTTTTCAATTCAAAAATATACCGTTCCAATATAGCTTATAACATCAGCCATTGACAGCAGTATTAAACATTATTCCAGGTAAAATACATGTAGAGATACAGACACGCAAATTTAGGCTTCAAGACAATATGAAACGCCTAACTTACATCAAGATGCGTCACAAAATAAGGCACCCGGTCGACCCGCCCCCCTCGCCAATAGTTTCGGGGTACAAAGGTTCCTGTCTCCCCACGAAAACTGCGATACCACAAAGTGAACTCCTCGGCCACCATAATTATGTCCATGGTCTTATTAAGTTTAGGTTTATCTTAGTCATATTATTAAAAAACCGATGTACAAATCGATGAGAGATGTAGCAGCTTTAAAGCAGTTTATGTGTCAATGGAATTTGGGTGTTAAACTGGAATGCTTAACTCCTATTACATTTTAATCTTTTGGAATAACCATATCACATTATACTCATTTTTTTAGGATAGCCCCCAAAGCATGGGTATGATTTAATGAGCCTTCATATTTTAACAATCTATCTTTAAATTCTATCCTTTGTAAAAGTTGCCCAGCCTCCACGAGACAATGTTACAACAAATCAAATCTCATATATGTCAGAATTATACTTATTCTATCCTGTCTTAGATAAGATAGGAATACCCATATACTTCTATTTATTACTGTTTTATTTCTACTTTTTACTCTTTGTCTGAAATAAGATAGAAATACCTTTATTCCTGTTGGTGCTTGGTGCCTTGCTGCTTGGTTTAGCTCCTCCGTTGCTTTTTGGAGGAGTAGTTGGCATATCCTCAGTGCTTGCAGAGCTGCCCATGGCTAAGGTTTCTTTCTTATATACTCCTCAGATGCTGTTTTGGCTCATTCTGATGCTGGCACAGGTGTGTGATGGATGCACCTGAAGAAAAAAACAGCAGACTCCAAGTTGGACATACCTGTAATCAGTCTGAAGTTCACCTGTAATCAGCTGTAATTAATTTCTCTTCTTCTTTTTTTTTCCACATATAATATTCAGGTATCTTTGCACTGTTCTTTGGATTAATCTAATGGTTAAGGCATCCACCAATTCTACATTGGTCAGCTTGGTGTGGAGTTCGATCCCTGGCCTGGGCACTCTTCATGAGTTACATCCCAGCTGGATGTTTATCGCATGAGACGTAAAATTAGACTCAGTGTCTATGCTAAGGCAATCAAAAGACCCCACCCATGGGGTAAATGTGTAACATGGTTTGGACTCTAAGCCTTCATCTCATCATTATGTCTGCCACTGGCAAATGGTCATATAAGCTAACTAAGCTTCAGACCCAGTAGCACTGCAGCATAAACTTGTCTCAGGACCATGTGGCTTCTGGGTTGTGGTTTTGATTTATACTTTTTTCAATCCAATACCTAACTGATGGCATGACAGCCAATGAAGCTTCCTCACAGCCATTGTCTATATTTTTTAATTAATTAATTTTAAGTGCGAAGAGCACTTGATGGTCTTTTACCAGTGTGACAATCTGTAGTCCTAATATTTTTATTTAAACATGCATAATTACATCTGATATTTGATACTTCTGGTTTCTACTACCAAATATAGTTAATCAATCTTAACCTAGAGAGCCTCTACATAGCCCACTCAGGTGCTGATGAGGCGTTAAACAATAACTCACACACACACACACACACATCTGATATTTGGTTAGTTTAGGTGAGGGCCTTATCAACGAAGTAGATAAATTTTAGGTCAAAATTATGCTGCGTTTGGGTTGATGAAATAGGAAAACCAGATCAGGGACGAGTTGCGGTTTTCCTTTTATTGAAGTTATTGAATATAATGTAAGACGAAATAATTGTAATGAACGTCCTCGCTTTGCATAATTATATATTTTATATCAATCTGTCACTTCAACTGTAGGCGCACCAGCATTTTTTCCGCGGTATGGGTTGAGTTCATATTTGGCAATAGCAACGTCTTGAGTTTCCTTATTTGGGCATTACATGAACGTCATTCCGTGTGGTATAAAAAAAATGCAGATTACCCGGCCCGTATCACCCGTTATTTCACGTGATATGGCTGCAATTGGGCAATAATTTAAGGCGATTTTCCAGAACATGTCGCTGCTGTCAAAATGACAGTCTGGATGCACCCTTATCCTATCCTATCCTACCCTACCCTAACCTTTCCTATCCTATCCTACCCTATCCTATCCTAACATTTCCTATCCTACCCTATCCTCTCCTATTATTTCATACCCTATCCTCTCCTGTCCTACCCTATCCTTTCCTATTCTATCCTATGATTGTGCTTTTGCAGACTTCGTGGTTGAGACACTTTCGCCATTTAATTGCCAATATAGTCACGGGCAGTGTCAATCACCTTGAAATGATTACATTAGCGATTAATTAGTTATGCTTTTGTTTCCTAATTCTAGTGTATCCATCAACAGTTGGTATTGGGATAAAAAAGACAATATTATGGGAGAGACGTCATGGAAACTATATTGATGTAACTGATGTGTGCATCAAAACAACTACATCCAGTCAACAGTGGCATGTTGCTAGGTATGGGTCACAAACAGATGTTTTAAATAGGCTTTTGGTTATTAAGAATTCAATCCTCATCCAGTCACTATTTTATGAATAATGTAGCTTGCCATTTTAACAGGCTGTGGAACTTTCTTAGCTCTATTGTCGTCAGTAAATCATTGATGTGCCATGCTCTGTTGCTGTAACGCTGGCTCCAAGGATAAATCAATAATATGCCACTTTGCCTTTCATGTCAATCAAGTTACGTAAAATGTACAAGGCAGTTTTGTTTTGTTTTTCTCCAATATTTTTGCCGTTGCTGTGTACTCTAGAATCAGGTTGGATAATTTCGTCCAGGAGGCTAATGCCGTACACTTGCCTGTTCAGCACTGGGAGCTGTGTGTTTTTGCTTCTTTTTCGTATTGTAAATACTACAGTCCTTGCAAGTCGTTTAGCGACTTCTGTTCATCACATTGCCTTGAAGAAATTCATTAGAATTAGAGTTTTTGCCATCAAAACAACGAAATAAACATCGTGGTGAAGTAGCTTCTACAAAACAGTACAATGCTGGTGCAGAGGGCAACTTGGGAGCAAAAAGATGTTGTATTGTATTGTATTGTATTGTAATACAGTATATTGTATGTGTTGTGTGTTTTTACTGTTGACTGTATATTGTAATGTATTTTATTACCTGTATATTTTATTGTATTGATATGGCCTGCAACGAGAGGCAGACCTAATGATCAAATGATAAAGCTTGTAGTACAAAATACACAGTGAGTTCATCATCTCAGTAAGGCGTTAAACAACACACACACACACACACACACACAGTAAACCTGAAACGACTTCCATATCATATTTAGACGTTAACTTCTACTACCCTATACTTTATTTAGTGGGCTTCCAACCGCTGGGTCCCGGGTTCAATTCCCGGTCGAGCCTAAGTTGGATGGCTGTTTCATCCTTCATCTCATTGCCATGGTCTCTGCCTGTCCTTATTAGCCCAACTGGTGCAGAAATACAGGACGTTAAGCCCTAATCACACACACACACACACACACCCTATACTTTATATAGGACACTGAATGAATGCACAGAATGCTTTAGTCAGGGAATCAAACCCAGGATATTCTGAGGAGCATGCATATTTCTTGACCACGCTAAATATTTTTTTGACACTTTGATCTTGAGGAAAATAGCCATTTTGACCATTTGCCCTGTTTTGGAGGATCTCTGGACTAATGTGGCATGCATGACATGCATGAAATTAACTATATTAGTCACATTTATCTAACGATTTAGGCTAACTTGTTAAAATGCCTCTAGGGATCATTCATGCTCGTTTCAAAACGTTTGAAGCTAGTTTAAAGTGTCTTTCAAAATAAAGTTTCGTCCAAATGTCTAAAAAGTCTGAAATACTTTTTTTTTAGTGCACTGATGAGTTGTCTCAATGCTACTGGGTCTGAAACTTAGTCAGCTTAAATGACCAGCTGCCAGAGTCAGCTGTAAGGATGAGATGATAGGCTTGGTGTCTACACCATGTAACACATTTACCCCATGGTTGGGTCTTTTACTTGCCTCAGCATAGACACAGAGTACAAAACACATATAATTTAACGTCTTGTGCGATAGACATCCGGCTGGTATGTAGCTCATGAAGAGTGCCTTGGCTGCGAATTGAACCTGGGAATTTCATAGGAGCTGGATTTTCACGGAAGGTTCGCTGTATTTCCACCGGGTGGCTATGACAGAATACTGCAATGCTATTGGCTGAAAAAGTTCCCGCTCTTGATTGTAATTGTTTGAAGCAAATTGCATCCTAGCAGCAGTATTTTTAGTGCATTTTAATGTTTAGGTTAGGGTTAGGGTTAATTAGGGTTAGGTTGACATCTTATCATTCAATTGATTTCCGCTGAGAAAAATATATTTTCTGGAATCAGTTAGTTATGATCTACTATGTCTGGAAAGCAAAACGAGTAATAAGAAGAGATGGAAGACTTATGTCCTTCTGAATTCAGGGCTGCTCAGTATTGATGCATGCCTCAAGGCTTAACCATAAGGCCGCCCAGCTGCTGAGTTAATGACTCAATTGACATTCTGAAGAGAGTTTCTGATTTATTATCAGATGGATTTATTGGATGACCAGAAGAAAAAAAAACATTTAACGATTTGCTTGTGCTGTGCACATTCACTATCATGAGGCTAATCCCAAAACAAAAAACAAACAAAAAAACATGCTCTAATGCTAGCTTTCAAAATTTGGGCTGAATTCAATAAAATCGAACAGGTATGAGCAACATTCACATTCAAAGAGCACCCTGAAATCAAATGAACTGTGACGGGACAACCCTATATCTTGCTATGTTAATCAATGACAATATTCGATAATCAATGAATGTGGCATAAATTACAGTGTCTGGGATCTATGAAAAGTCATTGACCTATTGAGCCTTCAATCATGCCTGACCAAGTCAATTGAAATGACCACTGGTCATTAGAATGGCATAGGAAATGATATTTTCCCAATGACTTGGTACGTATACACACTGAGGTCAAGAGGTCATCTAAATTAATGAATTGGACCACAGAGATTTATGAAATTATGTTACAATGTATAAATAGTAATGCATTAAATTTTAATAATGTATTAATCTCAGTGGAAACTCTTTACTGTGTTGAAGTTTGTGGTTGTGAAGCGATGACATTACAGTGAAGTGAGGAAGTGAAGTCAAATTCATGGAGTTGGAAACCAATCTCATCTATAGACTTGGAAGCTAAATTCAAGATGACGTCATGTGAATGTAGGACTCTCATTGGGTGAGGAATTACTTTCACCAATGGGAGTCCTGGATTCACATAACATCATCTGGAGTTTAACTTGCAAGTCCAACTCTATGAATTTGGCTGAAAATCGTAAATGTGTCTCGTTACACATAGTTTATGGCATATGATTGTAGTATCTGTCTTCACAAACATCGACCGAAAACCATTCTCCAACTTTGTGCCACTAAAAGATACAGTACATTCAAAACCCAGGGTTGATATTTTGCATGACTTTGTTGCCAGGTCAGAATTGGCACAACTTTGGTTAAATGCATTTTTAAGTATGGCAACATTGATAATTAGCTAGGCAATGAAAGCATTATTTGGATTAGGGCATAAGGCTAATTTCCCTGTCCATATGTCTTATTCATGAGAAATATACACTAATGTTGCTATAAAATGTATTCATGTCTTTCCCATATGAAGGCCATGTTATTAGGCAATGTTATTTGGCTTGGGAATACATTGAATAGACCTGCAGGTCTATATCTATTCAGATTAATCTATTCCAATATCTTATAAATAGCACTCTGTGAGCTCTGTGATATAATCAAATAGAAATGGTTCAATCATATTAATACTCTTGGCTATGGACCCACTATATAGCTAGCCTACTAAATTTTTCGCCTAAATTTAAGAATACTTCAAAGACCTACCTCCCTGAGGCCCTGTCCTGCAGTGTGTGTGGATCCTGTAGTGAAAGCTGCAGCCATTGATCAAAAAATCACACGTGCTTCAGTGGAGCTGGCTTGTTGCTCTGTCAACCATGTCAACAAATACAGCAACACCTGTGGCTCCATCTCACGGAATGATCACTATCTAATTGTTGGCATATTGATTATGTGAAGTCAAACAAACCTAAAACATGATCTGCTACATTAAGAGTGTCAGCACATTGAGGTTGTTGGTACATTAAGAGTGTTAGTACATTAAGAGTGTTATTACATTAAGAGTGTTATTACATTAAGAGTGTTGGTACATTAAGAGTGTTGGTACATTTATGTGTTCTGTGACATGCTGAAACCATTCAGTATTCAAGTACATATGGTACATATGGTAAGCCTATTTGGTTTTATTCAACTCAATTCATTTAACTCGTCAGAAATTGAAATCAATTTAATTTAGAATAAATTAATAATGTGTTGCCCTTGTAATTATGTGCTGTGCACATCCTTGGGGTATTATGGAGTAACTGAAACAATGGTATAGTTGTAATCAGGATGTGTGGTGACGTGATTGTGTGAAATGCAAGTTTCAAGGCGGTGTACGTTACATGTATACAATAGCATTATGAACAATGAAAGCATTTTCAACATACATTTTGTAGGAGAACAGTAAGGAAGAGTTATTACGTTCCCCTGAAGAACGTACATACTAATTGTTCTATTATAATATAATTCATTACATACGAACGTTAATATATAAATTAAAATGGCATACTTTGTTGCTGACATTTATTCTAGATGTCATATTATGCCTAGCTTACAATGGCACTATGCATTGAATGTAGGCCTATTGATTAGAATTGTATATATAGGCTATATCTACCTGGGCTAGAATTTGATTTCAACCCATAAACTACTAGAAGAACTATTTAGCACCTTAACCATTATACCTAGCTTTCAGAATACAAATTGCACGTGAAGTGGTAAACATTTGCATCTACAAACATGTCCACCACCTATATTTCATGGAATATGTGTCATGTATCCAGGAACTGCTTTGTGTCAATCAAATGATTTGCAAAAGGCGCCAGGTTACCCTCCCCTAGTGATATCCTGGTATCTCTCAGTAGTGTTCCAGTACAGGACACAGAAGAGGTTAACAATGAATTTACTCCATTATTTTGCGTTTATATTAGGCTTTGGTTGCCATCTTTTCTTACAAGCAGGTAAGTACATGACTAAATGTACCTTTTATGAGGTAGGTATGGTTATGAATGTGATTATTAAAGAAATTCTGAAAAGCACAAGGATTTTCAATGGAATGTGCAAGCTGTTAGCGTACATTGTATTACAAATAATTGCAGTATTCGTGGAATGTGGTGACAGTGTATTTGTATTAGATTTGAAATAATTTAGTTTTTAGCACAGGCCTTATTGTATCACCTTTATTCAATATAATTGAAGAAATTCATTTGGTATATGTAAAGAGCCTACACTTAATTTTCTTTAAATATCAAAACACTACCAGAATATTTTACACATAAAATGGTTCTATTAAGCATTTAACATTTTATTAGGGATAAAATTACTTTGGTGAGTTATATAGTGATGCCAATCGTGAGAAATCTATCAAAATTTGGCCTTGGCAGTCCATTAATAATATAAATTTAACAAATATCATTACATTTGAGGATATTGTGCATCATGTGATTCCTGTCTGATTATGTATATTGCATAAACATGAGTTGTCTAAATAGGATCTAGATTTTTTCAGTCCATTTTGGCCATGACTTTATCAGCTCTATAGATACTGAATAATAAACAGGTGTTAATTTAGTGAAAGAGATGTGATAAATAGTTATATAAGTTGTGATAATCGAATAGGAATGTCATTTGGGGTGTGATAAATAGCAGGAATGGTGACAAACAGTGAAATATATATCAAAAGTAACACGGCATTAAAAGTTTACTAATGTTTTAAAGAAGCAGTATGTTATCTGACTTTATACTTCAACTGCGCCCAATAATAAAGAGATTGAAATTAAAAGGGACAGGTTAGTTGTGGTTCACTATTTGCATGGTGATAAGTCTTACACAGACTCTCCCCAACTTGCCCTTTAAAGTCCCAGGCCGTGGCAAGGGTGGTAACACTGAGGGTAAAGACTTCAAACCCCAGTTAAGTGGCCAACACAGGACTCTGTGTAATGTATTGTATACTCCCGTTACACCCGTCTATCTCTTCCTACCCAGCTCTCCCTGGATTCTCTTGGATTAATATGTCGTTCAATATATGAGACAGACAGACAGCTAGACAGACAGACACACAGACATTCATCAATATGATATAGCAGTTAGACAGACAGACAGACATTCATATGATATATCAGACAGGCGGACATTCAACCCAACAGAGAGACACAAATACCAACTGATAGACTGCCATTTATTAGTAAATAACACCTATTGCTTGTTTTAAAAACAAACAAAAAAAATTAAATTACTGAAAAGAAAATTAATTAATCTTATTTTAAGTAATTAGCCTCTGACCTGTTTCAGGATAAACTGAGAACATTTTACTTCGGTTAGAAGATTATTAAAAACTATTTCCTTTAAATTTCAGAGTGTGTATCAGAATGTTCATCCTTGGACTGCATGGACAGTGGTTGCAGTACAGTGACTAATGGTCTAGATTGCTACTATTACTTCCCCAGTATCAAAGCCAACTGGTCTGAAGCTCTGAAGTATTGTCAAGAAAGACATATGCATGGAGCAATAGTTAACAGTGCCCAGACAAGTGAAATATTGAAGAGGAATTCCATGGACGAGGCATGGCTGGCTGGAAGATCTCATTATCTAAATAAGTGGACGTTTGTAAATGGAAAAGATGCTTCAAGTCTTCTCGGTAAGTTAAAACATGGCGCATCAGATGAACAGAAGGACAGACCAAAAAATTACTCAGATAATTGAAGCAACAGAGAATGCATGTCATTTGAGCAGCTTACACAAGTTTTGGTGCTCAATTATTTTCAACTGTGTTTCAGAATCGTCAAATATAACCCAATGTGTAATTCTATCCTGGCATCAAGAAGAAGGATCATTCAAACCAACTCTCACTTTTTCGACTCAACCTTGTTACGGACGACAACGCTTCTTCTGCAGATTCGGTAAATGCTATTTCTACTGAAGCAATGGTTGCATTTGAAGTACTTGTAGCAATCAAGTGTATGTTGATGATAAAATAAGCTTCAGAACACAATTAATGCATATATAATCATTTCGTAGATGACTGTCCCCTTCTCCAAAGAGGCTGCACAGTCCTGTCTACCGTTCGAATCGGCTGGTTCGAAGCTCGGAGAATTTGTAAAGAAAATGGCGGCGATCTTCTTTATCTGACGAATGAAGAGAGAAGTGAAGATTTGATGGCAGTTGTTTACAATGGATTGTATGGTGATGAAGGGGAGGCATACATTGGTGTCCACCACCGAAAGTGGACCTGGCATCTACCTGGTAAGACACTTGTACAACTTATATCAATAAGACCTCAATTACCAATCAGAGTTATAGATTGGTATTTATTGTTAACGTTATAACATGCTAACGGTAAGGTCATGGATGTCTGTGCTATAGACAGGCTATGGAGACGAGTTTACTCATGGAGACAAGAGTCCACTCATGGTGACAAGAGTCTACTCATGGAGACAAGAGTCTACTCATGGAGACAAGAGTCTACTCATGGAGACAATAGTCTAGTCTGGTCTCCGTGGACTGGCATAACTAGTTTTAGAATGTAGAGTATGTGAGGAGGAGTTTGAGGTCTTTGCCAACCCTGATACCATCTTGCCATGAGATGTTATCATTTGGTGAAATTCAAAAATGGGGAAGAGCATCTGCAGTGGATTTGCAAGAATTGGAGTGTCACCGTAATAGGTTTTATATTTAATCACCTAGGCAGTCTTCATTCTTATTCCACAATCAGTTTGGAGGGCGGGGGCCTAGCTCAGAGGTAGCGCTCTGGGCTTCTAACCGCTGGGTCCCGGGTTCGATTCCCGGTCGAGCCTAAGTTGGATGGCTGTTTCATCCTTCGTCTCATTGCCATGGTCTCTGCCTGTCCTAATTAGCCCAACTGGTGCAGAAATACAGAACGTAAAGCCCTAATCACCCACCCACCCACAATCAGTTAATGATACTTAACTTTCAGACGGATCACAACAGGAAATGGGGTATGCCAACTGGTATTTCAATCAACCATCCAAGTCTGGGGACTGTATTCAGCTGCAGTATTATGACAAGTGGAAATCAGACAACTGTTCTAACCATAGGAAGGTCATCTGCATGAGACATCTGCATACACCACGTAAGTTGCTCAGTAAATCCAATACCAAGGCACTACCTGGCCAAATGTGCCATGTGCGTTTACCATGAGAAGGATGAACACATGGGAAACGTATGGTTTTTGCCTAATTAAAATGAGGCGAAAACCATGCGTTTTCCTTGCGTTTATCTAAACGCATGGAAAACGCATGTAGCACATTTGGCCATGATGTACCATGCAATTTAATTTGTATTTTTTAAATTGATAGCACGGCAACATGATAAAATGTTGTCATCAACCGGTGCAACATGTAAAGCACACTGTATCTTACCACTGTTTTTTACTAGATGAGCAAAAATCAGGCCCAGGAAACACTCAAAAGAGGGGTCTTTAACTGTTGCTACAAAAATTAATATTTGATGGAATGTGTCTGCAGCTGCATTGCAAGTTAAATTTACATTTGTAGCTGTCGAAACTCCAGTAGTTGGGTTTGGCAATCAAGGCGTTATGGAAATCCATTCGGGCAAAGATAGAAATGGTGACCATCAAAACTCTGCACAAGCTGATGTTGACAAGCAAGGAAATTGCAAGGAAAATGGTATGACTGACTTATACAATATTGAGTAAACCTTGCTAAAGTCTAATTGAAATGGACCACATAATTAAATTCAAATTGATCTAGGAAAAACTTACTTTGAATGACAATAATTCCAGAAAATGTTTAATACCACCTGATGATATTTACGCAAGAAGCAGTAGTTTGTAATTCTATAAGAATGACTCTTCTCGCTCTTTTTAACCAATATTTAGGCTAAACTTTTTTTCAGTTGCAGTCAATAGCATTGTACTGAGTGTGGCCATAGGATCATCAGTGCTTATGCTTGGTCTCATTGCTTTCATTATGTGCAGGCAAGTACTTAAAACAGAGAAGGGAATTCTTTATTAATTACTTCTTCACTTTTAATTGTGGGGGTGGGGGCCTAGCTCGATCAGTGGTAGCGTGCTGGTCTTCCAACCACTGGGTCCCAGGTTCAATCCCGGTCGAGCCTATGTTGGATGGCTGTTTCATCCTTCGTATAATTGCCATGGTCCCTACCTGTCCTAATTAGCCCATCAGGTGCAGAAATACAAGACATAAAGCCCTAATCCACCACCACCACCACTTTTAATTGTGAAAAAACCCAGTCGTTTTCATGAAGTGCTGGCAGCGGTGTACAACATTAAGTGAAGAAGTTTGGTTTATATGGAACTGGCTTATGTAATTATGATGTTGCTTTTTGCAGAGGTTTGAAAGGAGCAACATCCAACCAGAGAAATTCATCGTCGTCTGTGAAGCTTAGGGAAGTCAGTTCATGGGTCGAAGAAGACGACGATCAGGTCAAGAGAGAGCCCAGAGAACTGACCACAGAGTTGACCACACCAGTCGCAGTTCAATCAAAGATTAGGACACCGGTCTATGAAACTGTTGAGGAACTGAGATATGGTGACGTCAAGCAGATGAAGGATGATCAGTCACCAGGAGCTTTTTGTAACACAAAACATGGAAGACCAAAAGCGGCGGATAACTTCTACCATGATTTGCATTTAAATAACAAACCACATTGGTGCAGCCAAACTTCACACAGACCAGGAGCCATGGGACTTTTCAAACCTGATAATAATTTCCAGGCAGAGAATAATGATTATGCTGAAATAGATGACAAGAATTCAAGAGCACCCAACCCCTTAATAAATACACCCAGACGAGATCGAGACCCTCATGGTGGTGCCAATCGTTACTTTGGAGATGTTAGATATTCTAATGTGTCCAAGGTGCCTAAATTAAGTGTAGATGATGGAGAGACAATTCTTGTGGACAATCAGATATATGCTTAACTATGGATTCATCTGGTATGAATAATGCTGATGTAATATGTAACCCAAGACTGTTGATGGCATGCCCAACTGTACATTGATATCCATAACCATGCCCAACTGTGCATACATGTATGTAAATAATAATCACTGCTCCAAGGCGTACAGACATCGGACAGAAAGAGCTGAGAATAAGTTACGTTCCCCCTCTCAGCATGTCTGCATGGTGCTGCAGCAGCTCCTCGCAGTCCTCCCTTGCCGTTGATTTTTTAACTTTTTTTTTTCATAACTTTCAATTGTATTACTGTGTCTGAGCCTAAGACTTCAAATGTCTGGAGCTGCCACCGGCCCACTGCTTAACAAATACTTCCAGGTGCTGCAGCTGCATGTGCCAATGCAATTGTGACATAAAAGACTGACATAATATATTATTGTATTTTGTATATAAATTAAACTGTACAGTGTACATGGCTATATAGCCATCCTTATGTCTTCAATGTACTGTTTTATCGTATCAATCCCAAATGATTTCAACATCACAGCATTCACCGTGGATGGCGACATAAATAATATTGCATTTCATTGCCAACCCAACCCCCAATAATATTGTATGCCTTCACAATGATAAATGCAATCAAGTCTTGTTGTCAGATGGACCACTAATTTATTACATAATCTACACGAGTTACAAGACTATCACATATGAATTTCACAACATTGCTGACTTGATAGTTCTATAATATAATGGTAAATACTAAACTATGATAAATATTCTACGATGCGAGATCATATCCAGAATTTAAATTTGAAGAAAGCTTGCATGTCTGGATCATCAACAGACTTGCCATTGACACCTGCATACACATTCTTAAGGAGGTCAGTCTTGAACTTTGCATCCAGAATGGCAGTGTACTTCTCAAGTGCTCCTGAAAAGAAAAAAGACTGCTTAGTAGAAGATAATTGAATCATTTCTATAAGTTAACATAACCACCTCGCCCATCTGACCTATAAAAGTCAGTTTGACAAAAGAGCAGTGGTTTTCACAAAACGAACTACAGGATGACATGTATGAGGACATCTCAGCAGGGCCTTTATTTGAGGTGGGCTTTTATTCGAGGTGAGCTTCTATTATTTCAGGGGCAATGAAGAACACCCAGACATGCAAATAAATTTTACATCAGACATGCAAATAAATTAAGAAAATAACTCTTGAAAGACCTCCATTTCCTGAATTTTACTTGCTAGATGCGTGAAGGGGGGTCTTCTATTTGAGGGAGGCCTTTTTTTTGGGAAGGCAGCTACCCTGGGCTTCTATTCAAGGCTTCTATTCAAGGTGGGCTTCCATGTGAGGGGGGCATAAATTTATTCCAAAAACTTACCAATACCAAGTACTTTCCCCATTGCAATCATATTTGGTGCTAAACGTGGATCATCAAACTTTTCATGTTTCATCAAAACTCGCACAATTTCTCCGAATATGTAAGCATCATCAAATGTGGGGATTTCAGCCACCGGGAATTTGCTGAGGATATCTATCGCTGCCAGGGCATCTGTCTTCATTAACATATCTGCACTTTCTATGTATGCATCATGTGCCTGGAATTAAAATGGAATGCCATGACTGTCGGTAATAAACCATAGTAGATAGAAATTTCCATATTTCATGGTTTAAAACTTGGCATTAATAAATGCAAAAGTAATTTCAAGTAAAACAACCATGTGCCACTTTAGTTATGATGAATTTTCACAGTTCGTAATTATTTACTGTCAAATCTGCCAGGTAGAGCATATTACAACCTTTGGCAGTGTGATTAAATCAATTACATGGAATGCATTGTGCTCACCTCTGGTGCAAGGTCAATGACCTCATTAAAGTACTTCTTAGCTTCTTCAACACCCTCTGGTGTGCGAGACAAAGCCCTGGCAAGACCAAGACGGGGATGATATGTCTTTTTGTTGAGAGGGGCATTGGGATCCGCTGCTGGAGCTGGTGATGCTGTTGCCGATGAAGGAACATCTACATAAAGGATGAAATATCATTGCATGTATATCGACGCACTCCGAATTACACTATCAATTTAATGATGTCTGGTAAACCAAATCAGAGAAAGCTGGATCAGCTATACTGAGTGCAAAGGTAGTTAAGATATATACATGTAGCAGATATTCAGAGTCCTGGGTTCAATTCCTGACTAGGGTACAATTTACAAGCTAAATGTCAGCCAGAGGTTGTTCATATGAATTGCCGCATTGGCAGTGCCTGGTAAACTTTCAGGTAACTGTCATAAGTACTGCTGAGCATATATTCAATTAAGTATCAGTTTGATATAGCAGCCAACTTACCCTCAGTTTTGGCTTCAGCCTTTGGTGCAGTATTTTGTTCTTCTTTAGAACTTGATGCTTTGCACTGTTTACCATGAGCAGCAGCTGCTGCAGGTTTCCCAGCAACAGGCTTGGCAGGACCGCCCTGTGAACCAAGAAAATTTGATAAGTCTAAACTGAGATAAATCACTGTGATGTTCTTGTTTGTGAGATGTCTAAATGCTTACCCTAGCTGGGGCTGGTTTGCCTCTAGTCGCAGCAGCTCCACCTCTTGCGTTACCCCTTGCGGCAGCAGGTCCTAAAAGTAAAGAGGGAGAATTGGAAATAAAACTAAAAGGTTTGAAGTCTTCAATCACTAAGCTCAAGAATAATGATTCTGATTGATTCACGTCATTCACTTTTAAAACTAGTTAACATAAAGACAAAAGTCTAAGCCGGTCACAGTCTGAACAATTTAAGAGTATACTTCAAGAGCAAGATCTATGCACACATTTGGCTCCATGGAGACCTACAAGGACCCATGTATAACAGTTTCATTGCACATTTTGAGCAGATACTTACCACCTCTAGCAACAGGAGCTACTCTCATAGCCCCTCGACCACGAACTGCCGCTCCCCCTCGTCCTGCAGCAACACTTTGTGAACTTGGTGAAGCTGCTGCTGCAACTTTCTTCTTCTCTTCCTCAGCTTTTATCTTTTCTTGCCACCATCCTTGCTCTTGTGAAGAAAAATATAATAATCAGTACATTGTGATAATATAAGTGAAGCCATCGAATCCAAAAATGAAGGACATCATATATAGTTAGCACTCTTTCCTGCTTTACCCAGCTGAGACCTATGCAGTTGAGTACTTATTGTTTACAATTGAATATATTACCATTTGAGAAACTTATATGCCAACTGTGATTTTAAAAGTATGTACACTTTAAGCTGTATAACATACCTATGTATATCTGTATACCTTGTCCAAAATGTTATCCTTACCAGGTAATACCAACAGAGGAAGAAGTATCTAGTATCTTAATACTATTGGTCTGAAGCTTGGTCAGCTTATAAGATCATAAAGGTTTATAATAACACAAACAGGTAAATTTCTGCCTGGACTACACATGCTTGAATGAATTTATGTAATATTCTTGCTTGAGAAACTTAATTTTATGACTGCAAACCTTTCAATGCATCTGGTGGCTCCCCACTCATAAGTTTTCCCTCTAAAGAAATACTGGCTTGAAAAGACTTCTTTGCATCCTCTAGGGCATCTTTAGCTTCATCTGGGTTATTGTCATACTGAGATAATTGATTTGTCCCCAGGAGATAGAGAGCATGGCTACTGCAGGGTTGGATCGCAACAAGTCTTTGGCATGTCTGAAATGACACAGTAATCATATCATTTAAAATAGTTTCCTTTATGGTCAAGTTTATCGAGTCTTGTGGTGGTCCACAATCTGCATTTTATGACACAAAAATAAAGACAGAATTTTCTCAGAAAGATGCTGCAAGTAAATGTAAAAAAAAAAAAAACATAGAATAAAATGACATTTACCTGTCTTGCAGCTGACCAAAATAAATATAGAAATAACTAAGAACTTTAATTGCCTTTTTACAAGAATGGATGTGAAACAGCATCTTAATGAGTCACTGTCCTTCATCAGATCATCAGATCCTGACTTTTTTTATGATGCAATGTTACAGATGATCTATCTTTTTTGCGATGAGTTTGGATGCTCTACATGAATAAAGTGCAATGGACAGAATTGGGAGACCTAATTTAGGAAATTTTGAAACATAAATACATTCACACATAACAGCTAGAATTGATGGTTGAAGTAATCTTAATCTTTTCTTTCATTGGATTGGCCAGGTCAAGTGTAGATTTGTCAAGGACTAAAAGCAATTAAGTTATTAACGTGACTTGGAAGACACAAACCTTTCGCTGTATGGCGGTAAGGCTGGAACTGTTAGGTATGGAAGAGCACTTGATGAGAGCTGAAAGTTTATTGCATCGGTCAGCAATCTTGGAGGTATTAGTCTTCTCATGCTCAAGTAGCATATCTAAGAGATGATTGTGCGCATCAAGAAGGACCCATTCCACTTGTTGGTACATGTCGCCTTTGGTCATCAAACACACACTCTGTGATGCTAGTAAAGATGCGCTGTAAAAATATATATTGTAGATTCATGAGAATTCATTTAAAATCATCTAATTTTCTGGTAATCTCATCACCAAATGGGAATATGTTCTTGGAAGCATCGCCATTTGCTGATATTCTTAATTGTAGTTATTGCCTGTAATCATTCCCGTCTCCACCAGCTCATGTACATGATTATAGTCATTGTGTTAAAATAGGCCACAGTTATTCTGAAGTTTTCTTGATGATTGAAATTGTTGCTTGGAGAACTATAAAATACCATACCTAGACATTTTTGCACCAATACAATAGTTTATCACATAATTACATTCTCAATTATCTTTCTAACATACTCAGCTGCGAATAAGGAATAGGTAACTCCTACAAATATATGCTTGAAGTGATTGTAAACCAATGTTGAATAAAGTAAATTAATTCAAACGATTTGAATTGATTCAAGATACTTACGTATGGAAAACATCAGAGGCAGACATAAAATCCTCAGCATTAGAATTTGCCAGTCGCAATTTTCCTAGTTGAATGACTCCTCTCAGAAGGTACACATTGTAGTTGGTGAACATCTCATTGCCTAGTAAGCTACTTCGTTTCGCTCTGCAAAATGCATAAGAATAGAATCATCATCAGTATAACTTGTTAAAAACTTTGTAATACAGATTTCAACATGATCCATCAACACTTGACAGATGACCAGTACAAGTTTTAGTTGATATTGTGTACCTTTGTGGGACGTATGTACATAATTAAACTGCATAGAGCTATGATGTACAACACTAAAAATGATTAAGATTATTCTTACCCCGGGCCACTATCGTCCAGGGCAAATTTAGCGTTCTGCAAGAGAAGTCCTTCCAGGCCTTCTGTTAAATAAGTCATAGCTTCTTCAACACGACTCCCTGGTCCTCCACTTTGTAAAGCAAGAGCAAGTCCTAAGTAAAATCTGAAGACAATTTTGATAATGAATGCTAACTAATAAAGCATTTGGCTTTTCGTGGTTATATGATTGCCTGGGTGATAATTTTCTTATTCTCCTCATTAATGTGTGTATGGCTGCTGATCATGCTCTTTTACACTAGTAAATAAATATATATATGGCTAGTACATGTTATTCAGAAATTCTGATCGGAATTCCATATAAAAGCATGGATCCATGCTAGTAAACCAAGGATCATTAGAGACACTAAACTTCGATCAAACCACAGCTACCCAGCTGAATATGTTGCAAAATTCTTGCACGATTCTGCTTACCTTGCAGATGTCATACAAGGATTCCAACCAAGGCCAACCTCCAATCTTTTTACAGCTGCTTCATAACTGCCCTGGACCACAAGAAGACGACCAAGGTGGTAATGATGAATAGCTTTCGTCTCATCCAGGGATAAAGCGTCCAGATATTTTGAATATGCCTGGCCTAGTGGTGACTCTTCATCCTCAGTTTTCTGAGCAGCCTTGCCCTCCTAAAATTTATGAACATATTGAGAACAATCGGTTGGTCAGATTTAAGTTCAAATGTTATTACCATTTTATGATCCACATAATTTCACTCGCAATACATATTGCTGATCATGAATTTGGTGAATACATCCAGTGGGTATTGGCAAACCAATCGATATAATTTACTAAGTTAAATGTAAAAAAATGTAGCTCTCAATGGTCAACAAGTAAGAACTGAATATAATTAATAATCTTAATTAATAATCAGGCATTATTGTCATGCTTCCAAACACCTAAAGATATAGCAAGCAGGTTTAGTGGCGATATATATGCCTTACTGATAAGACTTCACAACTACTTGATGGGATATAAAACATGTAACTTGTGAAGCTTACCAAAGTCTTATTTACTGTACTAGTGTTCATGAGTCATTGTCAGTGATTTTGCAGATTCGACTTACTTTACCAAAAATGTCGTGATGAAGTGGTGGTAGGGATTAATCTATGGAAGGTTGTGCTGTTAAATTGTGAACAGGCAACAGGGAGTAACTTTTACCAGGTCATCCAAAGAATCCAAGCTATCTGAACACTTAAGAACATCAGCTGACTGCTAAACAGAACACAAACACATCACAGTGTCATTTCATAAAGATGTTAGTGTGAGAATTTTAAAGTTAGCCACAACAAGATTTCACACAGATACAATGAAGTATCCCTATAAAGACAATGTTAGTCACGACAAATAAAACGCGCAAGGATTAGGTATCTGAATGGATTGTAAATTGCAGCGATCAAATATTACATAAGTAGTAATAAATTGACAAGTTAGTCATCAACTTGACAAACTTATTAAGAAGAAATTAGGGCACAAGTGAGAAAATCAGGGGGAAAAAGTGCAGTATAGCGGACCCAGATTTATGACCATATTTAACGAGCCTCATTGCAATGCCTGTGACGTAAAAATGCTTGAAATCAATGTATGACATCACAAACTAGGTAGTTATGATGGCGGTTTTAATATTCACGATAGAGAAATTTTATTTTTTGCTTTTTCACGGGGGCTTCCGCCCCCAAACCCCCACTATTCTACACCAAATGTTATCTTAATTGTGCTAGAACTTCAAACTTGTGAATTATTTTATAAAATTAAATTTTTTAATGGACGCCAAATTAGGGCATACATTTGGGTCTGCTATACTGCACTATACCCAATCAGGGTATTTTATGTAAAAAAAACAATGGGTTATTAAAATATTACAACACAAAATTACTGCTTGGATACTAATGCATTAAATTAGCACCTGATAAGAAAATAATCTAACTTTCATTTCTATTAGTACATACCTGAGTAGATTGTTTTGACTTCCAGGCATATAACTGTTGAACGTGGTCAGCTTTGCCACTTTGGCCACTGTCCAGCAAGTGATGGTATTCCTCATCAATGGCTTTTAATTGAAGAGACAAAGGTGCCCCTTGGCTGACACCTCGTAACTTACAGATGGCAGCACATTCTTCTTCTTTGGAACTCTCCTTGGCTTCCAAGTTCATTGACGAAAAGTCACTGCTTTCCTGAATAACAACAATGTTGCAATAAGTTATATTAATTCAAATGATTGATTTTTCTAGATGCATGGCTCAAGATCATGCAGATGATTACTTTAATGTTTAATAACTTTGCAGTTTTGACTACAATACATTTGTCATATGACTGTGTGAAATAGAAAATATAGTGGAGATTTTATTCATCATAGTAGCATGCATTTGATTCGAATAATTCATTCAGCTATTTCTGTTGGTTCACAGAAATTTAATGTGGCAATGCACTGGAGAATGACCGTATGTGACATTTACCTGTGGTTTGAGAACCAACATATCTTCAGCATAATAACGTTCCTCCAAGATCAACCCAAGCTGTAGATGAAGATTGGCATCTTTGGGCTTAATTTTGATTGCCGAAGCATAACAAAAGGCTGCATTCTGAAGATGCTCTAAAGGTGAGTTTACCTCCATGTGCTTGGCACTCCATCCTATATTCAATCAGTTTCTGTTTAATTATTAACTATCAGAGCAACAACATGCAGTAGTACTGTATTTCTTTCACTCATCTTATTTAGAATGACATAATTTGAAACTACTGTTGTTTCTTCGACCTCGTAAGTAAACAGATCATAACATTAGCTCAAGTAACGTTAAAACTTCTTCAGCAAAGCAACTGATTTCTCCATAACAAAACCTCATTGTTAATAAGTATTAGAATTCCCAAATCACCTTGTCACTATAACTAAATAGCCACTATTATATTTACTATAATTAGGTTTTGTTACCTGAATGATGGTTTTCTGCCAAAGGTAATCCTAACATTTCACAATACTAATAACTTCTTTTTGCATCATTCTTCTTTGAAAAGGATTTGTCAGAACATACCCCATTGCAACTTCTATAATTCCATAGTATAACTTTTTGAGTGTCTGTTACGCACCTAATTTGGATTTCTGAACATATATATATTATCAAATCAGAACCTGGGACATTGAATAGACTCCGTTGCTATTTTTTATAGATTTTTCTCATTCAATACCTGGCAATGGCAGACTCTGGCAATACTTTTCGACCATCTCATCTCCCGTCTTTGCCAATTTAGAGACATCTGATTCGTCAAAGATCTGTTGGAGCTGCTTCTCCCACCCTTTCACTTTATAACTGTTAGTGAAAGGTAGCTTAGTGCTGAACTTGCCAAATTCCTGAAAAAATTAATGAGAAATATAATGGTTCTTTAATAGAATCATGTACTAAATAAAATATGAAATATGATCAAAACCTATTATTTAAAGTTGTTTTTCATATGTTGGTACGAAATGTACATGAATTTCTGATAAACGACAATACAGTAGATTGATTCATACTTCGGACCACAATATTTATAAGAATCAGGCAATCAAGACTACCGTGAATTACTACCTTTGGTGCTGCAGCTGGTGGAAGATTCTTTATGATATCTCCAAGTTCTGTTATTTTCTTATTCTCAGAGTAACCTGTGCACAATTGTACATCAATATAACAACTTGCAAACCTCGCAATATAAAATAAACAGCATCCTGATGATAAATCATCTTAAGTAATCTATTTTTGGGTAAAATAAAAATTATCAATGTGGCTCATATTAATAAAAGATTCTTTGCATCAAAGACAGTGAATTAAAAATGCATTAATTAGATTTTTTTGTCACTCACCTCCCCAAGGTAAGGCAAGGCAACCCACTGTTTCTGACAAGTTCTTATCAAGGTCTTCATCGAGGATACGCCAGTCTGTTGGAAGGGGCATTTCAGTTAGCGGATTGACCTTGGATGTTTTAGTCATTTCATCAATAACTGGTGCAGAAAAAGTGACTTTTGGGTCGATTCCTTTAATCGTCACAGGACGGTACACTGGACTGAGAGAGACAGGACACTCCATTTTGTGAGCCGTCGTTGCATCAGAGAGTTTGATAAAATATGGGATCTGCTTTCTTGTAGTGTGAATAGTGTACGTCTGAAAGAATAAACATCTCATTTTAAAAATGGACATTGGAATGCTCAGTTTATTGCATTATACAATACACATCCACATGGGTAAGAAACAATGAGAACATTTTGTTTTATTTTTTATCATACCTGAGTATTGGACCCATCTGGTGAGGTAACATGAATGGATATTGTCGTTTCACCCACATTTAAAGGAATAGGTTCACCTACAGCATTGTTGTTGATCAGGACCTTAGCTTTGCTATCAGCAACGGATGGGGTAACCAAAAATGTTGCTGAATTGCAAGGTGCATCACCTGTAAAATATGCAACAAAATATGACACAATACTATTTTTTTAAATACCATGTGTATAATGAAAATTAATGCTCAACTAAACACCTATCAAACTTTACCGTTAAATAATGAATTTCCAAAAAAACTTCTAGAATTAACTGTTCAATATTTTTTCCATAGCAAGGTGGCCATGTCTCTGGTTGGGACCCTCAATCCGTCCGCATGGTCCCTGGAAACTGGTTTAGAGCAACTCACCAAAATTCTTACACAACTAACCCAGCCACTTTTGACCTATTGTCCTCAATTCAAAGTTGCTTAGTATTATACAAGGAATAAAAATCCGCCAAAATTAGGATATTATACGCTTTTTGAGGCGATCTAGAGCAGTGAACATATATATATAGTCCACTTGAGTTTCCGTTGATGGCGAGCGCTAGCTCGCAATAATTATTAAGCAGTCTACTTGTAGACTGAAGGTGGCCCCTCATCAGTGACATATAAATTGCCCTAGAGGAGTGTCTTGTCTCAGTTTATTGTCATTGTCCTATTAGTCAAACAAATTAATTTATTTTTCATGTGTGTCTTATAATACAAGTACAATACAATCAGGGTGGCTGTACATCATATGAAAGAAAAACAGGGAGTAGGATTAATACAATAGAATTTTTCTAGCTCTGTAAACACATGGGTTTTATAATTCAGTGCATGAAATAATTGCATGGTGCTTACAGTAATATTGAAGCGTGTCTCCAGAGAAGACTGGATCTAGGACCCCTGCAGAAGTTTTGAGTTCGCTAAGAACGGCATCTTTAGCTGAGAGACGTTTTACCCTGACCCAGTAGATCTTGATGGTCCCATCTTCGGCAGTTACTTCAATTTTTATTTCATTTATTTCTCCTTCTTTCAGTGGCACTGTCTTTCCACCACTGCTGTTCTGCGTGTTTTTAATAAAATTTTTGCAAATAATCAAATGGAGAAGTGTGACATTCAACATATATATTATAGTGCTTATATAATATTGTCTTTTTTTCAGAAAGTTAGAATATAATTTAAACATCAAAATGTTTCACAGGCCAAAAATGTATGTGTTTGCTGGGAAGTAATGTAATTCAATTAATTTAACATGTTTAATTCAATTACAGTTGCAAATGGCTAGAGGACTTTATCAAATATGCGCCTTTAAATTAAAATCAGGACAGGCACACCTAATTAGCAGATGGTCATCATTGCAGAGTAGGTGCCCCAGCATTACATTGTTATGATTGTATAGATTTTTACATGTAACACAAACATTGCAGAGTACTCACCGAAATACTGTATGACGCTCCACTGTCACTGGTTAAGCAATCAAAAGTCAGTTTTTCGCATTCACTGGGCAACGTCACGCTATATTCATTCACGTTTTTGTTGAAATTTGGACTCAGTTTTCCAGGTTTAATGGAAAGTTTATCCAAGTTGCAGTCGTCCATCTTGAATCTAGGGACGCCAAGTCTAGCGGAGAATCGTCGAAGTGTGATTTGGGACCTGTTCCGACTGGGTCGCGTTGTGGGGAGCATTCATTTTTTTTAAATTAAAATAATTTAATGTAAAGAATAATTTAAAAAGCCATCATTGTCATTGGGCCGGATCATGGTAACAGTATTAAACACCAGGGGTTTAGTGCAGTATAGCGAACCAATTTATGCCCATATTTGGCAGCCATTAAAAATTAAATTTTATCAAATATTTCACAAGTTTTAAGTTCTGGCACAATTAAAAAAACATTTGGTGTAGATAAGCGGGGGTTTGGAAAGAAAAAAATTAAACGCGGTCTTTACCGTGAAGATGAAACCGCCGTCATAACTACATTGATTTTTGTGACGTCACAATAACATTTCAAGCATTTTACGTCATAGGGCTGGCAATGAGGCTTGTTAAATATGGTCATAAATCTGGGTCCGCTATACTGCGCTTTTTCCGTACTGTATTATCGACAGGGCAGGTATTATCGACACTTTTGTTAAGTGTCGATAATACCCGCCTCTCGATAATACCATCCCTGACGGTACAGTACATATATTTTTGTAAGTTATTTTAGTTTTTTTGTCTGATTATAGGAATGTATAATGTAATATGTTATCTGCCAGAGACAGAAGGAGCGGAAAGCTTGGATTATATGCTGTCAACACCGTTGAATTGTCTGTACAGTGCTGTCCTCTGGTGCAAAGAAACCGTAGCATAGCGCGTTTTGCGTATAGCATGTCGGTGTTGTTTAACGATTTGAAATCCTTGACAGTTAGCGCTGAATTGGCAAGTACAACTATTTTAATGCATTAGAACTTGTATATATTTTTAAAATTAAAGATTTAGTGAAAGCCGATTGTTTTACAGCAAACAAAGATTTTACAGCAAAGAAAGATTTGCGGAGGCTCCATAGAAATCACGTGACTGAAAGAGTTTGTGACGCTCCGAAATTTCTCATAGACTAACCAACATTCAACCTCAATGATTCAAAAACAGATTTACACACACAATACCGGAAGGAGCATAAGCTCATGAATTCGCTTTCCGCTCCATTACTAGGCTAGTTTTGACAATCTATTTGTCTCTTGTGCTAAAGCTGAGAGACGAGCAGATCTATAATCCAATTTAAATTTGTGGAACCTAAATTTCTAAGAAATACTTGATAGATGCCCTCATAAAATACTGATTTATATTCTCTAGGGTGACATGAAAAAAACTGGAGTTAGATTTGAAAATATGTACAATTAATTACCTCCAGCTAGTTTAACCAGTTTCTGACAGAAAACAGCTCTCTTCTCGATGCCACCATTTTAATTTTACTGTGCAATGCATTCTGGGTTAATGACATCACAATTGCCCTGTTATGACGTCACCATTGGCTCTAATGAGGTCACAATAATGACATCACAATGGTGACGTCATAGTCAGGCCTTTCAGTCATTCATTATTTGTGGCGCGCCACGGGAAAAGGGGGCTTACGGGTGGTGACGTCGTAACTGCGAAATTGGCGGGAAAATGCAAGCAAGCCACGCGTGCGTGCGTAATTATAAAAAAAATTTGGGCCAGTCTTAAGCCTGAAGACTGTTCTGGCCTAGAAAGCACCTGCTGACCTGGATACAATCAGGCTTTTTTTATTTCAATGATCTCAATGATTGACAAAATATTATTTTGTGACATTTTTTGTTGTAAATAGTCTACCATGTAACAAAAAATAGCAACAATACAAAATGTATCAAGAAATAATGGCCCAGACATAAACAATGTCTCAAAATTTTGCCGGGATTGCACTTGACTTGACCTATCACATGTGTTTCTTAAATATATTTATTCATAATAATCATAAATTGACCTCAAAGATATCAGTTCAGTCAGAAATTGGAAAATGATGATTTATTTTCATAATTATTCTAATCTTTTCATTCACTCATTATAACAGGCATGCATTATCCTTTTTTTGTTAAATGCCTCAATGCTACTGAAGCTTAGTCAGCTTACATGACCAACTGGCAGGGGTAGATGTAATGATGAGATGATATAGGCTAGGTGTCCACACTATGGTACACATTTTCCCTAAGGGTGGGGTATTTTACCTCAGCATATACAGGACACCACACCTTTCTTGTTATCTTTTTTTTTTTTACAATATTAGATTTTTTTATTTCAAGTATATTACCCAGGGAGTAAAATAATGGCTAAAGTTTAGTCAGACCGTGCACTCAAATGGCAGGCATGACCTGATTTTGTGTGATTTTTTTGCATATTAGCTGTTTTTTTTTTGCTTTAAATATACCAACTAAACAAATACGAGACAAGGTTTTTTTTTTCTGATGAATCACGATATACTACTTTTAATTATAGCTGTCTTCTTAAAATTATTCAACCCCTACATGCAATCACTCATAAAAGAGCAGATTAGCAAATCTGGGGTTGTTCAAACAGTTCAAATAGTGAATAACAAAAACTGAAAACAAGCAGCTTTAATTGGGTTATTGAGTGCTGGTGTTCCAGTTTTAATTAGATTCATGTCATTGTCAACTGGAGACATGGCTCAAACAAGAGAATACTCACAAAAACATCAGAGAAGAGATTTTGGCATTGCACAAGCAAGGAAAATGATACAAAAATAGCTAAGATACTGAATATTTCAAAAGACACAGTTGGATGCATTATTTCGCAAATTCAAAGCTAAAGGTACAGTGGCTAATCAACCTGGGTGGGGCAGAAAGAAGAAGTTATCAACAGCTGCTATCAGATTCCTGCATTCACCTGATAAGTGCCGAAAATATCAAATGAAAGTTCCCCAGTATAACCACTATATGACTAGTAGGGTATGTCTGAACCAAAAAAAAAAAAGAATTCTGGGTTCAACAATAGCATCTTATCAAATTGCCTGATTAAAGGGATTTAGCATGCATGTGATTGCATAATGTTACAGCTGTATATAATAGTTGATTTTCTGCATCTTTTTATTGATATCATTAAATATTCATCTGAAAAAACTTTTGTGATTAATGCATGTGTCTTTTATGTCATGAGAAGAATTATAATGGGGGGCATATTTGCTAGCATGCATGGTCCAGGATACCTCTGTAAGGCACTGTACGCTTAATTCTCCAAAGGTTTGTGATATCAGTGTATCATAGAGTACCAGGGGTTATGAAATGTAGCAAACAACACAAGTTCAGCAATTTTTGCATAATTTCCACAATTATAAAAAAGAAAGGGCAATATATGTCAAAATGAAGCTTCGAAATTTAAAGTATTACGATATAGACATTTTAGAAGACAAATAACATGTGTTTAGGTACACTAGTAGGTGAGACCCCGTTGATACAGGCTTTAGAAAACATGAATTTTTCACAATATTCTATAGTATTTATGGCCATAAGGACACCAAAAGGCACAAATAAAATATTTTAGACATATAATAACAAAGCATGTAGGTGCAGTAGTATTCGAGTACTGCTTTGGAAAAGCAAAATAATCTGTAAAAATGTTTTCCCAAATCCTTCAAACAAAGTTGAGACATGTCAATGAGACTATCAAAAGTCACAACTTGGCCATACAGACTAATAAGATACCAAATTATATCAATGTATATACAATAGCGTTGGAGTTCTACTTCAGAAATTAAGTGTGACAAATCCACCTGCACACACACTACATGTATAACTTGTTAATGGAGTATATATACAGAAAGTCAACAGTGTCAAGTTAGGAACAGCTTGGCAATGTTACTAGATCTACAAATAAAGAAATTAATCAAGTTCTGCAGTCTACAATTGGTCTGCATTACCTCAAACCTCTGCCTGGGATAATAAAGCTAAAATATGGAAACAAATTGGGGGGGGGGGTGGGGGGGGGGGGTCAGCATGCTAATTTTCAAATTATTGGATGTTTTCTATTCTTGTGCTTTCCCCCACTCATTCCGACTCATATCCAGCCTAATAATTAATAATTTAATTGCAATGCTATAACTATAAAAGCAGGTGATGTTATTGCATGCAGTGGACTTTCAGGAACATTTTGAGACCATTTTCATTAGAAACTCAAAAGAGAACAATAATTTCAGGGGATCCAAAGAAAATGCAAGCCAATTCAAAAAGTCTAATTTTTTAAGGGAATTTTTTTTACAAATCTTGCAATTAAAAAATGTCCAGCCATATGAATTTAATATAACATTGTACCCGACTGTAACTTATTATAATAATCTATATGAGACAATAAAAAAGAGGGGTCACCATGCTTGTTTTCTAGAAAAACTGACCTTTTTATGATGTCCCCCAATTTGTCCAAAATAATACTCAGAGCATCATTAGCTATATACCTAAAGTAGAGCCTTTGAGCTATCATTTGGTATATTTGTCATAATTTTAGCATTAGATCAAAATTAGTGCTGTCCCCTTTTAGTTCTATATGTTCTAACTCTCATATATGGAAGCCTATTAGTGCCTCATACAACTTTTTTTTTTTGGCGTTTTTGGCCACTTTTTTTTTTTTCGTTTTCACTCAAATGGTTCAAGAAGGAGTTAAATAATATTGCATTTATTCGCAAATATTTGCGTTTATTCGCAAATATTAAAGTTTTTTGCCACATAATTTTTTTTCCGAATTTGTGTTTTTTTGTTACATAATTTTTTTATTCTGCTCAATTGGTTCTAGAAGGAGTTGAATAGTTTTGCGTTTATTCGCAAATGTTTGCGAATAATAGCAAAAAAGATTCAAATGTAATGTAAAAAATATATATATAATTTAGAATAATTTATGTAATGAAAAACACAAACTCAAAAAAATTGCGTATAAAAAAATGCACATGCTGAAAAAAATTATGTTGGATAAAACAAAGTGAAAAAATGTTACGTAGCAAAAATCAAAAAAGATGAACAATCATGTAGCAAAGAACACATAATAACGAATTATTTAGCAAAAGTCACAAATGATAAAAACTGCAAAATAAAATTTTATTTTTGCATAAATGCACCCTGGAAAAAAAAATTATGTAGCCAAAAACACAGATGAAAAAATATCATGTAGCAAAGAATGCATACTGAAAAACAATATGTGGGAAATAACACCAAAAAAAATTATGATGTACCAAAAAATGGCAAAAAAAATTATGTAGAAAAAAACGCATATGAAAAAAATTATGTATCAAAAACCGCAAATTAAAAAAGTTACGCAACAAAACCGTAAATTTAAAAAAATTATGTATCAAACAACACAAATCCAAAGAAATATGTATCAAAAAACGCAAGTTAAAAAAAATTTGATTTCTATGCAGCAAAAAACGCAAATCTAAAAAAAATTTTATCAAAAAACACAAATCTAAAAACATTCAGATGCTATGTAGAAAAAAAACTTAAAAAAAAAAAAGGAGTTGTGTGTGGCACTAGTAGGCTTCTATAGTATGAATATCAACCTCAGCTGGTAGCCCATGTTTGATGCTCAATTGTGTTAAAAATGTTGCACATATAATGATGAAATTCCAGAAAAATTTGAAAAATGTCATGACAAACACAATGCTAGATTTTGGTAATTGTTGGTGAATGAGCAACCGAGATAAAAAAACCAAATACAGAGGTTGTTTTTACGTCGGAAACCGGATTTTTAAGACGCCAATTTTAATGTTAAATTTTACAAAAAGTGATTATTGTAGCAGCTCACAATTTTAGTTGAGTATAGAAAAGTTACCTCATTATCACATATCCAAATCACGTAAGTTTTGAACGACAGATAACGAAAATATGCCATAAAACGTAATGCATAGTTTAACAAGTGCCTGTGTCGCTGCTCATTACGTCTCAGTGGTTATGTGCGCGAAAACATCAAATTTTCAAATACCCCAAATGACCACTAAATATTGAGATATCTGGAAATTTTTTACATTTCCATAAACTACACATGTTAGACAATTACTTGCCATCAAAAACTAATTTTTGAAAAATCCACCCATTAGCCCCCTTTTTACATGGTGCGTCACATTTGGTGAAACATTTTTTCTGAAAAACCTATATTTAATTTTTTTTGCCTACAATGATAGGTTACCTTTAGTATGTGACAGGCCATAAAATGTAAATAAAAAATTATGATATTGACCCACAATGCATTGTCAACAAAACAAACACGGCGGCGGGAAAATGAGACCAACGATCACTTGTCAATCATGAAAATGTCATGTATGTAAATATTGAACACATTTATGAAAATTCTCATTCTATGTTTCAGATGTTTCAGATAAAATTGTCTAACATTAGACCTAGAATATAGGGGCATTTATACAGACTTCCCACAAATTTAGACTGAGGAATCTGTCCAACCTCAAATCTGAGGATACTCCAAATTCAACCTTTATTGTAATTATTTTTAACTGAAAAATTGAAATTAGATATATATTATATATACATGCAGATACTCCATCTATGTGCAGCCTGGTGTCAACTTCGGGCTTCAGAAACAGGGGGATCTTGTGTGACGTGACGTCAGGCGTGACGCGCCTTAGTTCTACCTAGCAACAATGTGTCACGTGACCCTGATTGTTGCGATTGTCTGTCCTTTGTCCATTTTGTGCTTTTGAACACGTCGGACGCGTTACTGCTTTGCAAGATGATCTCTGCTTTGAGAAAACTCGTTTCTTCGCCAGATGTTGGTGAACCTGTGTGTGCCGAAGCTGGAGATGCCCAGGTAACTTATATAATATTTTTGGCGATTTCAAATCGTGATTATTATTTTTTTCGCAAATAGTATGGCGTTGGATTGGTTTGTGACATGCGTTGTTCAAGACTAAAAATTCCCTCAACATACTCAAGTTTGAGATTTAGATAGTTTAGCTGTAAACTAATTGTAAGACTATTCTTGTGCTTTTCTAACTTGAAAGAAAAAATTATAATAATGAAAAAGTGGACCAACATACCATATATATATCACACTCATAGTTTGTGAATAAAAAGTTTCTTTTTCTTTTTTAAATTATTTGTTACTGTTAGTGTTAGGCTTAACTATCTTCACTCATCAGTCTCATGCTATTTATTATCGTGCGCTATTTGTTTTGAAAGATTTAAAAGATTATTATTCATATACTTGAAAAATTATAACCCAGGCCTGGTATCTTAAAGGCCTAGGCCTAATGATTGAAATTTAGTAACTTGAAAAATGATTTTCTGTTGGTCTGCAAAATTTCCAGAAATTTAGGCCTACAAAAAAATTCCCATCCACGTTTAATAATTAAGGTAATTTAACAGAGTCTAGGGCGGGAAAGGGCGAAAGTCGATCTGGGCCCTTGGTAGCCTAACTTGGCCCTTGGCAATCAAAGCGTCACAGTTGCTAGGGAGGCGTACTGCACGTGAATGTTGTGACGCTTGAAAACGTCATCGCACGTGGTCCGCTCGTTGCGGCTGCTCTTTTGCGCTGTCCCAAATTAAAACCGTTGCCGAAATTGTAGCTTTTTAAATCATAAGAAAAGACATTGAGGATCATCAAACTAGTGTTGCACTAAAGCTCTTGTTTAATGAAGCGTTATCTAGCACTTTTAATTTGCTTTTGTTGCATGACTGTCCGTAAATAAGATAGCCTAAATAGTTAATTCATGACTTTTTTTTTGGCAAATTGGTGTTAACTTGAGAGATACCTTTATTCATATGCGCCAAACATTAATATTCTGATAGGTCAAACAGTCCTAGTCTAGGATAATATGCACAGTTGAATTTCATCATAGAACCTTTTCATATTTTTCCAGCCAGCCGCCGATGATGGCAGGCAAATGTTTGCTGAAAGAACTTCAGGTATGCTACGATAAATTTTATTCATATATGTATTCATTAACAGTAATTCATAATATTTTTTCATTTAATTTGTTTTCAAACATGAAGCTATCATAAATTAAACTATAATAATGTTTGTTTTAGATTGGTGGCATGGTCCTAGGCCAGTGACTGCACGTAAATGCCAGTTTGACGAGGTATATCAATAATTATTTTATAATTTACTTACTTTAATTAATTAAGTTTTAATTCAAGTTGAGTTACAAAACATTTAGATATAAAAAAAAGAAGACATTAGAATTCGCAGTAACAATTAATATACGTGTGTAATTTCAGGCAAATTTAAGCATCGTAAGCTGGAAAATGGGGACAGATTCCCGTTGGGTGAGAAGAGTTGTCAACACCCTCTTGACGAAACTCCCCAAAAACCCTGCTCCTCCCAAGCTCTTGAATGGAGTGAAATTTGTGCTTGACATCCATGGCAATCCTGTTACTCTTCAAGAAAATGCCCCGATGGTGACGTTCTTGGTCACTGCAAAAAACAAGCTCCGGGCACTGAAGGTAAAAAAAATGATGATGATTCATAATACTAGTTCATGTCATTAAATATCATAAACAAATATCAATTGTTCATATGATTGAATCATTGTTATGATATCACATCACATCACATCATAAGATGTATGCCATTCACAGGTTGCATACAAAGATGCAGCTGGCGATAAAGAAATGATCTATGAGGGTGTTTTACACCAGCATGTCGCCTCTGCTCAAGCCACCGCAAAGTTTTACGGGCTTGTTGGTAAGTGACAGGCTTAGGTTGTTGAAAGTGAAACATAATAACAGTTTGACTTACATCAACAGCCAGGGATGATAATCTGAATCTATGATGCATGTGATTATATCATATCATGTCATATAATGTCATGTCATATCTCGTATCATATCATATCATAAAGCTGAAAATTAAAATCGAGGAATATGTATAAAAAAAAAAAGACTTGTATCGCAGATATATACACCTATCATGCAACAATTCATTGTGCCAGCTTGAAAAATATATGTAGTATTTACATTTTGCTACATCTTTTCAGCTATTGATAGCCCATTTTTTGCAAGGAGCGGACTGTTGATTGAATTCCTTGGCGACCAAAAGGGGAGTAGACCACAGACATTAAAAGATGTGGTCAACCATCAACAGAGCCAGTTGCACACCCAAACCATAGCAAATTATGAAACTCAATGGAAGAACTGGTGCATCAAGGTAAATGGATCAAATTACATTTAGCATCAACAATATATAAAATTAATAAAAAATTAAGTCTATTGATCCAAACCAATGTATCAATACAACTGGAAGTCTTGGAAGTCCAAAAATAAAGATTGGTCATAAGTTATAATGCAGACAAGATGCCACAATGGCGGAAGTGGGCCCGACGTTAGTTGGATATCTGTCCGATCTGGGATGCTATCAGAGAATAAAAATAGTCCGGGACAGTGACATTTACTTTACTTGACCAAAATTGTTATGATTTTTATTTCTTTTTCTTTAAGTTGTGTGAAGATATTGCAAAACTTCAACAAAAAGGTTTGCGGATCCTAGATCTCCACACAGGCAACCTGGTGCTGAACCGCAAAAGAAACAAGTTTGTTCTGAACGACCTCAGTATGGCAGTTTATAAAGACACCCCACTCCTTTTTGATGTCGGTGATACTCCAGCCAAGGAATTTTTCCATCAGAATCCTTGTATGGCCCCAGAGCTGTATTACAACAGTTATTTACACATTGTGAGTATATTTTTTACAAGAATTTTATCAAAGCTGCATCTCCATCTACATTGTTTAGTGACACATCTACATCTAAATATCAGTTGTACAAATTTAAAATATAGTATGTGTCTGACTAATTTGAATGAGTCATGAAAATTTTTTGCTTCCCTGAGGCTTTAAATCTATATATATACTTGTCATTATAAATGAAATAATTGAAGTCATTCAAGTCATCACATTTACTTCTGTATTTCAGAATAACGCCACCTATTCCCTGGCTAGGGTGATGCAGAGCATGGCGTTGTGTGCTGGTTTACGACTCGACAAGCTGAAATTCTTGTTGGAAGCCTTCGTCAACATTGATCCTCACAAAAGACCTACCGTCATCCAGCTCAAGAATATGCTGAAAATGTACTTAGAGGTAACTGAAATTTTCCTTCAGTGCGATAAATTTTGCTCATTTTCAGTATCATACCATTTAGCTAAGGCAATAATTCCATTCTTTTAGCCAGACATTATAACCAAAAAAAATTACTCTAAATTTTAAAAATATTTATCATGTAATAATACTTATATTTACATTATAATTATAATTATTTAATTTTGTTAATTTTCAGATCAAGAAGAATTTTACTGATTCAACACAAGTCATCATCCATAACTAAATTTCTAGCCTGTTCATCCATTTGGCATTACATATTTATTCATACATCATCTGTAAATTACAGTAATAAATGGAGTCTCTGTTTTATACTGTGCACATTATTCCTTGTTATTTTTGCTTGAAGGTTTATGCTGTATAAAAAATAAAAATAAATTCTGTTGCAATACATGTATCGTAGGCCATGCAATTACATATTTCTTAAAAAGGTGTCTGGTATTTATTATTTAGGCATTGCAGGACATTATACAAAAATCCACAATGATCTGCCAAATTTTTTATGGATGAAAAAAAAGAAGCTCAGCTGCGATAAAACCAACATGACAAAAAAATCTTAAAAAAAGTTTTATGTACATGAGAATGTAACAAATATAATCAATATTATACAAGATTACACGTTTTATGCTGCAGGTTAGAAATATACAAAGCTTTTATGTTCATGTGTAGTAGAAATTATTGAAATGAAAATGTAACATTACAAAATATAAACACTACAACAGATCAAATGCAGTTTAAGTCATAGTTCTTGTAATATTGCTGCAGGCACCATGACATCAAGACTCATTATGTTTCATTTTAAAATTTAAACATGAGTTATGGAGGAAACACTCTTTCACTGTAAAATACAGTTGAAATACATTATTAAAAAATGTGTTGCATTTGATTGTAATCATTACTGAAGAATATAACATAGCTTTCGGCAGTAAAAGTTTCTCTCAAATAAAGTAAAAAAGTTACCATATATATATCCTTATTAGTACCACCACCTCACAAATAAATGAACTGACTTGATCTGCTTTTAACATTAATTGGCTGCTCTGAGGTATCAGAGATGTCTGTGTGTATAAAACAGAATTGTATATCTGCCAATTGATGTTAAAGTTCTCTCTTGTAATTGGTTAAAATCTTCGAAGGAATATTACTATATTATAGATTTAATTTAGAATTCAACCAACTTTGTTGAACCAGTCATGAGTGTCACTTTCTGTGTTAGATTTAGTATCCTGATTCTTTTGTATGAGTGCTTTTATATCTGTTGGTTTAGGATTTGATGAAGTTGAGAGATTTTCTTCTGTAGCTTTGTTACTATCTTCTTTAGCATCAGTGGTATCACCAGCATCATTGGCATGCTAAGCATCAGTTTTAGGTCCATCAGTATTACCATTGAATTTATCAGCCAATTCTTCTACATTTAACTGTGGTTGTTGGTTCTGTGATGCAGTTGCTGAAACTGTGCTTTGTTGTCTCGATGACGTCACCATTGTCGACTGCCGAGAAACAGACTCATGGCTGCAATGGAATAGAAATGGAATACAGAGGTATTATCTCTATGGTTACTTGCATGAGCAGCTTTACCCTGCATCTCTAACCGATCGGCTACAAAGGATATCCCTTCCAGCCAAATGCTAGGAGATGGGGTTATTGCTGCTCCCCGGGTTCTTGTTTATACTATACGATATTACCTTATTACTACTATATCATTATGCTAATTGAAGGAACAGCATGCAAACAATTTCAAACTGACAAGTTCTGGCCAAAATTAAATTTTTAAGACCCTCCCTGGAATCAACAATTATTTGGGCAAACACACTTAGAGGTTGGCCAGAGCTTTTTATAACAGTATGACATCACATCAACACTTCCATACATCTCATGTGTGAAATGTAGTCAGTATACTCTATAATGCACTGACAGACAATATAGGCTGACAAAAAATTAGTGATCGAACAAAGATACTCTTGTATACATGAGAACACTCTCACAAAATCCCGAGCCCAGCTTAAGATTTCGTTATTAAGGTCTGGCAAGCGGTTTCTTTTTATAATAGCAATTTATTTGATACATACTCTTCTCGAAGTAGTGCCAGTAACAGTACTTTGTAATTTCCTTGACATTTTCCAGCCACAATTTCTTCCAATTCTTTGCCATAATTTTCTTCATATGCTTCTTTGATGTCAATTAGGTCGATCTGACAATTATAAATAATATATCAAAATTCCGGCATACATATAATCATTATTGTGAAAATGTGCATCATACCCTTGAATCTCTCTCTTGAAGACTAAATACAAGTCTATAAGGTCATCTCCATATTACATCAACAATATTTCTTCTCATTCTATACTAGAATGAATGATTTCACTATCAAGCTACCTTATAATTAACTTAAAAATCTTAGTGGAGAGTTTTAATTAATAAAAGTTGAAATAACTTTAGTTAGCTTTGACTGAAAACAAAAAATAACTTTGACTGAAAACAAAAAATAACTTTGTTAGCTTGTCACAAAGAATCGTTTATAAAAGGACTAAAGCGTTGAGTCACCCGTAGAACCTGTGGCCAAGTCGGGAGTTTCGGGCTCACCCATGGCAAACTTCCGGGTGTCCAAAAAGTCGGCGGATGACCTGTGGAAGCCCGCGGATTACCCGTGGAAGCCGGCGGGTTACCCGTAGAACCCGTCGAGTCACCCGTAGAACCCGGCGAGTTATCCATGCCTAATTTTACCCATAGTAAACCCGGCGGCTTGTTCAGGGGTTCTACGGGTAAGTCGACGGGTTCTACGGGTGACTCGAGTTTGCCCAGTGTCGCCTGCTTTTGATGCAATATGCTTGCTCTAGAGCTAGTGCTGCAATGCACACTGGGTTTATTATGTCATCACAGCGGGGTACGCTATCCAGGCAGTATATAAAGATTGATCAGTGGCTATGAGATCATTCAGCATCTTGCTACCAAACAGAGAAGACCAATACACCGCTCCAGAAATTGTTTTATAATTATCATGCCGATGAAAAAGAGGACCAGGATCCCTGCAGTTCATACTGATGATGCAGAAAAGTCACCTTCCTCTATGGCTGCTTCCTCACATCCACCCAGTGATGAGGATGCATCTTCAGGATCACAACAGAAGATGAAGAAGAGTGCTCTTCCTGTGAAACAAAAGCTGTACCTTCCAAGTCTCCTGCGAAGCGGACTGCACCTGTGAAGTCGCCTGCAAAGAAACGTTTGAGAATTTCGAGGAAGACCTCATCAGATGCTGGCAGCACTGATGAGTCCACTGCTGCTAGTGCTCCTGTTCGTGCTCCTGTGCGTGTTCTTGTTCTTGCTCTTGCTCATGCTGCTGCTTCTCGTGTTCCTGCACCTTCTCATGCGCCTGCTCCTGCAGATTCTCCTGTGCCTGCTCCTGCACCTTCTCCTGCACCTGCTCCTTTGCGTGATCCTTGGCCTGCTCCTTGGCCTGCTCCTTGGCCTGCTCGCTTTGCAGCTCCTTGGCCTGCTCGCTCATCTGCTGGAAATGTGCCTGCAACTGCTTCTCGGAGGAAGCAGGAAAAGCTGTTCCTGCCAGCCACTGATGAACAGGACGTGGCTTACTGGTACCGGGACAATCCCATCTTTTATGACCGGACATTAAAAGAGTACAAAGATTCAGGCAGGAAGATGGCCCTCCTGAATGAAATAGCTGCAAAACTGAGTGTTCTCTGCAACAGATTTCAACTGAAGACCTGGGTGGAGTCTATGAGGACCAGTGCAGGAAACTAGTTAAGCAGGGGCCATCCGGTATAGCCAAGCGGAATCCTACAGAGAAGGAACAATGGATATGCACCAATTTGGTTTCCTGGTGGACCATATCACCAGAATTCCGAGTCGCCAGGGCAGCAATGGTCTTGCAAAGCAGATTGCCAAGACTAAAAAGACACTCTGCGAACTGGAAGACAGCTCCACTGCAGCAGAGGAATCTGGGCCCCATGATAATTTGGATCCAGATATTTCCATGGATGCTCCTCCTTCCCAGAAATCGAAGGGCGGCCCCTACAAGAAAAAAAGAAAGGAACCTGAGCAGCATAGTGGCGTGGATGAAATTGTTGGTTTAGCAAAATCATCATCCGGAGTCCTGCAGGCAACCATGCAGCAAATGATTGCCCCTCCAAAAGATCTCAATGAAAGAAGAATCTGGGTGCTTGGTGACTTTATTGTTGCCGAGTGCATGATGCTGGATCCCGATTCCTTTGACGAGCTGCATGCCCAACTGCTATGTTTTTGCAACTAAAAAGGAAACATCCAGCGAGCAAAAATCCAGCGGCAGCAGTGGCAGCAACCCCAGCAGCAGCACCTGCAGCAGTACTTCGTTCCTCCTCCTCCTCCTCCTCCTGGGCCACATCACCAGCTGCAGTACAGCCAGCAAATGCTAAGTCCAGAGAAGAATTGGCCACCCGCATCAGTAGCTGGACCTTCCTCACTGCCTCCTTCTGGACCTCCATCAATGATATCTGAGATGCCAGGCAGTAACCACTGAATATGAGTCAGTTTCTCAACTTGTAGAAACTGCAGAACAACCCCGGCTTTTTTCAAGGCCACCCAAAACAACCCTGGCCTTTTTCAAGGCCACCAAAAACCACCCCGGCCTTTTTCAAGGCTACCAAATCCTCCCAAAAGAGCAGACCTTGTACATATATTTGTGTTAACAATCAATCAAAAAATAAAGTTCCAAAACCCTCCAAACTTTTCTCTATCTTTGTCCAAGAACTTTAAAAAGTATAATATTACTCCAAAAAAAATGCCTTTACATCAAGTAAATTTCTTTTAATAAAATTTTCATATTTCTTTAGCAAACAAAATTTCATTTAACTTAACTGTGGTGGTGTTAGGGTTAATAATTATCAGAACTGCCATAGTTTTTTCTAGGATTCTGCCATGAAAATAATAAAAATAATGAAAGTACGGCACTTCTGAACAAGAAAAAAATTATGGCACTTCTGTAAAGAAAAACTACAGCGGTTCTGAACCAAAAAAAAAAAAAAATACGGCACTTCTGAACAAGAAACAACTACGGCGGTTCTGAACCAAAAAAAAAAAATACGACACTTCTGAACGAGAAAAAACTACAGCAATTCTGAACCAAAAAAAAAAAAAAAACTTTTGTTTTTTCAGCTGGGATGGTGTTTATTTTGGGTGGGTCAGACAGGAACTAATTTTTTTTTACACAAGAAATGTACATGGTGTGCTCTTATGGGATAATTTGGTGGCCTTGAAAAAGGCCGGGGTTGTTTTGTGGTATCTTTATACCATGTCATCTTGCCATGGCACACTTCCTTCCTCTGAATTAACATAGTCGACCAAATACTGCCGTTGATTCTTGGCTACATCAGTCATAGAATGGCCTCTAGTGGGTGGTGGCATTTCATCGATTTCTCCAGCTACCCTCCAAGTTCCTGGGGTGATTACATGTGTGATTGGATCTTCCTGGTCCACCATGATATTCTGGGCAGTTGGATACCTTATTCTCATCAGATTGTGGAGGCAGCAGCATGCAATGACTATGGATTCCAATATCTTGGTTTTCTGTGGCATGGTAGTCAGGAGACACCTGAACCTTGCTGCAAGGATCCCAAATGCATTTTCCACAATTCTTCTTGCCCGGGGGAGTCGGTAATTGTATATCCTCTGCTCCTTGGTCATGTTTCTGAGGGGCAGTGGCTTCATCAGTCAGGTTCTCAAAGGAAAAGCATCATCTCCGACAATGAGGTAGGGAAGTGGTTGGTCACCAGGAAGAATTGGTTCAGGTGGAGGTAACCCAAGGGTCCCTTCTTCAAGTGCTTCCCTCAGGACTGTCGTGCTAAAAACTCCTCTGTCCGATCAAGCTCCATTAGCTCCACAGTCTACATTGAGGAACTTGTAGTCAGCATCCACAAGAGCCAAGAGTACAATGGAGTGGTATCCCTTATAGTTGTAGTACACGGAACCACCTCTGGGAGGACATTTGATGGCCACATGCTTTTCATCAATGGCTCCAACACAATGAGGAAAGTTCCATCTTGAAAAGAATAGTTTAGTGACTTGTCTCCACTCTTCTGGAGTTGTGGGGCAGGCCAGGAGATCATCGGAATACTCTGCAATTATGGCTTCACAGACATTTCGAATTATGCCGCTGATGGTGTTGTGGGCCACTCTAAAGCCATACATGAGGGACTTGTAGCTGTCTCCAGTTGCCAAATAGTGGAGGGTGATGGCTCCGAAGCTTTCCTCCAGTAGGTGTCTTCTTTGGTAATCCTAGGACCAATTTTGCCAAGGACCTCTTGGAACATGGCTGGTTCAATTCTCATAAAGTTGGTATAACTTGGGGTATCCTCGTGGAGCAGTTCATTCCATAATATCCCATCTGAGGTCTTCTCAACAGCCAGGGCCTCGCCCAAATCCTCCTCCTCCTCCTGGCTGCCAGTTTTCTTTCTTCTTCTCTCTTCCTCCTCAAGTAGTGCTGCCATACAAGCAAGTTGTATATGAAATGTATAATTGGCCTGAGAAGCTACTAGTAGCAAGGCTCTATTTCGTTGTGGTTGATGCATGTACATGGTCCTTCCTCTTCTGCAGCTGGAGACAGAATGATCAAGAGCAACAGATGCAGCCCCTATTTATATATTTTGGTAAATCTAAGGGAAAAACATCAAATTCCAGGAGAGACTCGACATGCTGTACGGGTAGCTGACGGCTACTAGTTTAAACCCACTGACTTTCCCGTCGTTATATTTTAAAATTAGAGTTACTCGTAGAAGCTGGCAGGTTACCCATAGAACCCGGCGAGTCACACGTCGGGTGATACCTCGCCCCTTTTTGCCACCAGAATCCGTCGCCAACCCCGCGAAAAAAGCTGTTGCATAACCGTTACGTAATACTACGGGTTTACTACGGGAAAACCGGCAGTGGGTGACAGGGGCTTAAACTTTAAAATGCATAGGCTCTTAACTAAACTGTGAGTGGGTGCCACAATATGCAATCATCAAATGGTAATAAAGTTGAAATTTTCATTAATTATTTATTCAGTTCAAAATATAGTCCTTACAGATTCTTTCAATATGGCCTAATAAATGCTTGACCAAAAACATAATCAATGTAGAACTCTTCTCCAGAAGCTATCCTGGCTTTTTTTACCTGTTATTATTTTTTTGCCAGCAAGCTAAAAAGAAAATTACGATCAAAGTAGTAATGTTTTGTGCCATGGCGAGTTTTACTTCTTGGAACATCCAGTAGAGGGCGCGACCAGGCACTTCCCAATATGCAACTTTCATCTAAGGATAAGTATAATGTCTATTTCTAAAGCTAAATTTGCATCACCATTTCATATTTCACTATTTTACTATTTCATATTTCTCCACTGTGACTTGCAGCTGAGTTGGGTTGACGTGGGTCAACAACCTCGCAAAAGCATCACTGGTGGGAACAACTGTATCTTGCCTATCCTGAAACAAAAAGGTACACCAGCATAATTATAAATTTATGTCCACCTCTAGGTAAAACATACATGTTTGTGGTGACTTTTTTCAGCAACATCATTTTCATGTAATACTTCTGTCATCTTTCAGCTCAGCTAAAATGCTTCCACAGCCATCGCCATAACTTTGAAGATGTTAGTTGCCCTTTGATGTATCTGTTAAATTTATTTTAATTTTTTATTGGTCACATATATATTGTTGCTTTTGTCATTGTCTTGTACACCTCCCTCGAAAAATGTTATGACCAATGCTAACACTGTGTACAGGTTCAAGTCTATGTCTGGGTCTGAAGCTTAGTCAGCTTATATGACCAGCTGCCAGAGGCAGATGTAACTTGCTATTATACTTTTGAGGGTGGTGTATGATAAAGGATAATAGGTAGTGTGTGGTTTTATTCAAATGATGTACAGCATTACACCAAACCCAATATACTAGAATGAGCCTTTCTAAAATCTCTAGGGATTCCACCCCGTTACAGAAAACAAGTTTCCATCCCGGGTGATGTGAGACAAATTTTCAACTTAAGTGTTTTCAGAAAAACACTTCGACCATTAAACCATATCATTTGCTATATAAATTATGAAAAGTTTATTTAATCGTATTTATGTTGTGTTAATAGCATGTGTTTGCGAATTTTTGAAGCCAAATAAAATTACAATAAATTTTAGTAAATTCTCTAAATACAGTACCATAATTTAATATTCATAATTCTAGGTTAGCCAACTTTACACACAAAGTTTTCACCACAGTGTGATTCAGCTAGAAAGTCTGCAATTCTTTTAGCTAGGAGCTGTTGCAAAAAACTTAATCGTGAGTGCTATAAAACAATTTTATTACTTCCTAATTTTGTTCAATTCGCTTTATTAGCTTATTAAATGCTTTCGACAGCATTAAACATGAGACACTTTTTAAGAAACTAGAATTTTATGGAATAAGAGGTAATGTTCTGCAATGGTTCAAAAGCTATTTATCTGATCGGCATATCAAAGTTAAGTATAATAATGTTTTATCTGAAAACTATGTACTATCTTATGGAACACCACAGGGGTCTGTTTTAGGGCCGTTATTGTATATTATCTTAGCAAATGACTTAGTAAAATGCCTAAAGTTTTGCACTTGTATAACATTTGCCGATGATATGACTATATTTGCTTCCGGGAATAATCTGAAATACCTGTATAAAAAAGTAAATGCTGATTTAAAACGACTAGATGATTGGTTTGCTAGTAATTCCTTGACACTCAATTTAGATAAGTCAAAATATATTATATTTAAACCAAAAAGAAAAGAAATTGATCACAATGCAATTATTCAACTTAGTGGGAAAACAATAGATAGGGTGAAAGATATTAAATTTTTAGGATTAATAATAGATGAAACATTAGATTGGAACCTACAAGTAAAAAGTGTATTGACAAAAATGATTGCTGGGAATTACAGCCTTAACATGACAAAAAATATCCTCCCATCAAGTACTAAATTATTGATATATTTTGCAAATGTTCATAGCCATTTAATATATGCCTTAAGTGTTTGGGGACCAATGTTGAAATTAGGAGAATTAAATAAAATTAGGAAACAGCAGAACAAATCAGTTAGGTTAATATTTAATGTAAGTAATAGAACAAGATTATCGGAGTATTATAGGAAAGGAAACATGTTGGTTGTCCAAGATTTGATTAAATTGTCCCTGTTGAAAATTTCTTATAAGTTTATTAATGGAACATTACCTCTGAGAATTGCCAATCTTTTTGATATCGCTAATCACAACTATAACACAAGAAATAGAAATAATATGAGAGCACCCCACCATACTATAGTTCAATACAATAGATGTTATTTAGCTCAAGCTCCACATTTATGGCTTCATCTCACTGATCAATTGAAAGAAATAGGTAACATAAAGACATTTGCAAAAAATTATATAAAAATCACGACAACTAGTTATTAATGTGGTAAATTGCTTTGGGCTGAAAAAACCTGGTACACATTTATAGCAATTTACTGACCTACTTACAAAACACATAACCTAGGATGGAACAAAACTGTTGCAACATACTATATATTGCAGTGAAATATGATGGAAATGGGATTTAATTTAGAAAAATAACCCTGGATCCACCCCTGTAATTGATCAATCTAAATTAAGGGAAGCAACTTTATCATTGGTCAATATTTATCTAATATAAACACAAAGGAAAACTTCCTGGAATACCTTTAATCTCCATATATTGATATACCACCTCTTTCACAATTAGATAAGCAATTCTTTTTATACGAACAGTACATTGAATCTGGCATCTATTCATCATCGTTTGCAAGGTAAGTCTTATTGAATATATCAATTGGTAAATATGATACAGAAATTCTGATTCCCTGTTTAACTTTATGTGTATTTATGAATATGGTGCAGGTCAATCAATCAATCTGTCTATCTATCTATCTATCTATCTATGAAAAAAAAATCAAGTAAGAAAAAATAATTAAGTTAAGAAATTTTATTTGTTAAAGAAAACCATTAAAGTGAACTTTTTTATACATGAGAAAAGACAGATTTTTATTGAGTAAATTTGGCTGTGATATATGACCTCTGAAGGTGGACTAAGGTTGATAAACTAAAATCCCACTACAGTTCAAACTGTTACGGAGCACCTAAGAGGACATGGGGGAAAAATCATGCAAGTGCTCTGTAAACTGTGCATATTTTGTCAAAACAATAACATTGAAGATAAAATATTTTTGAAACTGATTTTGTAAAATTATTTGCCCGTGACTCATTATTAGGCCTGAAATAAATTTGTGTCTTGTGAACTGTATATGAACATTGTTATCAAACATATTTAAACTTTCTGTTTTTTCTTCAGTTCTACAATGATGCTTCTTCATCACTTGCATCATCAGTGGTTCTTGTCCTTGGTTATCGTCTTGGTTGCCATGCCAACTAGCAGCTTCTCATCATCATGTTGCAAGACTTCAGAAACCATCATTGACTGCACTAGTTGCAAGCTGACATCCCTACCCATGCATCTGCTCAATAACAGAACAACTGATTTACTTCTTGGTGACAATAACATCCCATCAATCCCTAATGGTAGTCTGGCCAATCTGACATCTTTGAGAAGGCTTGTGTTGACAAATAACCCTCTGCAAAATGTAAACACCCTGAGCTTCAAGGGTAAGTAGATATGAAGTTGAAACCTATGACTCTAAAAAGGTATCATCTCATATACATATACTTATGGAATCAAAGGAGTCCAGCATTGGTGGATACAGGGGGGGGGGAAGGGTGTTTTTTTTGCAATAAAGAATTCCATTGAATAATAAACAGATCATAGGTCTTTTATGTCAAGACATCTGGTGCTGGTGCACAGGAATCCAATTGTGCATTTTTGGAAGATATCATGGAAATGGGACAAATGGTAGCCTAAACCCAGGTAAAATGTAACACTAATAAGAGGTTTTGACCCAGGGCATTTTATATCTTCATCTCATGGTGATTAGCAGCCTAGATTTGAAGTTAAGACACATTTTAGTGGGAAAAAATGCACTTGCGAAATCACAAACTGATGTACAACTGTATAAGAAATGAAGCGATGCAAGGGTAACTTAAAACTAATTTTTGACAGTTACAGACAAATATGTGGTAGAAGCATGTCCAACTACCTGAGTGAATTATTTGTTAAAAGCATCAACATTTGCAAAGAATGACATTTAAAGCAGGGAAATTTTCACTGGGTGAGATAAACCCTACCCCTTTGTTTTTGAATGGATGAGTTCCCTAAGCCTCCTCCTATGAGGAAACCCTGGTATACAGGCCTGTTAATTGCCATGTAAATATTGCACTATGTTCAAAATGACGGAAACCATTCCCTAAACTTAAGCTCAATTTCAAATGACTGTCAATCACAAGCTGTTTATCTAAAATGTCTCAGTAACTCAAAATTATTTTCTTATAGATCCTTTACTGTGCCTAGCTTGATGTATTTTTATCACAAAATTCATCTCACTAGCTGAACTCGTTACATGTGCAAGAAATTGTATGTCAGAATAGTTAAACGGATTTTTTACTTACCAGTCATCAGCAATATGAGATATGATGTGCTGCAGTATGCACTAAAATAGGACTTCCTCTTCCCAAGTGCTTCATTGTATGTATTTTTCCTTAATCTTCAAATGGCTACCAATCACCACCAGATGAAGATACCAGATATCTCAATTTTTTCCTTTTGTTCAGATCTATCAATAAGCCAATTAAGTTACATGCTTTCTGCCAAAAATGCACAATTCTAATTGGATTAGGAGCTATGCCACATCACAATATGCAGACAGTAATATGGAACAAAATATTATAATGCATTTCTTAGTTTGTTCATACTAGAATCCTGTTTTTTATGTATCTTTTTTTACATGAGTCAGTTATGATACCAAGGTAATTAAATCAATTCACAAACTCTTTCTCTGCACCCTGAATGGTTATCTTTCTGCTTATCATGCTCCTTTCTACAAAGCCCCTAAGCAAACATAACAGTAAAATTAATTATTTTTTCATTTACTAGCGATCATTGCGTTTTCTCATTCCCCCACAATCTTATCGCATTTCCTCGCCTTTTTATCACCAATCATATCGCATTCTATTGTGATCATCTAGTAAATCTGTTTCCTCACAATCACTTTCCCTTGCAAGGTTATGATGAGGAAGCATGATCATTAAGAGAGTACGCTATTTTTTTTGCTGGGGAATGCAGTCCAATTGCGGAGAACAAATTCATTTTTCGAGGGAATGCGTTCTTTTTGTGAGGAAATCCAAATTTTTGCGAGAGAATGCCGATTTTTATAAGGGAACGCAAATTTTAATGAGGGATCGTGAATAACTAGCATTTTTCTTAATTTCTAATGTCTGCTAAGGGACATTCTGCACTGAGATTTTATTTTTATTTGTAATGGTAAATCTAACTATATGAAGCCCCTAAGCAGACATCTCTCACTATCTTTCACGTTCCTCAGGATCTTTTGTGTTCAATGAAAGTATGCATTCCCTCTGAAAAATAATGTGTTCCCACTCAAAAAGAATGTGTTCCCTCAAAATGATCATGTTGCCTCATGAGAACGTTGTTCCATTGTGAGGATTGCATTCCCCATGAAGTTTTGTGTTCCCTTACAATAATTTTACTTCCTCTTATGATAATTTTGTGAGGGAATGTTTATTAGGAGGGAACGGGATCATTGCAAAAGTTTGGGATCTTCGCAAGGGAACGCAAAACTTCACGAAATAACACCACATGATTGCATGAGCATGAATATCTTGACTGAGTCTGCACAGGGGCTCTGCATATTTATATCAAGAAGTTTTAAAAGGTGCCTAAAATTTAACTTGCACTTTCGTAGAGTCATGTGTAAGAATATACCCTCAAATACTAATTTTGAGAATCCTAGGTTAATTTGTGAAGATTGAAGGAGTAGCTTATTACATATGCATGATGTTACATCAGGAACTACTTTCCCTGACCAGGGGTCAAGTGCCTGGGAATCACTGAGGTGTGACCAAGATGCAAGGATGCTGCAGACTAGCAACAAAACTCTCTTGTTGTTATTGGCTGGTGGCTGCTTACAGGAATCATTGGATATCCTGATGTGACATCACTGGCTCACTAGAAGGCACTGTGGCATGACCAACAGTTTAAGTAGGAGAATAACTCTAAATATTAATTTTTTAGGGTTTTACAATGAAACAATGGCAGTGTGATTAGTGAAAGTTTGTTTGCAACATATATTCTAACACTTAGCAGCTAAAACGAAATTTAAAAAAAACCAATTTTTGGCCATCTTTAAGAATTGTGTCATGACTTTTTTTAAAGGATCGTGCAACTTTAGGCAGCCCCTTCCTTAAATCCTGGATCCGCCTATGTCCAAAAGCAACATTTATCATTATGTAGATAGGACGAGTTAACAACAAGCTTCTATAGTATTGGGTTGTTTTATGATCTGACTTAAATATGTAGGCCTAATGGAAAAAAACATGAACGTTTGATCCCTGTCTCACAAAACTTTCACTTCATCTTTTGATGTAGACATTGGATGTAATTCTGTCCTTTTCAGGCTTGACTTCACTGGAACATCTTGAGATTGGAATTATCGATGGGGTTCATCAATCCTCTATTCTACCAGATGCATTCACCAGCATCAGTAATATCACCAGCTTATATCTTTATTTCTTTTATCCGAATCAATTGCCTCCAGATATCCTGAGGCCTCTGAAGCAAATTGAGAAACTGAAACTTCGCATAACACTAGACTCAGCATTTGGGGAGGAGTTCAAGGCATTAAAACGACTGAAATCACTACATGCTGACTGTCCAAGCCCACCCAGACTAGAATTCATGACCAGGAAGACATTTGCAGGAATATCTCACATTGAAGAACTGCACGTGACACGTTGCTCAGCAACCATGGACCCTGATGCTTTAACTGACTTCACGCAATTATCAAAACTCATTTTGCCATGTACTTCGAAATTAACAATGATGCAAGTGACAGATGCTGTTAAAAACATGAAAAGCGCCTTGATACAGACTCTTCTGATTGATGGTAGCCATGGCAGAGATGACATTCAAACCAGGTCACCGGAGCAATCCCTTGCTCTCTTTAAATGCAGAATTATTTAATTCTACCAATTTTGCCAACATCACACATTTATCGTTGAAGAATACAGCCATAGTGGCAATCAATCCAAATTTCATTTACAATCTGCCAAAATTGAAATACATAAGTCTTGGATTTAACACCATTCTTACATCAGATGGCACGCTGGATTTGTTTGGTTTGTATGATTGGTTGGATTACATGTCAAACAAACTGCGTCTTGAAACTATTGACATCAGCTACATACCATTTGCAGCTAATAGAAATATTTTCAAAGAGATGTATTGTGCATCTATGAGGGAGACTTCTGAATATTTCATGAAGCCACCAGCAATCATCACCCCACCAACAAACATCACATACAACAGAAAAATAATTCATTATGATGGCAACGCGGGTGACATCTTAGTTCGGAATGTATCTCCATCACTCTTCTACCTTTATGCAAATCATTTAAATGTGTTGACTGTCAGACGAAAATATCGTTCATTTAATTTCAATGAAGACAACAATTTTCTGTACTTAGACTTCTCGCACTTCCAAATTTCCATTTTTCCAAAGATATATGGCTTCAACAAAATGCAAGGGGTTGATTTGAGTTACACGAATCTTGAAACTTGGGACAAAGACCAGCTGAAACTCATGCCTCAGTTGAAATATTTAAATTTAGCGCACAATAGAATTGATCAAGGGCACTTGGCTGAAATGTTGGCTCATGGACAGCAGTTACAATGGTTAGATCTTAGCTACGGTACACAACACTTCATATGCCTTAGTTGTGACGTCACCAATAGATGAGAAGAAAGGTCAGTCTCCTTCTAAGCAGACCAAGGGGGTATGCTCGCTTACAGGAAGTTGAACACTACCATGCCTTTGTTTCATATGAACACACAGAAGATTATGACTGGGTTGAAAATGAACTGATCTCTGTTGCAGAGGAAGAATGGGGATTTAGGCTGTGTATTGGACAGAGAGACTTTGAACCTGGTAAACCGGTAACTGAAAACATCGTAGATGCCATTGACAACAGCCGCAAAACCATACTAGTCATCACGCCAGCTTTTGTTGCCAGTACGTGGTGTGATTTTGAAATGCAGATGGCCCTGACAAAAGGCAGGGATCACTTAATTATCATCTACAAGGAAGAAGTAACGGTTGATGCAATGTCTAAGACACTAAGAGCACTCATGAGGTCTCTCAATTACATTGAATATTCTGAACAGGCTAAAGAAATTTTCTGGCAAAGGCTCCATGCCAGTCTAACCTGATTAAATAATAATTTTTATCACAGCATACCTATTTAACATATCTTGTAAAATGTATCTATTGCATTGCAATTCATTAATTTTATTTGATAAGGAAGTATATATATATTTTAAATGCTTTATTTGCCTTTCATGTACCAGTGTTTTTATTATAAACGTTTGCTATGTATATACGAAACTGTTGCTATTATTGTTGCTAATAAAACAATAAAAGGAAATAATATGACATTTTTCGAGCAACGCCCTAATATCTCTGAAAGTTTTGCTATGGCCTGTGGAGAAACTAGCTTTTGCATGATTAATAAAAAGGAAAATGTCAAGTCAACTTTATTACATATTATCATATTATTTTCACCGAATAATACTGATGTTTGGCTGTTATAATTATTAAAAACACTTCTCTGCAATTAAGAAAGAACATTTTACAAGGTTTTTTTTTAACATGTTTTCAACAAAGCTCTTTCAGATAGGGGTGGATCCCATGAAATTTTGTAAAACATAGCCAAGATATGGCAATGTGACTATCGTAAAGGCGCGACTAGGCCATACATAATCAGATAAGTATTATCAGACAAAATTTTGTTGGGTAGGCCGAAGTGCATTTGTGTTCGAGTTCGGCCCAGATCAATAAACAAGTGTCAAGCCACCCACCCCTTTTGCACTTCATTCGCTGAAGGTTTAAATTATTTCAGAATCTCACATCCACCATCACAGAGATTTATTATTTTTTTTATATATTTATTTTCTGTGTCCCTTTTGTATTACTTTTCCCCTCTTTTGGGGGGATGCTGGTGGAGGGGGGGGGGGAGGATGAAGCTCCCCCCCCCCCAGATCCATTCCTGCTCTCAAATAGATAAGTAGATGAAGCTTATTGCATATTGGTTATAAAACCCTTAATTGAATTTTCCCAGGTTAATGTCTTTGGAAAGCAGCCACAGAAGCTTAGTGAATATACAAACTGTTGCAATACAATATAAAATTACACTAGTGAATGTAAAACAAGACAAATGGGTCTGCTATCGGGTAATAGAATTGATCTTGACATAAACAAATGGTAAAAGTAAACCAACAGTAGAGGAGATGAAATATGTGTTTTATGTGGTCTCTGGAATTTCTCAAATGAAAGATACTGATCAGTCCATATCCCCCCCCCCCACCCTGTCTGTCTTAAGAGTTGCAGGCCAGATAACACCTTCACAACACAACTTTCATTCTATATATTTGTATTTTTGTCATTTAATATAGGATTAAAATTTTCTAAATTTTTCAGTATAGGGAATAAACCAATCTTTCCACAGCATGGATAAATCTCCCACTTCATGTACCGATGGGTTTGTGCTAGTGTATTAATATTCATGTACTGTGGCACTGCAGGACATTATACAAAAATCCACAATGATTTGCCAATTTGTTATGGATGAAAAAAAATGAAAAAAGCTCAGCTGCGATAAAACCAACATGACAAAAAAAAAGAAAGGCGATCTTAAAAAAAGTTTTATGTACATGAGAATGTAACAAATATAATCAATATTATACAAGATTACACATTTTATGCTGCAGGTTAGAAATATACAAAGCTTTTATGTTCATGTGTAGAAGTAATTATTGAAATGAAAATGTAACATTACAAAATATTATGGACACTACAACAGATCAAATGCATTTTTAGTCATAGTTCTTGTAATATTGCTGCAGGCACCATGACATCAAGACTCATTATGTTTCATTTTAAAATTTAAACACGAGTTGTTGAGGAGACACCCTTTCACTGTAAAATACAGTTGAAATACATTATTAAAAAATGTATTGCATTTGATTGTAATCATTACTGAAGAATATAACATAGCTTTAACAATTTTTCGGCAGTAAAAGTTTCAAATAAAGTCAAAAAGTTTCCATATCCTCATTAGTACCACCACCTCACAAATAAATGAACTGGCTCGATCTGCTTTTGACATTAATTGGCTGATCTAAGGTCTCAGAGATGTCTGTGTGTATAAAACAAAATTGCATATCTGCTAATAGGATGTTAAAGTTCTCTCTTGTAATTGGTTAAAAATCTTCGAAGTAATATTACTATATTATAGATTTAATTTAGAATTCAACCAACTTTGTTGAACCAGTCGTGAGTGTCACTTTCTGTGTTAGATTTAGTATCCTGATTCTTTTGCATTAGTGCTTTTATATCTGTTGGTTTAGGATTTGATGAACTGTCATTAGTTGATAGATTTTCTTCTGTAGCTTTGTTACTATCTTCTTTAGCATCAGTGGTATCACCAGCATTATTTGCATGCTCAGCATCAGTTTTAGGTCCATCAGTATTACCATTGAATTTATCAGCCAAGTCTTCTACATTTAATTGTGGTTGTTGGTTCTGTGATGCAGTTGCTGAAACTGTGCTTTGTTGTCTCGATGACATCACCATTGTCGACTGTCGAGAAACATACTCGTGGCTGCAATGGAATAGAAATGGAATACAGAGGTATTATCTCTATGGTTACTATCATGAGCAGGTTTACCCAGCATCTCTAACCGATCGGCTACAAAGGATATCCCTTGTAGCCAAATGCTAGGAGATGGGGTTATTGCTGCTCCCTGGGCTCTTGTTTATATGAAGGAACAGCATGGAAACAATTTCAAACTGACAAGTCATTATCAGTCATTATGGAAACTCATTCCAAACTCGATGTCACTGCTTGTTCAATCAAACTGACTACACTTAGTCCGTGCAACCCGCCACAGCTGACAAAGTAAGTAGTACAAGCTGGTTCATGGGCAGGGGGCATTTTGTCCGACTTGCTGCAATAGCTTCCGGCCTACTCAACAATTATTTGGGCAAACACCAAACTTAGAGATTAGTCAGAGCTTTTTATAACTGTATGACATCACATCAACACTTCCATACATCTCATGTGTGAAATTTAGTCAGTATACTCTATAATGCACCGACAGACAATATAGGCTGACAAAAAATTAGTGATCAAACAAAGAACCTCTTGTATATATGAGAACACTCTCACAAAATTCCAAGCTGTTTCTTTTTATAAGAGTAATTTTTTGATACATACTCTTCTCGAAGTAATGCCAGTAACAGTGCTTTGTAATTTCCTTGAGATTTTCCAGCCACAATTTCTTCCAATTCTTTGCCATATTTTTCTTCATATGCTTCTTTGATGTCAATTAGGTCGATCTGAAAATTATAAACAATCTATCAACATTTAGGCATACACACAATATAATCATTATTTGGAAAATGTGCAGACTAAATACAAGTCTATTAAGGTCATCTCCCTAATACATCGACTATATTTCTTCTCATTCTATATTTACTAGAATACATGATTTCACTATCAAGCTACTTATAAATAACTAAAGATCTTAGTGGAGAGTTTTAACTAATGAAATAACTTTACTTTATACCTCCGCTCGGGGAACTATTGCTCGAACCAGCATAGTGTCATCAACAGCAATGCCAGTCATTGCTGAATGAGCTCTTTTGGCCATGAATGAAGAAGGATCAAGCATAGCTTTGACTGAAAACAAAAAAGAGTTTTGTTAGCTTGTCACACAGAATAATTTATTATATGACTAAACTTCAAAATGCATAGGCTTATACTGCAATCATCAAATGGTGATAAAGTTGAAATTTTATTCATTATTTAATTTTGTTTGAAATGTAGTCCCAACAGATTCTTTCAATATGGCCTAATAAATGCTTGACCAAAAACATAAGACTTATTACCTAAGTCAATGTAGAATGCTTCTCCAGAGGCTATCCTGGCTTTTTTGATACCTGTTATTATTGTTTGGCCAGCAAGCTGAAAAGATAATTAGGATCAAAGTAGTTATGTTTTGTGCTATGCAGGCCGTTTTCTTCCGAAAGGCGGCACTACGATCCGGTGCAAAGCACCGGCCTATCTAATAACCAATTTACAGCTCCCCTGAAATCTGGGAGGGAAATGCTTCCGCGTGTCGTCTGCACACAAAGTAGTGCGATTACCCCCTTTATTTCTTTTCCACGAAGCCACTCGCTGTGAAACTAGTTCAGACACTTTTTTTTGCCTTGAACTCTACTCACGTTATGAAATTGAACAACTTTACCGTGGAATTCCACCAACTGCAGAATGTACTTCTTTCTTGAATATCACTGAAGAAGCGAGTAAACGGTGTTGCGGCTTATTCAACAATCCTTTTTTTACCTTATCCCTTGATGCTTTGAGTGAGTTCAAAGAAAGACCGGAGCTACGCACCGGACAAGCGCCATCTTTCAGCAGAAAGCGATGGCGAGTTTTACGTCTCGGAACATTCTATAGAGGGCGCGACCAGCACTTCCCAATATGTAACTTTCATCTAAGGATAAGTATCATGTCTTTCCAAAGCTTAATTTGGATCACCATTTTATATTTCACTGTCTTACCTTTTCATATTCCTCCACTGTGACTTGCAGCTGAGTTGGGTTGACGTGGGTCAACAACCTGGCAAAAGCATCACTGGTGGGAACAACTGTATATTGCCTATCCTGAAACAAAAAGGTACACCAGCGTAATTATATTATAAATTTATGCCCACCTCTAGGTTATACATTGTTTGTGGTGACTTTTTTCAGCAAAATGTTCATTTAATACTTCTGTCTGCTTTTAAGCTCAGCTAATATGCTTTCACAGCCATCGCCAAAACTTTTAAGATGTTAGCAGCCCTTTGGCATGATCTACATCTGTTAAATTTTTAGTTTTTTTTTATTTGTCATATATATATATCATAGCATTTTTCATTGTCTAGCTGCCAGAGGCAGACATAAAGTGCTATTATATTTTTGAGGGTGGTGTATGATAAAGGATAATAGGTAGTGGGTGGTCTTATTCAAATAACAAATGATGTACAGCATTACATCAAACCCACTATACTAGGGGACCTGTTGAAGCTTTCTAAAATCTCTAGGGACTACACAACCCATTACAGAAAACAACAGTTTTGAAAAACACTTTGATCACTAAACCATATCATTTGCTAAATTATGAAAAGTTTATTTAATCTCATTTATGTTGTGGTAAGAGCATGAGTTTGCGAATTTTTAATGCCAAATAAAATTACAATAAATTTTAAAAAATTCTACAAAACAGTACCATAAATTAATATTCAAAATTCTAGGTTAGCAAACTCAACACATTTGTTTTCAACACAGTGTGATTCAACTAGAAAGTCTGCAATTCGTTTAGCTAGGAGCTGTTGCAAAAACCTTAATTGTGAGTGCTATAAAACAATTTTATTACCTTCTAATTTTGTTGTGTAATTTTTTCAATTCACTTTATTAGCTTATAAAATATGAATGTAAATTCCATGAAAAATCACTTTGAGACAGCAAGTGTTACACATGATTTATTTTTAGAGAAGTATATTGCCTACATTTATGACTAGAGTGATTGTGACTGAAAAATTGGTATTAATCTTGTTTACAAAAGTGAATTTTTGAAAATGCCCTTTGGGCTGAAAAAACCTATGAATCAATTGGTCTATTACACATTTATAGCAATTTACTGCCCTACTTACAAAACACATGACCTACGATGGAACAAAACTGTTGCAATATACTATAAATTGCAGTGAAATATGATGGAAATGGGATTTAATTTAGAAAAATAACCATGGATCCACCCCTGTAATTGATCAATCTATATTAAGGGAAGCAAATTTATCATAGATCAATATTTATCTAATATTAAGTGACACAAATCAGTCCCAGGCACAAAGGAAAACTTCCTGGAATACCTTTCATCTCCATATATTGATATACCACCTCTTTCACAATTAGATAAGCAATTCTTCTTATACGAACAGTACATTGAATCTGGCATCTATTCATCAAGGTAAGTCTTATTGAATATATCAATGGGTAAATATGATACAGAATTTGTCATTAACAAAAAAGAAAATGGTCATTTTTTTCCATGGTATGTTCTGATTCACTGTTTTAACTTTCAGTGTATTTATGCATATGGTGCTGGTCAATCAATCAATCTGTCTATCTGTCTATATATCTATCTATCTATCCATCAATCTATCAATCTATCAATCTATCAATCTATCTATCTATCTATCTATCCATCTATGAAAAAAATTAAGTAAGAAAAAAGAAATAAGTTAACAAATTTTGTTTGTTAAAGAAAACCAAGAAACTGAACTTAAAAAAATTAAATACATAAGAGAAGGCAGAGATATTTATTGAGTAAATTTGGCTGGCTGCGATATGACTTCTGAAGGTGGAATAACGTTGATAAACTAAAATCTCAAACTGTGCATATTGTGTCAAAACAATAACATTGAAGATAAAATATTTTGGACAGTGATTTTGTAAAATATTTGCCGGTGACTCGTTATTACGCCTGAAATAAATTTGTGTCTTGTGTACTGTATATGAACATTGTTATCAAACTTATTTTCAACTTTCTGGTTTTTTTTTAGATCTACAATGATGCTTCTTCATCACTTGCATCATCAGTGGTTCTTGTCCTTGATTATCTTCTTGGTTGCCATGCCAACCAGCAGCTTCTCATCATCATTTTACAAGACTTCAGAAACCATCATTGAATGCACTGGTTGCAAGCTGACATCCCTACCCGTGCATCTGCTCAATAACAGAACAACTGATTTACTTCTTGCATCCCATTAATCCCTAATGGTAGTCTGGCCAATCTGACATCTTTGAGAAGGCTTGTGTTGACAAATAACCCTCTGCAAAATGTAAACACCCTGAGCTTCAAGGGTAAGTAGATATGAAGTTGAAACCTATGACTACAAAAAGGTATCATCTCATAGACATATTTTATGGAATCAATGGGGTCCAGCATTGGCGGATCCAGGGGGCAGGGGTGTTTTTTTTTTTTCAATAAAGAATTCCGTTGAATAATTAATAGATCATAGGTCTTTTATGTCAAGACATCTGGTGCTGGTGCACAGGAATCCAATTGTGCATTTTTGGAAGAAATCATGGAAGTGTGGGACATATGGTAGCCTAAACCCAGGTAAAATGTAACACTAATAAGAGGTTTTGACCCAGGGCATTTCATATCTTCATCTCATGGTGATTAGCAGCCCAGTTTTGAAGTTTAGACACATTTTATTGGGAAAAATGCACTTGCGAAATCACAAACTGATGTACAACTGTATAAGAAATGAACGGATGCAAGGGTAACTTAAAACTATTTTTTGACAGTTACAGACAAATATGTGGTAGAAGCATGTCCAACTACCTGAGTGAATTATGTGTTAAAAGCATCAACATTTGCAAAGAATGACATTTAAAGCAGGGAAATTTTCACTAGGTGAGATAAACCCTACCCCTTTGTTTTTGAATGGATGAGTTCCCCACGCCTCCTCCTATGAGGAAACCCTGGTATACAGGCCTGTTAATTGCCATGTAAATATTGCACTATGTTCAAAATGACGGAAACCATTCCCTAAACTTAAGCTCAATTTCGAAATGACTGTCAATCACAAGCTGTTTATCTAAAATGTCCCAGTAACTCAAAATAATTTTCTTATAGATCCTTTACTGTGCCTAGTTTGATGTATTTTTATCACAAAATTCATCTCACTTGCTAAACTCGTTACATGTGCAAGGAATTGTATGTCAGAATAGTCAAACTGATTTTTTACTTAAAATTTCTACCAGTCATCAGCAATATGAGATATGAAGTGCTGCTGTATGCACTAAAATAGGACTTCCTCTTCCCAAGTGCTTCATTGTATGTATTTTTCCTTAATCTTTAAATGGCTACCAATCACCACCAGATGAAGATATGAAATGCCCAGATATCTCAATTTTTTTCTTTTGTTCAGATCTATCAATAAGCCAATTAAGTTTCATGCTTTCTTCCAAAAATGCACAATTCTACTTGGATTAGGAGCTGTGCCACATCACAATATGCAGACAGTAATATGGAACAAAATATTTTAATGCATTGCTCAGTTTGTTTATACTAGAATCCTGTTTTTTGTGTATCTTTTTACATGAGTCAGTTATGATACCAAGGTAATTAAATCAATTCACAAAGTCTTTCTCTGCACCCTGAATGGTTATCTTTCTGCTTATCATGCTCCTTTCTACAAAGCCCCTAAGCAAACATAACAGTAAAATTAATTATTTTTTCATTTACTAGCGATCATTGCGTTTTCTCATTCCCCCACAATCTTATCGCATTTCCTCGCCTTTGTATCACCAATCATATCGCATTCTATTGTGATCATCGAGTAAATCTGTTTCCTCACAATCACTTTCCCTTGCAAGGTTATGATGAGGAAGCACGATCATTAAGAGAGTATGCTTTTTTTTGCTGGGGAATGCAGTCTAATTGCAGAGAACAAATTCATTTTTCGAGGGAATTCGTTCTTTTTGTGAGGAAATCCAAATTTTTGCGAGAGAATGCCGATTTTTATAAGGGAACGCAAATTTTAATGAGGGATCGTGAATAACTAGAATTTTTTCTATTTATAATGTCCGCTGGGGGACATTCCGCACTGAGATTTTATTTTTATTTGTAATGGTAAATGTAACTATATGAAGCCCTAAGCAGACATCTCTCACTATCTTTCACGTTCTTCAGGATCATTTGTGTTACCTCACGAAAGTATGCATTCCCTCTGGAAAATAATGTGTTCCCACTCAAAAAGAATGTGTTCCCTCACAATGATCATGTTGCCTCATGAAGACGGTGTTCCCTTGTGAGGATTGCATTCCCCCATGAAGTTTTGCGTTCCCTTACAATAATTTTGCTTCCTCTTATGATAATTTTGTGAGGGAAAATGTTTATTAGGAGGGAACGGGATCATTGCAAACGAACGGGATCTTCGCAAGGGAACACAAAACTTCACGAAATAACACAACATGATTGCATGAGAATAAATATCTTGACTGAGTCTGCACAGGGGCTCTACATATTTATACCAAGAAGTTTTAAAAGGTGCCCTAAAATTTAACTTGCACTTTCGTATAGTCATGTGAAAGAATATACCCTAAAATACTAATTTTAAGAATCCTAGGTTAATTTGTGAAGATTTAAGAAGTAGCTTATTACATATGCATGATGTTACATCAGGAACTAATTTCCCTGACCAGGGGTCAAGTGCCTGGGAATCACTGAGGTGTGATCAAGATGCAAGGATGCTGCACACTAGCATCAAAACTCTCTTGTTGTTTATTGGCTGGTGGCTGCTTACAGGAATCATTGGATATCCTGATGTGACATCACTGGCTCACTAGAAGGCACTGTGGCATGTCCAAAAATTTAAGTAGGAGAATAACTATAAATATGATTTTTTTTGGGTTTTACAATGAAACAATGGCAGTGTGATTAGTGAAAGTTTGCAAGATATATTCTAACACTTAGCAGCTGAAACGAAATAAAAAAAAATAAATTTTAGGCCATCTTTAAGAATGTGTCATGCATGACTAATTTTTTTACAGGATCGTGCAACTTTGGGCAGCCGCTTTCTAAAATCCTGGATCCGCCTATGTCCAAAAGCAACATTTATCATTATGACAGTAGATACCTCAAGCTTCTATAGTATTGGGTTGTTTTATGATCTGACTTAAATATGTAGGCCTAATGGAAAGAAAAAAACGCAGAGTGAACGTTTGATCCCTGTCTCACAAAACTTTCACTTCATCTTTTGATGTAGACATTGGATGTTATTCTGTCCATTTCAGGCTTGACTTCACTGGAACATCTTGAGATTGGAATTATCGATGGGGTTCATCAATCCGCTATTCTACCAGATGCATTCACCAGCATCAGTAATATCACCAGCTTATATCTTTATTTCTTTTATCCGAATCAATTGCCTCCAGATATCCTGAGGCCTCTGAAGCAAATTGAGAAACTGAAACTCCGCATAACACTAGACTCAGCATTTGGGGAGGAGTTCAAGGCATTAAAAAGACTGAAATCACTACATGCTTACTGTCCAAGCCCACCCAGACTAGAATTCATGACCAGGAAGACATTTGCAGGAATATTTCACATTGAAGATGATAACAATGATGCAAGTGACAGATGCTGTTAAAAACATGAAAAGCGCCTTGATACAGACTTTTCTGATTGATGGTAGCCATGGCAGAGATGACTTATTCAAACCAGGTCACCGGAGCAATCCCTTGCTCTCTTTAAATGCAGAATTATTTGATTCTACCAATTTTGCCAACATCACACATTTATCGTTGAAGAATACAGCCATAGTGGCAATCAATCCAAATTTCTTTTACAATCTGCCAAAATTGAAATACATAAGTCTTGGATTTAACACCATTCTTACATCAGATGGCACGCTGGATTTGTTTGGTTTGTATGATTGGTTGGATTACATGTCAAACAAACTGCGTCTTGAAACTATATCAGCTACATACCATTTGCAGCTAATAGAAATATTTTCAAAGAGATGTATTGTGCATCTATGAGGGAGACTTCCGAATATTTCATGAAGCCACCTGCAATCATCACCCCACCAACAAACATCACATACATAAGAAAAATAATTCATTATGATGGCAATGCGGGTGACATCTTAGTTCGGAATGTACCTCTATCACTCTTCTACCTTTATGCAAACCATTTAAATGAGTTGACTGACAGACGAAAATATCGTTCGGTTAATTTCAATGAAGACAACAATTTTCTGTACTAAGACTGCTCGCACTTCCAAATTTCCATTTTTCCAAAGATATACGGCTTCAACAAAATTTAAGGGGTTGATTTGAGTTACACGAACAAAGACCAGCTGAAACTCATGCCTCAGTTGAAATATTTAAATTTATCGCACAATATAATTGATCAAGGGCACTTGGCTGAAATGTTGGCTAATGGACAGCAGTTACAATGGTTAGATCTTAGCTACAACAAGTTCCGTTCCATCCAACCAGATCTTCTGACCAACATGCCTCGCATCAGCAAGGTTTCTTTTCAAGGTAATCCTCTAGTCACCACAATGTTAGATTTACAACAAAACAGTGAACTTGAGGTGTTGGATCTTTCTTATTGTGCCTTGGTCAACCTGACTGACCCCTTTCTTTGGCGTAGATGCCATTGACAACAGCCACAAAACCATACTAGTCATCACGCCAGCTTTTGTCGCCAGTACATGGTGTGATTTTGAAATGCAGATAGCCCTGACAAAAGGCAGAGATCACTTAATTATCATCTACAAGGAAGAGGTTGCGGTTGATGCAATGTCTAAGACACTAAGAGCACTCATGAGGTCTCTCAATTACATTGAATATTCTGAACAGGCTAAAGAAATTTTCTGGCAAAGGCTCCATGCCAGTCTAACCTGATTAAATAATAATTTTTATCACAGCATACCTATTTAACATATCTTGTAAAATGTATCTATTGCGTTGCAATTCACTAATTTTATTTGATAAGGAAGTATATATATTTTTTAAATGCTTTATTGGCCTTTCATGCACCAGTGTTTTTATTATAAACTTTTGCTATGTATATACAAAACTGTTGCTATTATTGTTGTTAATAAAACAATATATAAAAGGGAATAATATGACATTTTTCGAGCAATGCCCTAATATCTCCGAAAATTTGGTTATGGCCTGTGGAGAAACTAGCTTTTGCATGATTAATAAAAAGGAAAATGTCAAGTCAACTTTATTACATATTATCATATTAACATATCTCGTAAAATGTATCTAATGGGATATTATTTATAAATTTTATTCGATAAGGAGATATATATTTTTTTATTGTAATGCCTTATTTGCCTTTAATGCACCTGTGTTTTCTTGCTCGCACATTAATAAATTAAATTAAACAAGAAATTGAATTTGTGTAAAGTCAACGAATAAAGTCTCTGTTGAAGAGTTTCATAGCCTGGTGCACAAATTAGAGTTTGTGTTTGTTATTTCTTGCGTAGGGCAATATTATCCTGCCACTACTTTCGCTTATTGCAGAGGCAAAAACATCATTACTGAGGTGAAAAGTGTCAACTCTGATCTTACTAAGTTTTGTTTTGTACCAGCTCCTCATGAAGCTTCTCAAATTACATTTCAGTTTCACCAATCAGCCTGCTCGCTTGTTAAATACAAAATGTGATTTTCTTCACGTCACATTCAATTTTGACCATGCAGCTGCGGAATGATAATAAATCAGTTATGGCCTTTCAGGAAGCCACATCATTATGGGGACTGGAACCACTAAAGTATAATAAATATGCTGCAATATTGTAACTGACATTCTTACCCTTGAAAGAGCTCTGGCATCGTCTCTTGCTTTATTCCTATTGATGCTGACACCTTGTTCTCGTGGACCTCTGAGTATCTTGACCAGCAGTTTTCCAAAGTCTCCTGATGTATTCTCAAGGATGTCAGACTCTACAGAACCATGGTATCTTCTTAAGTAAGTCTCTTGCACTTCCTTTAGCTCCTGAAGAACAAATAAGAGATGCATGCTTATGTAATTAAACACCAATTTTACGAATCGATTGTCGGTTTTGAATGATCATGCATGGGACCATTATCATTTACATACTACGTAGTCTGGAAAGGAGGCTATCTTCAGCAGAATTTTTACATTTATATTATTAAGAAGTATAATTTTTGTTATTAATGCTGCTTTGATTTAGGGAAACGTCCTTTGATACCAATGGGACCCAATGATAGGTATACACTTCATTGCTGGGTTTTTGTAATTTCCAGCTTTTTATACAGTGTTTATATACATAAAAGTAAGACTGCAGTTATGGATACCTGATAAATCATGATTATTTTCTATGACAGAAATTTCAGTTATTCATCTTTTTTGTACAAACCTTGGTACTCCTGGATGCCAGTATGCCTGTAAGGATGGGTTCCACACTGGATGTAGAGGTTCCATGCATACAGTCATGCAAACAGTAGGCATCATATTCTGCAGGGGGCATCAATAAAGCAGTTGTCACCTCTTCAAATTCATCTCCTAGATTTCTGTCAAGGTCGTCAGCGAGAGACTGAAATGACAATCATTCTGAAATATTGGCTTGATTGTAAATTTTGCAATTCAATGAACATTTTGGTGCAAGGGCTTCGTGATGTTAGTGTACTTACAGAAGTAAACATCAATAAGTTTCTTCAAATATTTTATATCACTTTGGACAATGTTCTTGGCGTTGTACTCGGGAAATAAATTGTTTGTACCTAAATCTCCTTTGTGATACCATTAAGTTTAATAACCCCACTAAAATAAAGTACATAACTATTGAAATTTATGTTACCAGTCTAAATTTGTCGATATATCGATTCTTGATTGCTTGCCGTTGAGCGTTACTTCTTGTGACCAACAGATTAATCAGTGGCTCCTCGTTGGTTGTCCACAAGTCTATGGCTTTTTTGAATCGTTCCACTTCAACATCGATATTGAAAGGTTTCACTGGTTTAACAGTCCCGTTTTTCTCAGAAGACTTATTTGAATTTGTTGACTTGCTACCACGCAGCCTTGAAGCAGATTTGCTGTTGCGAGAAAGAGGGTTGTCCTTTAATGTTGATGACTTGTCATCCGCTCTTCGGCGAGTTGGTCTTTTGCCCTGCGTTGGTTTTGTTTCGTTAGCGACAGGTTTTTTGGATTCCTGAAATAGCATTTCAAAATAGTAGCAAAATTGCAATCAAAGAACTAACTACATGATCAAATACACCAAAGTCATAGTCAAATCTGAAGCCTGTCTCACTTTTAAAGACATCTCAAATTGTAAGGCTCACAATGAGAATACCACTAAACTTAAGGCCATTATGACACCTTTGGCTAGGAATACTGGGCACCATTGATAACGAGTTTCAAGTCAGTTTAAAGTACTGATTTCAGATTGCAATTGTACATACCTTTGCGGCATCATTACTCTTCCCTACAATTTGTTGCAACATCGGAGCCAAGTCTTTGTTGTAGTACTTCTCAATTTCTTGTGAAAGAGTCACATCGTAATGTTTCTTGTAGGCCCGTTTTACAGCTGGTAAGTCAACCTGTCAGGAATATATATAAGATACTAAACTAAATGTTCAATTTCCAGACTATTTAATTTAATTGTTTTATCAATTTTTATAAATATATACATTTGTAACAGTAAGTGTGGCGATCACTCTAACAATAGCCTTTCACAAAATAATAACCATAACAATGATAAAGGACAATTTTCTATGTTATCAAAGTTTCTTGAAGATTATCTTGTATGCCATCAAAGCAGATCGTGCAGGAACTTACCTCAGATCTCTGCAATAGCAGATTTATGAACTTGGGACTATCTTTGCTTAGGCTCAAATGCAGCCTTTCTGCCCAGTATTCAGGATCGTCAGAAAGACATCGACCTACAAAGTGATTCATGAATCAATTTTAGCATATTTTAATCTGTGATAAAACAATTTTAGCATATTTTAATCTATGATAAAACTACAATTTTCCACTGGGTTGGAATGCTTGACTTCTGTTGTGTTTATGTGCAGCTGAGCATAGGTAAAAATAATTGTTTCAAAACTTACCAAGCACATGAACAGTTGCTATGAAGTCTTCAGAACAATTGTCGTCTCTCATGCTATCCAGGACTGTCATGCCTCCAGTGACCTATTAGAGAGTTAAAAATTCATGATAAGTTATCGTTTACCAACATAAATCGCGTTCATGAGCCACGGGTCAACCAGTGGACCTCAGTATCATAAGGTGCGGTCTCATCAATTGGTTTCAGCTCAAACATATGCAACAATTTGCTGAGTTGTAGACAAGTGGGCACATCCAAAACATTTTTGACATCCTTACCTCAAATATTTACACAATTTTGCATGAAGATAAAATAAATTAATGATGAGGTACAGTGGAACCTTGCAATTAAGACACCCAACATCGACTTCTTATTGCATTATGATTTTAAAGACAAATTGGGGTATCATCAGCCTAGCCGCGTAGATCGTTGCAATGGTTTCTTGCAGCATTGCAGCATAATCTTTCACTTTTAAACATGGAACATCGATCACAAAAAAAAAAAAACAACAGAGAGAAAATGTTTCAGAATTAAGTCCTTCTCAACGATTCCCACGTGGAGGTCTTATTAGAATGCAATAATTTCATTATTAATTCACAGTTATATTTTTAAAACATCAATGAATAAATGTGTGCACTCACCAACACGTAATTCTGCAAAGTTTGCCTAATTTGGGCAAAACTTCTTTCATTAATTATACGCATGAATTTTCCTCTGTCACTCATAAAACGGCCTTCACCAGACTGCAATGAATCAAAAATATCTAAAATTTTATTATTTGGATAATCATAAAATATATTTCAAATTAAAAGATATGAGAAATGATTCATTTACTTCATATAATTCTTCAGCATCCTTCATTGCCCTCAGATCATCAACTCTTTCTGTCCATGGTCTGTCTTCCTGTAATTAAAGAAACATAAATAGGTCATACTTCAATGACACGGAATAAACAGTACTTAATTGAGTTGCTGTTCCAGGTCATAATGCCATCCTCACTCTTAATATTGTCTGCAATAACATCTGGCATTCTTCATCCAAGATGGCTTCCTCAATATGGCCTTCTATTGTTTTGTCAACATCTGAAAACAAGAAATGTCACTGGGCTTTATGCAGGCTACCTATTTAGAGATGAAATTTGCAAAGTTTTAAGATATAAATCAGTCTGAGTGAAAATATCAGCACAAACGTCTTTTGTATTGTTTCTTCACCCTCACTATTTCTGAATGGGATTTGGTGCTTAGAATTTGCACCAATGTGGAAGGATCATTTTCCTGGAAATATAAGAAATAAAGTTTAAAGTAATCAGTACAGTATGGGACACAATAAACTATTTTATTCATTAAAAGCAAATGACTGTGGGCTTATACATGAGGTGTTTAATTACCACAATGGCATATCTGAGTTCACTGATCTCATCTTCCTGTTTGTCCGCTAGGAGGCAGTCAAGTAGCACATGGAAGTTTTCTCCCATCACAGACTTCAGCTCCACCTTCAGGTTCTGTTGGTGATGGAACAAAAAAATACTTTGAAAACTTTCGCAACACCGAGCAAGAAACTGTTCATTGATATAACAGCAAAGGTTGTTGATGAGATATGATTACTTAGAACAGGCAGAACTGGCCAAATCAATCAAACTCAGAACCAGATCTAGACATATATCTCAATCATGAGAAAAAATTTACCTAATCAGAACCTGAAGAACGTTTTATGTTGTTTTTTTTTAGATCAAAAGTTTGACAACTATTTGGTTTTGGCTTATTTTAGCCATCTGACAGATTTCATAATCATGAAGATTCAAGATTCAAGGCTATATTGACCATATAATCGTTATTACATGTACATAATCATTATTAATAAAGGCAGATCTATATTGAAATTGGGAACTTTGAGTGCTTACCAAATCATAGAGGTCCTCGAATCTGTCTCTTGTAACGAGTCTCTGCTCATGTGTTTTCTTCACCAAGGTTCTCATAACAATGTCATCAGGTTTCGCTAGAAATAGAATTTTGAAATATGGGTTTGATTGTTCTGTAATTGAATAATGTTATTAGCCATAACTGACACATTTATGTCAGTAAATTATGTAAATAATGTTGCTCTACTTACCCATGTTCTTGACTACTTTGTACAAGAATCTGGATTCCTGGTCTGCAACAGCTTCCTGAAATGTGAAAAACAGTCATTGTGATTTTTGGGTTTGATTATCACTAATTCGAATAAAATTATTTTATTGCATCACCAAAATAATAGCTGTTAGCAGCATTACACAAGCTCATATTATTATTATTTGACATTTATAATATATACATATTCAGTGGTAGTTAGCAGACTGCTCTGAATTCAAAGGAATTAAACTTTTAGTTGTAAAGTCATGTCTAGTATTTGAAAACAAAAGATAGAATACATTAAAATATGTATTTGAAGAGGTACGATGTATAAAATGCTTTTCTATCCCTTTGCAAAAATATGCACAAATATAAAAAACATAACATACTGGCTATATGGGATGCATACTGTTAAAACGATACATATTTAGAACATAACCAATATACCATATAAATCTGGTACTCCAAACACAACAAACTATAGATTCTGTGAAAACACTGTGACAATACAAGATACATTTTAAGAATCAAAGCTCGAAGAAAGACATATTTCTAAATTAGGAAATAAGAGTAGATCTCAGACGAGTGACATCTTTTGAAGATAAAGATATATAGAGCACAGAAAAATAGTTAACACAAAATTATATGGTTGGGCACAGCTCAAGATCAGATCAAGAATTTTGGAAATAATACCAGTTATACTGGAATTTTAACATCTGATTCATCAATTTCATTATCAATATATTGTGATTTTGATCAACACCCTGTAGACCTAAAGTATATATATATATATATAAATACAAACTAGACAAATGATAGAATAAACTTTAGAACAGAAGAAATTGACTTGATATCTAATAGTTTGACAAATATTGTGTCCAGTATGGACAGTCTAAATTAACAGCTGTTTTGCAAGCCACATGAAAAGAAAACGTTAGTGTGATCAATTTCTCAAGTTGTCAGATGTATTCAGTTGATATTTTTGAAAATTTGTATGAAAACGCATCTGCATGTAATTTGCAAAATGGCTGTAGCAGAATCACTAACATAGAAAAATACGCTTGACAACTACTAAGTATTACTAAGATTTAGATAGATGTTAAAAACAGATTGGAAAATATTCACATCCTAGAAGAGTTGGTAACTAATTGAATTGAAGAAAGATTTCGAAAAGTACAATTAAAACAATAAAGTAAAATTTGAAGTGATCAGTAAATAACATTGAATTAAAAATCGAAGATGGTTAAGAACTTTTATATAAAGTAATAAACCTGAAATAATAATAATGTGAAGTATAAACAATACTTGCCATATTAAAATACACACAGTGACAGAGAATAGACACAGAGAGAATCCAGTGGTGAGAGTGGTGAGCCACATTCTAAACACAACACAAAATGATGACGTAGAACAGCACCTTAGGGTGACCTCCTCCTCTTCTTTTCTTTCCTGTTGTTCCATTCTGTACTGAAGCAGATTCTGGCTTTTCTATGGTGAGAGTATTAGGAGGTTTTTTTGGCTCTTCTCTCTTCTTCATTGTGTTATTTTTTGGGTTGTTTTTATGGGTTTGGATGACTACCAGGTTGTGAGGTCCCTTTTCTTGTTTTTTGTCTGATTTATTTTCCTTCCTAGAATATGTACTCCTTGGACTAGGCTTATTTTTGGCCTTATCCACCTTTCTGATGGGTTTTCCTTTGGGATTTTTAACTTCATTAACCTTGGTTTGTTGACTGTTTTCAGTGCTTTGACTTCTCACTGATTTTGTGTCGCTTTCTTCTTGGAAGCCACTGTCACGGGCTCTCTCGGGAGTTCCCTTTGCAGAGTTATTTACTTCACTTTGTCGTAAGATTTCATTTGCAATATCAGTGCTTGTAAGGGACTCTCCATCGGTGGTTGACATGTGTTCATCTTGTTGGCCTTTAATTTGGCCAGTTTTATCTGTTTCACCAGTTTTACCAGCATCCCCGGCTGTTTTGTGATCTTTACTTTGATAGTCATCAAACTTCCGAGATGTGGCGTCCAATTCATTTTTTTTGGTATTGAAGTCCCCGTCTTTGCCATTCTTCGATGAATTGTCCTTATCCATGTCATTCTCATGTTCATCTTCTGTATAATTTTCATAATTATCCGAATAGCTGTCGTCAGTCTGGTAACCATCGGATTCTTCACCATTATCACTCCGAGCTCTTCTTGAGTTATCTCTGATTTTTCTTGGGTTTTCACCTTGCCAGCTACCTCTCTTTTTCTAATTTGAAAGTTTTCATTGGTTAGAATTACAAGAAAACCTGATAAACAAATATTTTTTATAAAACATTTGAACAATGGTACCATGCATGAGTCAACCTTTAAGCATGCATCATCAAATTTATTAAAAAGGGGTCAGTGTAAATGGTTATGCTTATAAGTCAATATTCTAAGATTGTTTTACTTTTGTCAAAAGTGTTTGATGGGTATTAAAATATTGATGATTATTATTGATAAATCATGCAGGTTGGTGTCTACTAAAGTTTATATAAATGTGAATAATTTTTTAATAAATAGAAATTATCTTTGGACTGTTCCATTTAAAAAAGAGGGTGGGGGGTAGACCTGAAATTTTTAGACCCCCCGATATCTGATTTTTGACAGACCATCCTATCCCGCTTTTTTTAATACGTTACTATATTAAGAAAATACTGGTCAACCACCCCCCCCCCCCCTCCCGATACCTAAAAAAATCTTCAGGTCCACCCCCCCCCCCCCTTTTTAAAAATTGGAACAGCCCTTACCAGGTTATCACCCCAGTACATTTCAAACCTCTCATGTGTTTCATCCTGCACAAAAATTGTATTAGAGTGTTAGTGACAATGTTTAGTAACAGTAAAACACAAGATCTCTAATTGTATGATAACCAGAACTCACAGCATGACTTCTTATTGTGGGAAGTTTTACACCAGGTGGAGCTCTGGTGTTGAATTTAGCCTTCGGATGATCGTGGTTTTCCTGTTTGAAATCAAAGAAATTTTTAAAACCTATTTTCAAGTTTAGTCAAAATTGTATTAATTGTAAATGTATTATCAGTCAATATTGGAACCCTTTAAGTGAAATATTCGTTAAATTAATTAACATGTAATCATCAAAGCTTACAATGTATTTTTTTGTGAGCGATGTCCTTCAATTGTTTTTAAATAAGATACTTCCTGTTATGAGTAAATCTAACAATTGATAACTATTTTAGCAAGTAATTCACAATGAACCGATGAACCATTCCTAAAACATATGTAAAATAAAAAAACAACAACAAAGCACTATCACTATGGAAAATAAGGTTATTTTAAAAACTAACAGTAAATTTCCTATGTGTAATTAAATTGACAGTGCAATTTGTGTTTGAAAGGTTAGTTGTGCTTAAGTGCAGTTTTTAATGGCAACCAAAAAAGGTGCATTTCAAATGATTCGGTGTGATTGCATAGAGATGGGATCCAATCACTCTAAAATCCATATATCCCCAGCAACAATGGAAAATTGATTTTGAAAAACAGCAGTGGAGAGCAATTTGTTGTAGTGCTGAATTACATCAACATATGATCAATAAAGCTGTGGCCAAGACAACAGTGGCCTGAACAATTCCAAGCTGGAATGGTTCATTTAAATGGGTGCATATATGGTGTAAATCTAAAGTGCAGCAAAAATAGTGGTGAAAAATGACTTTGGAGTGAATTGATATTATGAGAATTGCATTGGAATTCTGGCAGCTAGCAGCATGATGTCTGAGCAGATGAAATATGTATACCCTTCTATTCCTGGCTTTGCTGTTGATGTATCGATGCTTGTATAAAGAATAGGTCTGTAGAAAAGAGATATAATATATGTACAATAGAGCATTATGTATATTCATATTATATGAGCTGTGCCACTTTTTATAGTAATCTACAGACTAATGTAATTTGCTACCAATCTATCAAGATATATCTATCAGCAAATATTACCATTAATATAGAAATAAAAATCACTAATATAGACATTAAAGTGTCTATTATTTACATTTATGCAGACCTACTAACTGATTCTGGTATGTAAATCTATTTTACTCTACTGTTAGTATCAGATGTATGCATCACTCTATATATCATATATTAAAATTAACTTATCTCAATTGCATAACAGACTTACCTCTCCCGGTTTTCTCTTCCGGTGCACCGGTCTGTCCGTTGGAGCAGAGTCGAAGTCTTTTGTTGTCTTGGACATGTTTTTCAGAACCACTTCATGTTTTTGGAAGTCGTCCTCCTATTTAAGTTAATGTTATAAGTTTACATTTGAACTGCTATCTATGGTTTCAAGTTTAATATTTACACGAATTTTAATTACAAACCATTCCTGAAGTATGAATGTGTCTTAACCTATCTTATCCTGTGGTATCTCTTATCTCTTCTCATCTCATCTCATCTCATCTCATCTCATCTCATCTTATCTTATCTTATCTTATCTTATCTTATCTTATCTTATCTTATCTCATCTTATCTTACTCACCCATGTTTGAACATTGTAAAGTGGCTTCATTGACTCCAGGTGTTTGGCAATCTTCAGATTCTGCAGGGCAATCTGTTCTTGTTGTTTGTTTCTTAATGTCCTATTGAGACTGCAATGCATTACAAAATAGACGATTCAATATTTTTGGCCACCTTAAATGTATTTATTGCAGGCAGAATTAAATTGACATGTTTAATTTTTCTCTTGTGTATAATAGCAGGAGTGGGTAACCTCATGTATTTTTTGGACCTTATGCTAATTAGGACAGGCAGGAACCATTGCAATGAGATGATGGATTAAACAGCCATCCGACTTAGGCTTGACCAGGAATTGAACTTAGGTGGTGCAAACCAAATGAAAGAAAAAACAGACAAACAACCTGCAATTTGATACCTCATTGATGCTTATTACCATATTGTTTATCTTAATCATTCCTAGGTGATTAAGCTTATTACCTTTTTGTTTGGTAGTCATTCCAGTTGTCTAACCTCCCTCTAGATTTCATGATCTGGGACAACTTTTGCAGCAGGATCTGATTATTCCGATCGATCTCTGCTTGTTTCTCCTCTTCTTTCTAAAGGAAGATTCAATTAAAAATTAACTACCTTTTTTTATTTCACTATGAAGACGGTCAGGTGCTGTTCTGCTGTCATGAACATGCCAACAGCAACAGAGAACATTATGCATTCCGCCATGGCAACCTTCCAAAATCTCAAAAACGAAAGGAGAATATATATTTTATTACGCAATTCAGAAACCCGAAATAGTAAAACAATCAAAGTTGACAATATCTGATATGTAACTCCAACACACTACCCCTGTATGTGTAAGCCCATTGTTGCCCCACACTGACTTTATTAATGAAATTTATCGACAATAACAAATTATGTCCATTACACTCAAACTTTTTCACTGAAAATTAACTACAGTAACTGTGTGTTGTACCAGAGTGAATACCATACATTAATGAGCCACCTTTAATAGGCTATTAATTACAAATACCGAACAAGCTAAATATTTTAAGAAAAATTGAAAAGAAAAAAAAATTTCCATGGCAACCTGACACAAAGCGAATGCATCTTTCAAAATGACCATCATGGAAGTTTTTGTGAATTAATCAGTTAATTTATGCTATTTAATGCAGTGCTGAAAAATTAGAGAAGTAGCGATACCCCATTTTGCCCCGTGTCTACTGAATATTTAATTCACGATACAACGTTACATCCATAATTAACCTGCAGTGTACTTCTTCAGGTAAATGGTGGCAGCAATCAACAAGGTGTATTGTCAGTTAAATATTCAGCAATTCTTCAGTTGATTTCATTAGTTGGAGTTATCCAATTGGATGAATCAGTAATAAATCCTTATATATTGAGTGTCGATCCCAATTCATTGAAAAAATAATTTTTCAAACTGTTATGTTTCTAGTGTCAGAACGAAAATCTCTTCTTTCATTGAAGGAATCTTTTCAGAAACATTTCAATATCTCGGTAACTACTCTGAAATGCATCCTAAAATCATCAGTTGCCCTGAGAACTATTGGTGTCACTCAGTTTGGTAAATCAGATTATGGAGAAGTTTACAACCAGTGACTATGTACAATTGCAGACTTCAGGAACCAAGAACTGACAAGACAACAGTTAATTATATGATTAATTGTGTCACTCTTGAAATCAAACAACTCTCCTGTGCAACACTTCATACCAAAATGAGATAAAACTGCTCTAAAGTAGGATAGAGAAATCATCGAAGTGTAAAAAATATACAGATATTGTAGACACATAGGTTTGTACATACTTACAAAGTACATATATAATATTGTGTGGCTTTACAGTGTTTAACTATATAATGTTTTATGAAGTAAAATACTTATTTGTTTACGTACACCTTTGGGCCATGGCTGCATGGTAAAACACATTCAATTACCTTTATGGATAATAATATTATTTAATAATGGGCTTACATTACCGCAGCTGAATTTGTTCCAAACTGTTTTTTTTTTTTCCAAATGTAATTCACTTCGAAATTAAGACCACTTCATTTTAACATGGATGCTCAAATAACTTCTCATGGGTGTGATTGTAGTTAATTGTATCTTTTCAATTGTACTATTGATATCAATAATATATGTGTTTAGTGAATCATTTATTTTGTGTTTGTGAAAGTGGTTATGTTTTCTGGTAGAAAATTACCTCCACCTACATGATTAATATAAATAAATTTCATACGAGATACATTTGATGTCCATGTTGCTGAGATATCTTTAATGTTATGAGTGTTATACTCGATTATTCACCACAAAATTAATATAAAGCTTCTTTGAAGACACAGCATCAGATTGAAATTCATAAACTAGATAATTGGAGAAGAAATAAATAAAACAAATACCTGTATTTGATTGAGTCTCACTGTTAGATGTGGTTGGGATTTCGGTGTTCCGTTATCCAGACCTGCTTTCATAGACTGCACCTGCAAAAATGAAGTTTTTAGCCTAAACACAGAATTCAAATTACCAGTTGGGATGGTAGCCTTGGGCACAGTATTGATGAAATAAGCTGAAAAATGTGAATCACAATCAACACAGAATGCCGATTTTCGATTTCCAGCATTGTATTGCATTAGCATAGGAATGTCAGCACAATTGTTCAGTTCCATTTAGTTATTTTTATTTCTCACATTACATGTCATTTTTATGCAGACATGAACATGTTTCACGCTTTTTAGCTACAAAAAAAAAAGACTTTTTTTTTTATTGGAAATAAAAAGATACAAACAGGAGCCATGTGATTTTTATTTCTCATCATCAATACATTTACCCCATGGGCTGTATTTACCTGCCTTTGCACAGACGCGGGATACAAACCAAAACAAAACAGAATATTATAAACACGTCATGCGACTGGCCTGCCCCTGACGTTAATTTGAACATTTAATCACAGGCCCCAGTGCAATTTCTGCCGAAAGACGGCTCTTGTCCGGTGCGTAGCACCGGTCTTTCTGATAACTCGTGCGAAGCATCAAGGGATAAAGTAAAAAATTTATCTTTGAATAAGCGTCGCAACGCCGTTATAACGCTTGTTCAGTCCCATTTATTTCGTTAGAACGCTTGTTCAGTGCTTTTCACGAAAATAGTACCTTCTGCAGTAGGTTGAATTCCACGGTAAAGTTGTTCAATTTCACAACGTTAGAGTTAAAGTCAAAAGAAATCGTCTGAATTAAATTTACAGTTAGTGGCTTCTTGGAAGAAAAGAATAAGGCGTAGTAATCGCACTACTTTGTATGCAGACGACGCGCGGAAGCATTTCCCTCCCCGATTCTGGGGGAGCGGCAAATTGGTTTATTTCCAGCCGACACACTTATAAGTTCTATTTAATTTAAATGTAAGGTTTTTTCATTCATTATCAGACAGCTCATAGCTCCTAGCCCTCTAGGACTCAATTATCTCTGTGACCATTTTTGACCAATTCCTTCAGGGTGCCTGGAAACTACGCACTAGACTGCTTCGTAAACAGCGTATAATATCCTAATTTTGCACGATTTACCCTTATTGAGCAAGTTTGAATCGAGGATCATAGGTCAAAAATGCCTGTGTTAATTGCGCGAGACATGAGAATCTGTACAAATCACTTTAGATGGCGCGAGCGGGCGACTTGTACACAAATGGTTCAATTTGTTGGGAATCGAACGTGGGTCTATCAGAGAAGTTGACCAGCACCTTTGCCACTGGAACACCAAATAGCTACCTCATATTACTTCGACACTTCCTCCACCTTGTAAATCAATATAATGTTTAATTTAATAGTGTTCAACCACGCGTGACGTAGTGGTATTTCAGGCACGGTCTCTTGAGAGTAGTCATTTGGGAAGGCTATGGCATTTGTTTTATGTAAAAATCGACAGCTCAATGGCAGATTCTGTAAACAGGTTTGATAGACAGAAAGGAAATACAGCAGTACCGACTGGCTGGCTGGCTGGCTGAGTGGCTGGCTGGCTGAGTGGCTGAGTGGGAGGCTGACTGGTTAGTGTAGCTAACAACGTTGCCATAGAACTTCACCCTTTGTGGCCTGTCCAACCCAAGAGAGTTAGGCCACGAAGAGTGAGAGAAAACCTTGTAAGATTATCACATTGAAACATTAACTAGTCAATCTAAGAAAAATATACGCTGGTAACCAAGATCTTAAAAATAGGCCTTTAGCTCACACCCTTTACATTGCTGTGGCGGAAGATAGATCTACTATTGGCTAAAGACTCATGGGTACCAAAACGTAATTCTACCCAGACACCAAAATGTGTCCATGGCAATTATAACGGGAATCATAACGTGAACAAGGATAGCTAAAAAAATCGGGCTAGTGTAATTGTAATTTCCATGCTATAACGCTATGAATTTCAGGCTATATTTGCCCTACTACCTGCATTGACTGCAGCACGCAGGTGTTGTAATCTGCTGCAGGCCTAACAACATCTGCAGGTAATTATGGCATAGATCCAGGTCAGACGTTTTACACTGGTAACTGAGTTTAACCTAACTTTAATGAAGACGTCTTTTAAGTGTTATGCTATTCCTGGATCAGCTGAATCAGCAGGGTCTGTCACCGAATACTGCTGACCCAATATAACAGCTCAGTTATGTTCTGTCAATGCTGAATGCTTGAGAGCTGATAGTGATTATTTTCAGTGAAAGCTTGACAATAAGGAATGTTATTCACTTGGAATTTACACCAATAAGCAGGATTTTTTAATTTAATTTAGTTAGGTAATTACTCTTTGGCTTCCTTCATTAATTACCAAATGATGTTTATCACTTCATTTAGTTTACATTCTCAATACATCAAGCTGCAGAAATTAGGGAAGATAAGATGGTAAAATGTATAACCATCAAAAAGATATAAGTCCACAGATCATAGGGCGATAATTGAAGATGCTGCAGGTGTGGGTGGCAGGAAAAGACGGACCCCAAAAAGCGGATCTGAAATCAGATTAATCACCAGGGGACAATGCGGGCAGTGAGAGGGCAATTGACAGATCAATAACCAATCAATTGATACGAATCTGATCGATCACATAGGACATCCTTGTTGAATTCTTAATGTGCAAAGCAGCAGACATGGTCAGCTCAATAGGACATTTAGTTGCAAAGTCACAAGTTGTATCTTGTGGCTTTTAATGAGTGGTTTCTGCTTTAGTTTGAAGCACAAGCCTGCAGCTCTAGTGTTTGATACACTGAGTATTGTTATCGATAATTTATTTCCAAGTCAATTTTATAAATGACCTGTCACAGCCCTAGATCTGCATGTAATTTACCCAGAAGACAAACAATTTCAAAATAGCCTGAAGCTGTACACTGCATGTGAAGGAAACATTTGACACCGTGCAATATTTCATTGTAATGTATTTTTCTCGGAGCTTCAAAAACTAGTCCACCAAACTGGGCAACTTGTGTCCCATTCACTATATAGCCATGAAACTAACAGTTATCACTGTTTCTTTTAACACTTTATCACACTGAAACGAAAAGTTTCAAAATAATAGCAAGTATCACTACGAAACTATCAGTTATCACAGTGAAATGGAAATACTAGTCAATATTAAATACAATGTAACAATGTGAAACTGCAAATTCTCAGTGTGAAACTACAAGTTATGGACATACAATTAATTGACTCCCTATGCTTTGCCAAGGTCAAAGACAGGTCATACACCTCTCGAAAGTACAGATTAATATTTTACGTTTAGAAACACATTGACAACTACGTACGTTACTTATTCTGGTACATATATATCGACAATTGGCCATTAAACTTCCCATGTTAATGGCTCCTATACAATATATATATATAATGACATTTTGAATATATAATGAGCAACTTGATGTATTAGTGGTTTGGTTGTTTTCGAAACCCTAGAACAGGTTAAGGTTAGATTTGATATTTGGCATTTTTCACTATAATTTGTATGAAACATGTAACATAAAGTTGGTAATTACCAAAAAGCACTGATTATCATCTCAGCATTACGTCTACCTTGTTATGGCATGCACATCAGCTGTCCCTGTTTTAGACCAGCAATAAGGTAATTGCCAGTTCCATCCCTGACACAACCTTTAACACTCCTTAACTACAGAGTGCCTAAAAATCATTTGCAAGTTGCTGTTATGCCAAATTGATTTTACTGATGAATTTTCTGATGATTTTCTGATGGCTGGTAAACAAGTGAGAGATTCCTCTGGTCCTAAGTACACAAGGGGGATTTAAGTTGGGCAGCAAGGAGATTCTGGCCAATCACTCTCTCCTGACAAATATTAACCCAATCAATGATCGACTGGTGCAGCCTGACTGCCATTTAGTGATCATCTAGTTTTTCCTTCCATGTTTTCTTGCTCAATTAAATGAAAATTAATGGTCATGACATTCACCTTGAGTCATTAGTCATTTTTTGAAAGATGTCATTGTTATTTGGTGCTTTCATGTTTATTGAAATGCTAAAATAAATACCAAAGTTGAAATTATGACTACATACTAAAAAAGGGAGATGGAAAAAATGAAACAGTGACATGACGTTTGTTTTTTCCAAGTTGTTGTTTACTGATTTGTTTTTAAATCACAACAACATAACTCACTGTTGAATGAAGTATTACTAGTGTTGTTTACCTGCATGCCATAATTAATGTGTTGTTTAATGCCATCCACAACTAATCAATAAATGCATGGTGGAATAACATCATTGACTGTATAAACAACTTTCTAATTTGCATCAAACGTGGCATGTTGAAAGGCTCCTTCTAAAAGGATTCATGTTGTATAATTACACTCGGCGACAGTGATTTTCGCCACAACAACGAGATTCGCCACCCCCCTAAAGCACGATTATGCACATTGCAATGACTTGATTTGTTACAAAACTATTTGTATAGATCATTGACAGTGATCTTACGCTGTGGCAGCCATCTAAAAGGTGTTTTTTGTAGTTTTTAGGGGGCGGCGAATCTCGCTGTCGTGGCGAAGTTCACTGTCGCCGAGTGTACATAAAATAAATCATCAGATTTTAGTCTCCGTGGTAATATAGATCTACATGCTGGATGGTTCATAGAATTTTGCGATTTGATGACATGAAGTGTTCCCAATATGGGACATGGATGACACGATGTCATTTAAAGTGCACTCCACAGTTATCTCAAGTGGATCTATTGATGAACTTGTTATGCTATGACAGAAACTGACACAAACTTAACTGACATATTTGTACAACTAATGGAGCATCCATCATGAGATGTGGTAAACATTACAAAACTTCCTCTCCACGTTAAATAAACGCAGTTAATGAATTTTTAGAACACCAATACACCCTTTTCACACGGCAGCCATGTTGGCATTTTAGCCTCATTGACCTCATTTTGATTATGTCATATTTAATGACATCATTACTTCTCCATTGTTCTTGCACTCTGTGACCTCAATATGGCCATTGTCTACTGAAAGACGTTACAATACTTAAGCTGAGTGCAAAGAGAGGTCAATGAGGCAAAATGCCAACATGGCTGCTGTGTGAAAAGAGTGTATTGCCTTGTACTCGGTGTCTCCAAGCATCATTTCATCATTACGTCTATCATATCACATAGGATTGAGACTTAAAATATGGATTGACAATATCTATCTAGAATTAGGCCTTCACCTTTATTCTCAGTCATGCTGGTCGGAAGTACAGTCATCTTTCATGATAAGCTACCTACCACAGGCAGACATAAGGATGAGATGAATCCAATCACGATGGCCATTTAAACAATGATGGAGTCATTGACACAACTGAGCACAATCAATCAAGCAATATTTACCTTCCTCAGATGCTGGTTGTACTGTCTCTGTTCCCATTTTTTCTGCAGCAATTTGCTGCTAGCTGTGAAGCCCGGCATGGTGCAGGTCATTGAACAATACTTGTCGAAGTCCTAGAAAACAAAACGAAGATGGTGTCATTTATTAAGATAATTAGTCTAAAGATTGCTTTAGCGTAGCGAAAAAGAGTGTATGTTTTTCTCAGTTTACAAGTTGTTGGCAAACTTCATGTTTAGATTATTTTGTTTCGTAAAAGTTCAAATTGTATATAAATTCTAAACAACTTGAACATATCAATGCATTAAATCTATATTATATAAATAGTGGATGGTAAGGAGACCAATATGCAGTTTTACTGGACGAAGCTAGTAATATTGTGCGAGACACAATATCACTAGCTGAGGCCAGTAAAACTGCATATTGGTCGACTGCCCATCCACCATTTGTTATATTATATACAAAATTAATTGGTCAATTCTATTTTCACTTTGCTTGTTTCACTTTAACATGACCAATATTGCCTACCAATATCAGGATTTATTGGTCCTGTTATGCTGATTGGCTATCACAATTTACGTGTATACAATGTAAAGGTTTATCTAGAGCGTTTATGTGGAAAACTCTGCTAAATAATGCTTCAAAAACTATATATCAGTGTATGTATGCATTCAGTTGTATATACTACCAAATTGTACATAAAACTGAGTAAATTTTGCACTTCAATCGCTCCATGTGAGAACTGAACAATGTCCAGATCATATAATCGAATCATATTAAGTGGAATTATGAATAATCCAGATTTATATTTACATTTCCTTTGTTTAAACAACCTTATTGTGGTCTAAGTTGGTAGACATTTTAAGCTATGGGGAATAGCTATTCTACAGGACCAGTCAAAAAGCCTGAGAAAGTCTGCTGTTTTTACTAAATTTCTAGTCTGCAGGATTTTCAAAACTGTGTGTTCACCTAGGCCTCAAACATTTCCTTCTTTCACCATACAATCAGGGTTTATCTGAATGTAATGCATGTTGAAATGATGGTAAATAAATGTGTAGTAAGGTGCTCGCCTGTAAACTGCAAGTTGCCAGGTTCAAGCCTCCGCTGTGGCATGTAGGAAATGAGCAGATCCTCTGTAAATCTTTGCTCCACCCAACTAAGGCGTAATGGGGAGCTGCTGTGTAATGGGCTGTATACTCCCTAGGGAGTTGAGAAAGGATCATGCTTGAACAGGTTTGCTGGCGGGTTCAGTGTATTTATTCAGCTCAGTTGCAAGGGTGCCACACCTACCTGTAGCTAAAATAGTCCTCATCAACATGGTTTGAAATCCAAAGCCCATATTAACCAAGCCGTTTTTGGTTATATATATGACAGCCTGGATGACATATAAACATGATAAAATACCAGTTAAAAGATGGTTGTCAATAATTCATAACTTGTTTTGGTAACTGCAAGTAGCTGGTTGAAGATCTATATTCTATCTATAATTAATTGAGTGTGGTTTCATATCCTTGTCTAGTACACACAATTAACTGGACTGAGTGTCAGAATGACTGAATGGTCACTTTACTCACGTTGGTCCATAAGTTTTAGCCTAAGGTCTAAAAAAGGGAGGTATAGAATTAGGATAGTCCATCCCTCCAAGACAGTTCTTGCCACTTACTAAAGTGTAATTGAAATTTCATGGCACATAGGACATGAGAACAGTTAAAATGTTACTTCTTTTTAATTGTGTTTAAACAATATACACGAGCATGTAGAACTGCTACATTTTGTTGTGTCTACAGTGATGCAGGTATATTAATAATTCATAATATATAATGCAACAAAAAAAAAAAAGTTGACGTAGTCTCTTAGCTATTGTCTCAATGTCTCAATGCTACTGATCAGTTGCCAGAGGCAGACGCACTCAGAACTTAAAATCTTTTTATTCATATCACACATATATATATATATATATATATATATATGCATACAATCATTACGACACTCATATGGTGCATGAACATGACATTATATATGTATATAAGGGTGACACCTCCAAGATAAATATACATCGCTACTGAGATGTCAAGATAAATATATATATATCGCTACTGCATGAGGTGCCTCCCATTTACCCCATGGATGGGTGGGGGTCTGTTACTTGCCCCAGCATAGACACTGATTACAAAGCACTTCCAATTTAATGTCTCATGCGATTGACATCCAGCTGTGAGGTAGCTCATGAAGAGTGCCAGACCTGGAATCGAACCCGGGGTCTTCAGCAGAGCAAAGACACTGACCTATTGCACACCTAGGTTTATACATAACCTAATGTTTACTGAACTATCTTCACTAGATCTGACTTTTAACAGATTTTCCGAAAGAAATACCCATTTGCCTATTGTATCTTTTTAGGCAGTAAATTAAACTGATGTTTAGAACAAAATTACACATTACAGTCTGAATATAAACAGTATTTACAGCCAAGTCTACTGAGATTGAATTGGTCCGCAGTGATTTTCAAGAGCATAACTGCTTATTACCTAAAATGACAGTCATTTGTAAAATGTAGGTGTATAAACAAGGATCAGTTAAGCTCAGTTAAAACAAAAATCACACAAAATAAAACCAAGGATGAATCGTGATAGATCTACTAAGTTGGACAGACTTAGTCAACTTTAACACTTGAAACAAACTATTCTACAGTTAGTTTCATAAAATAAACGGTCTAACAAATTTAATCTAGACAAAGCTGTCTTAGCTGACTACTCAAAACCGGATCTAAAAGTACATATTTATGATACATTAGATTAATTTTTTACATTTACCAAGGTTTATATTTATCTGGTGATAGATGTAAGCCAATTATTAGTAGAGCTCTATAGAAGTGGACAGAAGCAGCTGGCTGGTCGCTAGACAGCTATGGTCGACCGTATTTAATGAAACTAACTGTAATTCAGCTAGTTAATGAATCTTGTTACCAATGAACTCATATTATCCTCACAGTTTCTTAATAGGGCCTAAGTGACAATCTTTCATTTTCAAATTCAACATGGGATATAGACAATAGCCTGACGAATAGACCAATCATCTCTCAGTGAAAGATTCTACAAAACCCAAGAATTCTAAACTTTTAAACTTAAGGTTCACACTTTTCTCTTTAGTGACAAATAAAACCATACATGTTTTGGGATTGTTATACGTGTGGTGCTATTTGTGGAATTCTAAGCTACAATGTGCTTCTAATTTGAAATATAATGTGAATATAAGTCACACCTACTTGGATTCCTTGAAAGCAGTTTACGTCACTCTTAGTAATCCATTTAAGTTCTGCCAAAACACCTCAGTTTCTTTTGAGTAAATCCATATTTGTTTCTTAGTTGTTTGATGTTTTCATGGCAATGTGTCAGTTTCAGAAAATTCTGATAACATCAGGGTAGTTTGATTTAAGTGAATAATCTTATGCTTGATCGGTTGGAATAGTTCTGATCACCAGGCGGCCATAGTTGACCGTTGCCAAGCAACCAGCACCTCAAGGCTCTTTAAGCAATCCCTCATAAGGCCTCTCAACTCACTTGGCATAACAGGTTCACATGACACCAAGAATTAATAACGATAAAGCTTATTGTTCTTATTTAGTACACTCGTCATGATGAACTAATTAATTTCACTGAAACCGATCGTCTGCTTTTAATCAATTGATTGCCGCCAAAGGAACGTTTTACGCAAATTGCTTGTCGGAGGTGCTTTAGCATGCGTGGAAATCAATAAGTAACAATCAATAAACTTGACTGTGTTCTTGTGAATAAACAAGGTTTAAAGTGGAACCATTGACTTCTTGATCGTAGCTGCTGGTGTGCAAAGTGGGAGCTGTTCATTTAAGATTAATTTCTCATTCTTCTCTCTTTTTTCATGATCTTTTTGTGAGTTATAACCCAGGTGCTAATTTAGGTATAAAGGTCGATTTCTAGGAGCCATAATCTGATAATCTTGACAATATGCCAGATAATCTGACATTAACAGCCAACCTTTGGTAATCCAAGAGAGCTGCTTAAGAGATAGGGCATAAGTTATTTTTGTTTGGCAGGTGTAATGGATCCAGGGAGTTTTTCGAGAGGAGTTCTAATCTTCCTAACTGATCTTATTGCACCATATTTTCAACATTTTTCATTTTTAATTAAATGGGCCTTTCTGAGTCATATTTTCATAATTTTCCATTTTTAATCAAATTTAAGCTTTTCATAAATATCTAGCATAATATAACGTATCTTCATATTTGCATTTTATTGGTAAAGATAACATAAAAAGATGTTTTGTTGTTTTTATTGTTTATTAACAGAAAGTAAAATTCGTGACCTCCGTGCCTAAGTTCATATTTATCACTAATACTAATTTAAATACTTTTTTTTGCTTCATTTCCAATGTTTAATTTGGCAAACTACATGTAGACAAACCATGGCTCGTATGTCCCAGGTATTGGCTCAGGTATCTGAAGAATAAAAAAAAGGTTTTCTTAATATAGTTTGTCATAGTGCACAATGCACAGGCATTCACATTTTCAATAACTTTATGAGACGCATGTTTGGACAAGTATTTCTGCTATAATAAGGAACCTTGCTTGTCGGAGGTGCACATGCACATGTTTATATTGAGGATTCCTTATCACATTTTTATACACAGTAAAATATATTGATATTATTATTAGACAAAAATCATGATAATTCTTAAAGGGTCCATGATTGCAAATCAAATATAAACCTGAATATTAACACAATAAATAAATTGGTGGCTCTAAAATATTACCTTCTTGGTGAAACTATCCTGACACTTCATCCGGATTCGTTCCGCAGTAGCAGGGGAATCGAGTCGGAATCTTCCGTCCAGTTCGGATTCTTTTCTTGCGGCTCGAATCGCTTCTTTGATGGCGAAGAAAACTGAAGTGGCTAAGACCAGAGGGGGTTCTCCTAAGGCCTGGAGCAGAAAAAAAGTAGGCATGTCATTATTTTATTTTTAATTTTGGCACAATTTTCTGTGTTTCTATTTGTGTTTTTTGCTTTAAATATAAAACTATATTCTATAGCTCTAAAATATCAGTACTAGAGCTAATTACAACATCTGTAATATATTGGCTGATTTATCACACACTCTGCTGTACTTATCACAACTGAATTTTTATAATGCATTTTAACTCAGTTCTGCATGTGGCTTGTATGGGCATGGGTAAAGGCAATGGGGAGAAGATTAGGCTTTAGAGTCCAAGCCAATTTAACTTTAACATATTGTATATTATATTCTAAATTATCACCGTCAAAGAATGAAAAATTGTTATAACATAGTAATACACTCAACAACATTGAAATTCGCCATGACATTGATATTCGCCACCCCCCTAAAACATGATCATATACATTGCAAGTTGATGAATTGTTAGAAAACTAATTGTTTGTATCACTGACTGAGACACTGACAGTATTCTATCACTCAGACAGCCATCTAAAATATGGTAATACCTAATTATTTCATGGTGATGGTGTCACACTTTGCCTAAACGACACTGCGGATGAAACAGGCTTGACCAAACTCAGGTGTACAGTAAAGATTTATTTATTTCAGCTAATGTCGATATAGAAATATTGCACTCCATGCCATTGGAGTCAATGACAAGGGTATTGAGCAAACTGTTTATTGCACTTTATTCCAGGTGGCGAATCTCCTGTTGTGGCGAAAATCTATGTCGCCGAGTGTAGTTGTAGTAATTCATATGAAATTATTTTAAATATAGAATTAGATTAAATAAATCATGGATGTTACCTTTGATGAGTAAATGGCATGGACATTCTTTGAATTTTTGAGAAGAGATACATTCATCTCAATGGGGATGTCTCCGAATGCTGGGAGTTTGTAAGCCCCTGGTCCTTTCGTGTAGAGAAATCCTGATGGAGACACTCTCTGTTCCTCCAGGGTAAACAACCCATAGCCCTGGAAAGAATTAAAGCATATAATTATATGACAAATAAAAAAATGCATCAAATATGTAATGATTTACAGAAGTTTTAGAAACACATTACCTGAATAAATGCTCCCTCAATCTGGCCAATGTCAACAGCAGGATTCAAACTTTGACCAATATCCATAACAATTTCAGTCCGCAAAACCTGAAAATAAAAATCGCATGCATCTTAGTAGATTTTTAAGGTAATAATGACTATGGTTTTGTAGTATTTCACATTAGCATTCATTGTTGTCACATAGTAGATCATATGTACATTCTGTTTTGAATTTCTATTCTATGTTCGTGGCTATTTATTTTTGATTTACATATTGATCATATTTCATTATGTAATTTACGTGTGAATAATGTAAAATAGATATTATAGATTTATTACATCCAGGCAAATCCAGAAATTATTATATCCAAAAAAAAAAACTGGATTTCCTAAATATTTCAGTAAGTACCGGGTATCAATTTCCTCTATGACCAATCGATATAGGCTTCAAAAACATTCATTCTAACAATTAACAAAAAATAATTCCAACAACAACATGTGTGTTCTGTAATTGCCATGTATTTATAGTTGCTATGTGTAATTAATCCATCAATAGCTAAAGGGTTTTTTTATATCTTGCTTCTAAAACATTAACTTCTTTTGATGTTATATCATTATTCACTTGGTGGCTGGAACCATTGCTAAATTTATATATTTTTTTTTCTTCTTTTAATGAATTTATATTTATGTTTATTTTTCTATGTACAGGGTACTCATGTCATGTTTGACATAATACTGTCAATAAAAAAAGTATATATATATATATATCGAATTACTCACATTGTGATCTCCAGTGAGACAATCTATCTCAACTTCTGAGTAAGCAGCTCCATAAGTGCGGTAATTCACCGGGTCTCCTGATTGGGAGTCCCAATCAATGTGTATGCGAGGAATCCTATTAAGGAATATTAAAATCACCCAGTATTATTTATTACTATTATCATTATATCCATTACTATAGCGCCCTTTCCTGAGCAAGCATGCTCAAAGCTTTACAATGTGCATTTATTGAAATTGACGATATGTTTAAAAGTCTCCAAGTCAATTATGTTGCATATGGTGGCTTCCCAGGCTCTCCAGCGCTTTAACTTGAGACTCATACAAGGAACTACGAACATTCGTGAGAGATAAGTTCATGTGATTTAAGAAATTATGCAAAGCCACTTACTTGTGAAATCCAGTAGAGGACAGGCTGGTCCGTTTCAAATACGCTGCTGTCACCTGGTGTAAAATATTTTAATTAGCCATTATGATATTTTTATGGCATATTTTCAAGTGTACTTCTAGCTGAATGTAATGTCACAAGGGATGGAATTTTTGGTCACCCATGTGTTAAAGCTCTTTTCCATATAAGGCATTAGTTTAATTGCCTGTTAAGACTGTTTGCTTCCAATGAAGTTTTCTTCCTTATCCTTAAATTGACTAGAAAATTCACTCAAGCAAAGTAAATGAACTGGATTTGGCTGCACTTCATTGCATTTGGCAGTAACATTGTAGTAGATTACTAACCCATTCTTCCCATGATCCCTTGGGATTTTCACGAACAAGTGGCTCCAGTCTTTCCATAATTGTATTGCAGGCATTCTACCAAATTAATAAAACGATCAAATACTTTTAATGTAAAGGGTTATGGCAATCATAACAGTCAATAACGGTTTCAAAAATCTGTAAATATTTGATCTACCAATTTTCGTTTAAATCTAAACACATTTGCCAAGTATACACGATGTTGGTGGCAGGACATCGTTTTTGCCATATAAATATTGATATGCGTGATTATTACATGCCTTACATGAATCTATCTCATTGTAATACAAACCAGGATAGCCATTCCATTGATGTCTGAGCTGACACTGCCTGCTGTGGGGGATGTGTTGGGCACCAAGGTGGTGCTCGTCTCGGAGATGTGAATCTTTGAAATGGGGATCTTTAAGGTACGACTAGCAACCTGTAATTACCATCACAATCAAGTATTATGACAATATCCTTTAAAAACCAATAACTTGAAAATGATACAATTCTAAAGTTTTCAGTAGTCTTTTAGTAAATGATTCAGTAATCTTTTACCAAATGCTGCAAGTTTTATGAATGTCATATACATTTAGTCGAATTTGACTTCCATGACACGTATCAAAATTAAGTGACCTGTGCCATTTTGGTATGGAGCCCTTGGCCCATCTCAATTCCTCCATGAGTCAGCAAAACGGAGCCATCTTTGTAAACATGAACCAGAGCTCCTCCCTTAAATATTGAAAAGTATTAGAAAGATACAGTACCAATGTTTGGTTACAAAAGAACCAATGGTAGAAGAAATAGAAGCAGTAGTTGTGGAAATAGTTATAGTACATGGCCAAATGATTAGGCAAAAACCATGCATTTTCCATGCGTTTATCCTTTTCATGGAAAACGCACACGGCACATTTTGCCATGAAGCACAAGTTATATTAATAAATGTTCATGAAGAAGAAGAAGAGGAGGAGAAGAAGCAGAAGAAGAAGAATGTAGCAATCACTGACTACCTGCATCAAGTGGAGTTCGTTGTTGAACCCACATCCAAACGTCATAGGAGTGATTGAAAAGCCTCTCTTCTTCCATCTGTTTGACCTTCAAAATGAGATCAAGGTCAAGAAGTATTAGCTTAAGGGAATAGCAATGCATAGGAAACGGACGAAAAAACTATAGCAATCTATTGAACACTGAATGTCTGCTTTCAAATGTTTGAGTCATCAGTGAATACATAAGCTGCAACGAAGGTATATTTGCAATTATTTCATGACAATTTAATAATATTTAAACTGGTAACTTACTCATTGAATTTGGCAACGTCCTTTTGTCTCTCCTCTAAGCTGATTTTCCTCATTAATTCTGACCAACAACGCTGCAGATTATCATCCTTTAGGGTTTGGTTGAAAAGCAATGCGTCTCCCTCTGTGAGCAAGTTCGTTTGTCTCACCTGGAGAAGATATGTGGTAAAGATGTACAAAATTGCTGTTCTAGGAAATTACTTTATTTTGCAAAGATATCATATCTGTCTTATCGCTATGGCATTGTAATGGCCTCTTTATTTAAATGATTTTGTCATTCCTCAGTAATTAATTATATACGACAATGGTTATAAATTGAATGTGCCCTCACAGGAGCATTATGCATTACAAATATATTTTAAAACAGAAAATTACTATTTCAGGCTGAATTCCAGTTGCTTCAGCTATCTCCATCATAATAGTCTCCATGATGAAGAGGGCCTGAGGACCTCCAAACCCCCTGAATGCGGTGTTGGATGGGGTGTTGGTCCTGCAGCAGCGCCCTTGAACTCTGAGATGGGGAAATCTGTAACTTCCTTGGAACTGCATCAGTCCAATTTCCATCACCTTAAATAAGTAAGACAATGTCACATATTGCAAGGAAAGTTTCATGTCATTGATGAAATGATATGGCGTTTACAGCAGATCCCATTGACGTGGAAACTAAACTCCAGATGACGTCATGTGAATCCAGGACCCTCATTGGTTGAGTCTTGCAATCACGTGACAATTTACATCCTCTGGGGTATAGTTTCCAACTCCAAGAAAACTACTGAAACATATAGTTGGTGCAAATGTTACTAATACTCACAGATTGACTGAGGTCCAAGGAATAACCAGCATTTGAGTAAATTTGTGCATCAACAGCTTCAGCTTTTCCATCGTCTGTAAAAGCCACCTGAAACAAATTGTTTGCATAGTTTTTTTTATTGACTAATTAAGGTCCAATTTATAAACAATCCATCAACAGAGTAGCAAACAAGTTAATAAAAGGTTTATTAATCTTATACTGTGTAAGGTAGACATTTCCCAACCTTGTATTTGCCCAAAAATGGGTGTCTTGTACCAGTGACCGTCATATCTTCATCTCTGTCCAACATGCACCTGACTGGCCGTTGATACCTGGTAGTACAACATTTGAATGGATGCCATTACATACATATCTAGGTAAACTAGTATTAATGGGGAAAATTAAATAATTTGCTAGCATGCCACAACCTATTTTCTGTGTTCTGAACCAATCTCAAGCTATATTTAAGCCATATTATAAGGTGACACAACACCTCCTTGGCTGATTATTCTCTGGTGATTAAAATTAGATATTATGTTATTCTTTTGTTATTCTTTTGCGGCGATGTCTTACTTATTAGCTGCAATGGCTGCTGGCAAGAAGACGAAATGTCCCTGACATTCCTTGCCTCCAAAAGCTCCTCCGATCCGCTTGACTTTCACTTCAATCCTGTTATTGGGCACTCCCAAAGCCTCTGCTAGGCATTCCTTAAGTGGAAACGACATTGAAACATAAAAATATTACAAAGAATTTACATCTTTAGAGCAGTTGTCTCAGCAAACACAGGCTGCAGTTGGCTCAATACAGTTTGCTCAATACCCTTGCCATTGTCTCCAATAGCATGGAGTGCAATATTTCTATATCGACATAAACTGAAATAAATAAATCTTTACTGTACACCTGAGTTTGGTCAAGCCTGTTTCATTCGCAGTGTTGTTTAGGCAAAGTGTGACACCATCACCATGAAATAATTAGGTATTACCATATTTGATAACAGCATGTCACCAACATAACAAATAATCAAAACAATTTGGTATGTAGCAAATAGATAAGAGTCTCAGTGCCTGGCACAGGAATGGACCAGGGTCACCAGAGTAGATGATGACCTGGCCAAAGCATGAAGCAGAATTGGCGTCATTTCTTGCTTCGCATTTTCGCTGCCGAACTTCGTAATTTATATTCGTAATTTCGTATTTTCGTCTAAGAAATTCGCAATGTGTAAACTTTGTCTCTAGCTTCGCCCCCGAACTTATTTCGTTACATTCGTAATGTTCTACCAAGAAGGGGGCCTACACATTGCATTGATGAACACACCATGCAGTGACATGTCAATAGCAATTAGGCCATTGACACTTTCATTAATTGCTCAGAATTACAATCCATTCAATATTTTAAACTGACATTAAACAGAAAACAAGAAAGAAGAAGTTAAATGCGAAGTTCGGGGGCAAAGCAAGAAGACGAAGGTTGCACCTTGCAAACTTCGTAGGCGAATATACGAAAATACGAATATAAATTGCAAAGTTCTTGGGCGAAAATGCGAAGCAAGAAAGGACGCCAATTCCGCTTCATATCAATGACTATATGTTTCATGCTTATTACCACTGTGTACCTGTGCTGCAGTGACATCTTGAGTGGATGAGTAGACTTCCATCTCTCCATGTTCTCCTTTAGGGATAGCAATGGACACATGGGTCTCCATGTAGAAATGCTCCTGTCCTCCCATCCTCACTTCTCCTTCGATAACTTTATGCACCTTGTCAAATGCCTTTTCAGGATCACCAATCAAAAGCATTTTTGGAACACCAATGAACGAATTTGCTTCTATAGCTTCCTGGAAGATAACATATTATTTCACTTGATTGGTTTAATGCTTTAACACACTATTAGGGTCTCCCGATGGGTAGCCAAGCCAGCATGGTTCACATTTTCGTCCGAGTTCGCAGAATGAGGGCCATGCAGCAGTCTTTATATTTTTTTCGTGGGATTATATGCACACACGGTTTTTAAAGTCTTCCTACCTACCTGAATAAATTTTATGCTGAAAAATAATGAGTGCTCACACTATTGCTAATCTTGACATGCTGTTATGTTTCCACAATCATCATTTTCATACAATGAATCTGCAATTTCAACTTCTGCTTGTTAAAAATGTTAATGTTATCACTGAATGACTTAGTCATCACAGATAAAACCTAATTACTCATTTTCAATGATGTGAAATGGTGATAGTAGGCACTGATGCGTGTCTATTTCCAAAGTGAATATTTATCAGCCTGTTGCAAAATACCACGCAAAATGCCTCTAATGGGCCAGGTAAAACTGCCTTGATACGTGAAGTCACAAAAGAGAGGTTAAAAGTGTAATAGGTTTGGGAAATATATAATATTATGATGGACCTTTTGTTACAAGCCCACTTGTAACAAAAGCTCAGTTAGGATATAAATAATTATTCAGGAACTGTTTATGATTATCTTTTACATTAGATCCACATTTATATAACGACGAATGTCCTATAACAAACACTCTTAGCTAGTACATGGCCAAATGTGCCTCGTGCGTTTTCAATGCGTTTATCCAAACGCATGGAAAACGCACGTAGCAAATTTGGCCATGTACCAAATGGTGCCAAATGGTGGTCTGATTGTTTTTAGGGTCATTGAGTATGCTCTTAGAACAGAAATTGATTCATTATACTGGTGACATTGAAGTGAGGTTCAAGGTAAATTGTTTGTACGTTCCAATTGGACATTCCAATTCTAAACGTGTGTCAGTTGAACAAATAGTGATTTCAATGTAATTTTTCGTGATTTATAACTTATCTATTTTCACAAATAATGACTTTTAATTGTGCACGTAAGCATTGTAGCGAAAAATCCAATACATATAGGAGAAAAAAAAACCCCAGAAAAAAAGCATACATGTACCTCAATAGTGACTATGGGTGTCATCTCTTCGTAGGTGACTTGAACTTTCTTGGCTGCTGCTTGGGCGTGCATTTTGTTATCCGCTAAAATGGCTGCAATAACCTGTCCTTGGCAATGTACCTGTGTGTATAAATATACGATATTAATCTTGAACCATTCTAATTAATTTAAACGCATATATATATTTTTTTTTTTTTTTTTTTCTTTACTCTCCATGGAATATAACTCCAAATGTTGGTCCCACATAGAAATTTATTTTTAAGATACTTTGTCATTCACTGGTGTTGGCTGCAGTTTTTTTCGAAAGCAGCCCATAAACAGTGAACCTTACATAATTTCTGTGAAGTTAAGGTGCTGTTCGTTTAGTGACAGTAAGATTACCAAAGAATTTTTGGCACTTACTGTCACTATTGAAATGACTCACTGTATGAACAGCCAATATCTCTTCATCAGAGTAGGCATTTTTCCCAGGTATATCATTGTGTGTTATGTGACCATGGACTCCTGGCATTTTCAAGGCTTCAGTAAAGTCAACCGCTAAGATTTTTGCGTGAGATTTAGTGCTATACACCAGTGCCATATACAGCTCATCTGAAATGGAAAGAAATAAACATGGAAAAAAATGCTATCATATGGTCGACTCTAGACAGCTGTAGCCACCTATTCTTGGTTGTAGCTATAACTGACTAAAGTCCGCATCTTCTGTCTACTCCTAGCTTAAAGTCAGTAAGAAATATATCAAATGTTTATGAAACTTATGTGTGTCTTCTATTATATTGAAATTCATTATTTTACTTTATTGAAGTAATTTATAAATCTAAATTTGTTTTATTCTCACATTTGATACATGCACAGCTTGAATCGGATAAGACTTTCTTCATAGTGTATTCATCTTGACCTATTCTGTAATTGCATAGGCCCCCACTATATTATGACATGCACCGGTTTATGCTAGTATTTCTATGCATACATACTTATTGCACAAATATTGGCTAATAAAGTATATTATATTTGTATTCTATATTCATTAACATTCCTTATTAGACCTTATACATGCAGCCTTACGGGAGAACTGACCAAACTGGAATTGGCGGATGCCTTAACCATAAGGCCACCCAGCTGATACTATAACCACATAGGTAATTTACTTTTGAATGGAGCAATATCGTCGATGTAGACTGCCTCCCCTGTTGCATGTTCTTGTCCTGAGAGATGCATTATGGGTCGCCCCACTGGGTCAGTTTTAGGCTGTCCTTCGCCCACTTCCTCAAACAGCTGGACCCCATGACTGGGTTCTCTGTGGAACAGGTGGGTAGCACTCTCATCTCGAGGTGACAATTGTTGGGAGTATAGATCAGGCTGAAAGACAATTTCACATGTCAGTTGCTATTTCGTACTCTATTATTAAAATCACCTAAAATAGCTGAGCAGCTCATTGAGAATGATGACCAATTAAATATTTCCCATATTCTTGTCATTCCGTTGTGACAAACAGAAATTCAATTTTGACCCTTTCCACCAATATTTTGTTTTCAAGTGACTATGGATGTAAAGCTGCAAGAACTCAACTGATTTGGCAGGTCAGCTTTTAGAGGTAGCTAAGTTTACTCTGAATTTCTTTCTAAATTTACATGGATGGTGGGCCCCATTATTCCATTCCCAGTGACATTTGAAGCTACCCACCTGATCCAGTTGCAATTGCTTTCTAACGGTCAGGAAGAATTTGAAAAACAGACTGGTTGTCAAGGTAACACGGTAGGATTCCATTCCTCCTGGTGTCCCGGGCGGAAGGAACATCTCTTCGGATAGAAGGTCACAAGCTTCTGAAGCGAGGTCATTATCCCAAGATCTGAAAAGGTGTTCAAAAATTCCAAACTTATCGGACACTGTTGCTGATCATGAAAATTGTCTTGTGGATGTGATTGACCTTTCTTAGCCCTGAAGGAGTGCACAGGATGGTAATTGAATCCACAACAGTTGATGAATAATTTACTACTAGACCCATTGAAGTGTTTATCCTAATAATACATTTGTACATCATATTTTCATTGTAAATGATTTCATTATAATTTAATTAGTTTTTATTGCTGCACTTTATTATTTTTGCACATATACAGTCGATCAATAGCTCTTTGAGCTAATATTTATTGTTGTCTTATGTCGACTTCAAATAAAGATCATTCTATTCTATTCTAAATACGGGTGTCACTTACTTTCCTGCAAGTTTCTCCATGGTCTTTGTAGCCGTTTTAGTGTATGGAGCCATTCCACCGTAACACATTTTAATGTTGTCAATGACCTTGGATTTTGGCGAGAATTTGACCTTGAAAGCTGCATTGACAATTGCAATGTCATCCTCTCTCCTATGGGCTTGCTTGTAGGCAGAGAAATATTCATGCTGCAAAGTGAAAATATTTATGCAAATTGGAGTATTATCCAAATTCAGAAATATTATATTCAGATAAATCAAAGATGAGTTTAGCGGTGACCTTACTGACCTCAGAAGTATATGGAATATCGACATAAAGTAGAACTTCATCAGGTTTTATTTTCGTTTTTCGATAAGATATAAAGAAATCCTGATCCATTGTGATTTCCCTCTGTCCACCTGCTTAATAAACGTATATAATGTAGATAAATTAGCCCAAAAATAACATACTAAATGAAGCTAATCAAACAGATATAATAATTTACAGATTACATAGATTAATTCACTAGATACGTTCTTTTATCCTTGGCCATTAAATTGAGGACCACTTGATTACAGATAAATAGTTTATTAGATATAATAAGTAAATATTTTATTAAATGTATAACATATCAATACCACAGATGATTGAACCAAATAAAAGGCATCAGCTAGTAGATGGGAATTTCCCAGGAGAAGTTTCTCAAGAGCCCAGAGTAGTGCAAATGGCGGGGCATATGAATAGGTTAATAATGGACTTTTTGCGAACATTTAGGGAGTAACACTCATCGGAAGAGTCAGAAAAATCACGCCTAAATATATTTTAAGTGTTGTCAGAAAATAAACCAGAATTTCCCTGAAATCACGGAGGAAATGAGTGAAGTGAGAGACGGCCATTTGTTTACATTTTTTCACTGGCCATTAATTAAAAAGCTGGCGAGTATTTTGGTCCATTTTTGATTTTCGGAAATAGTGTAGGACATCCACCTTAGTTCTGACCAGCCCTATTCGTTATTATGGCACTCGGACCAACTTCAGTGCAAGAGGTGGCCATTTTCTGCTCACCAACGCTGAAGAATCAGCTTCCACTTGCAGGCCCTATTGGCTGGAGACAGTCGCGGACTTTAGAGGTGACACCCGTGGACGTTAGAGAATATTTATTGTTCAAACAAATAAAGGTGAGAGCATGCTGTGTAGCTGGTGTTCTCAGGTTATGGTGGAGGGAGCAGCCTAATTCTTGTGTTCTGCTCAGTCTGTAATACAGCAGTTCGAAGGTTTAGTGTTTTTGCAGTCCTAAAACATGTATCTTTGGTTTGTGATCTTTACTAATCTCGTTATTGACACATAAAAAAGGAAAATCCTAGACACAAAAAAAAAGAGTAAAATATGCATTCGATTCAGTGGCAGGCATCGCAGCAATGTGTGCTCACAGACGCCAGACAAGTACAGAAAATCACGTGATCAGTGGCCATTTTAAAACTTCCACACGCTTCGGAATTGCCGACGACGTTTGTGCATTTCATATTCGACCTACACTGCTAGAAAATGGGCTCAGCAATTGAATGTATTTCTGTGCGTCAATCGAGGTGAGCGCTATCCCGTGCTGAGACTTTTTCAGCAATCTCTTAAGAAAAGATAGGGTGGGAACCTGAGCTTTGCTCTCCTGATCTAGTATTCTGCATAATACAAATGTAACTCACTATTTGAAGCCACAGTGATTCTGCACCCAGCTGCCAGGAGAATTGGATTCAGGTCAGAAATTGGACTGGCAGTGACAAGGTTACCTCCTATGCTCTGTGTATAAAAATTTCGCCAAAATATCACCACAAATACAAAGCTTCACATGCATTATAAATCAGAGAAATTATGAAGTCTGCGTATTCAATTGTTCTACTTACAGCAACATTCCTGATTTGGTCACCAGCAAACCATCTCAGAATTTCCAATATGGACTTGTAAATCCTCGTTTTGTATTCTAGAAAGATTAATTAAATTTCTGTGTCATTATAAACATTTGGTCGTCACTCATTTTGCTTTCAGCTATGTATATCACACGTACCATTCTATAGGATAAGTCACTATCCATAAATTTAGTTAGACACTCTTACCTTCAGTTTCATTGACGACCTTGGTAAGAGTATGTTCCATCTGGGTCAAGGTCACCGAAGCCCCAAACCTCACTCCACTTCCAGATTTTTCGATTGTGTTCAGTTCTGGGATGTTAGTTGTTGAGATGAGCACATCATATTTCATGTTTTTGAACTTCACTTCCACACCTGTTCACAAAATATGAAATAAAATAGTTTTGAAAATTGTTTAATTGCAATTCTCATTAAATGGTATACGTCATCATGGTATTTCCATGTGACTGTTTAATTTTTTCAAATTTACTAATTAGATTTTCAACATTTTATTTATTTATTTTAACTTTTTATGTTGACGTACCAACTTCAGTGTTTCCAACGACTATTTTTGCATTCGGGTGTTGTGCTTTCAGCCGGAGCAAATCCTTGAGGGAGATAGGTCTGTACCAGGAGACCGACTCCCCTTGAAAATGGAGTGACTGTTTGTCCAAGCTTTCAGACAACTGGAAAAAATATCGAATTTCAGTTATGTGGTGACCATGTAAGATTTTGGAGGGTATTTGGAGTATAAATAAGTTGCAAGATACACAAGTTTATTATCAATTTTATTAAATAATATTAGAGGTAAATCCACATGACTGAACTTTTAAGGGCATACTGTACATTCATTTGCACAAACAATCAGACTATCTGCTAAGAATGCCATTATACTTTCAGCTCTTTGACAACGCTTCCTAATTTAAAAATGTTGTGTTCTCCCATGCAAACAGGGTAAGCTACTTTATGTGTATACAGCCAATCTGACCAGTTCAAATAGCTACAATTACTTTACATCTAATTATTTAGATATACAGAAAAAGTTGTGTATTAAGTAGATAATTGGTTCACTTGCCTGCAATTCACTTGGAAATATTGGTTCTTGGGATGGATCATAAGGAAGGAATGCACTCTCTTGGCCAAGCTAAACAGGTCCATCATGAAATAACACAATAAATCAAATATCAAATAATCCTAAAGAAGATGTTTAAATTTGATCACCAAGTCAATTTTCATTTTAAACTATATGAATAATTTGTAAAAATGTGTGGATATAATTGTTTGTTATTAGAAGAACTACATGTTAATGGATGAATTATTAGATTCATAACACAATATACCTCCACTAATCTATTGGCCCCATTGGAATGGCCAATGGCAGCACTTTGGTTTCTGCAACACTTCTCCCCCAGTCCACATTGGAATTCCTGCAACGAGAGAAAAATTAGTGTCCCTTTGTTATTTGATATTAGAAGTCATACTTTTTTAATTTAGTGATGAATGGCTTCAATATTTAGCACTACCTTTGTAAATGAGCTGAAACCTTCCAGGATGGGTCTGTAACCAGTACATCGACAAAGGTTTCCTGAAAATATTATCAAAATAGTGAATGGTGAATGCTTCTCGGCCAATATGATTTCTCACAAAACTCATATATTGTCCACATTGTACAACATACTATGCAGCCATCCAACATACTCTGCAGCCATCCAACATTCTGATTAGCTCACAGAAATATTGCATTCTCTGCTGAGTGGAGAGTATAATATTTCTGTTGGTGAAGTTGATACACCAAGCGATGAGTCATGTATAAAAGAAACAATTTCTGTCAAAACATCAGCAGTTTTCAGTCATTTTTCTATAGAATTTTTTATAAATATCCTGTCTGTGTTTTTCTTACTTTTCATTTTATTCTAACCTTGAAAAATGGTCTCCAGATCAGCCTTGCCTGGTAGGGGGTTGTTCCTCAGCAGGGTGTACATGGACATCACAATTCCAGGGGTACAGAACCCACACTGGGACCCATGTGACTTTGCAAGACGTTCCTTGGTATAAGAAAAATGGCAAAAATGTATATTTAAAATATTTTGTATTTATGTTTGTCTTTATAATTGAAAAAGAGGACCGCCATGTTGTTGTACATTGGCTTGGTTTTTTATATCACATGTTGTGAGTGAATGAAAAAATCACATTGCTTTTCATCTTTAAAAAAACTGGAAAAAAAAAGATGGAGAATATTTGGACCTGCCAAGTAGCATTAATGTTGGTTGCTAAGTCCAGTAAAACAACGTCCTTCCAAGACAAAATCAGAACTAATGAACTGTGAATACTTTTTGTTCTTGTTGAAAAAGTGCTTTGAGGGACTCATCAGTAGTGTACGATAACCTTTAGTTAATAAATCACATTGGATTGAATTCCTACTGAGAATTTAACTCATTAGTTAACTTTGTCTACCAAGTTAGGTAGTCATAGTCAATGTATTAGTGAAAAAAAGGACATGTCACTTAATATGTTGTTTAAAGTTAACTAACTTTTCTGATAAAGCTTACCAACAAATTCGTGGAAAACAGCTCTAGTCATTCGAGACATCTTTCAACAAGCAAACCCAATGCATAGCTGACTGATAAATTACAATAGCATAATCTGACATATTAAATCACCTAGGTTATATTTGCCTATTGAATGAACAAGAAGGAGTTACCTGCACAGGGTGTAGCTTGGTCTTGGTGGACCCAATCCCCTCAACAGTTGTGACAGCCATTCCATGGACACTGCACAAGGGAGCCAGACAGGCATTGACAGAATGGTGTCTGACTAGCTAAGGAAATGTTCCAATGATACAATGAAATCCTGGAAAGCAAATGTATATCTCAGATAGCATTCCACCAGTTTGATGTCGGTTTAGCAGGAATCGCCACGGTCGGCCCAACACGGGCCCATTGCTGCCCAGGATCCATCGGCATTTATCGGCCCAATGTTAGCAGTATGGCATGCTCTGTGACACTGTGACATGCAGTGTCATGATATATTGTTTTCTCTTTAGATATTAATTAATTTTCGTTTCTTTCTTTCAGCTTAAAAACGTACAATCCAAAACTTGTAAAACATTTCTACATTGGCATAACAGGTTTTCGTGCAAGGCATTTTAATTGTGTCAATATATCAATTACACATTGGTGAAACAATTAGTATTTAACAAAAGGATACATTATTTTTCCCGATTCTCTGTCAACTTTTGAGACCATCACTGTGCAAGCTCCGCATCCCCCTTCAGCGCATCCTAATTTGGTTCCAGTCAGCATCACTGTGGTTGCTAAGGATACTAAATTCTGATTGTATCTGGCAACAGCATATCTATGATGGAAGTTTCAGGGAGGCTTTTACAGCAAGCAGCATGTGACTTACAGTGCACCTACCCGTTTAGTAAAATGGTAAAATCATTTCCTTTATTTTCCTCTTTGCTAATGAACTTTTGATTTGTTTTGATATGCAATTAATTCATAATTTTATCTGTACCTAAAATCTTTACCTTCACGGAGGTGTATACAATAAATATAAATAGAGATAACTCGTACAAATGAAAGAAGGTAAATAAATTAACCATTTATCACAATGAGGACCACCAATGTCTTATCTCTTTCATATACACTTTTATTTCTAGGAAAAATGTTATAATTAAAGCAAATGTAAAATTATCATTTCAATCATTTTGAATTTACAATCTGGTAGCTGATATTGATAGACTCAAAGTATTTTAGTGTGAAAGGTGAAGACTTTTGAAACTTTTCATGGTGTCTTATCTGGACTTATGACAGTATCTTCCACCTCCCCATTTGAAACGAAAAAGATACGATTCTCCCTTAGATAAGAGAGCAAGGTCAGGGCAGGTTCTGGGTTTCTTTCAATAACCTGAAAACAAACCGAGGTCACGTGAATTACGGTCAGAGCAAGTGAGCACATAAACTTTATTGGTACTGCAATAAAACTAGACTATGTGTACAGAATAGTCAACATTTATGTGTACATTTATGTGTCTGGGGATCTAAAAAAAAAATGCACAAGAACCAGCTGCCACATCTTTCACAAAATGAAGGTAGCTTTTGTCAGTCAATAATCTAAGACAGTGCTTCTAACTAGCAACATTATTGTAAGACAACTTGTAATTATTTGTACACGTTTGTTGGACTATTCTGACCATTACAAAACCTAGAGAGCGTCCTAAACCACACAGGAATTGTCTAAGTAATAGCAAATATACAATTTTTTCTGTAATTCATTGTTTATCACACCATGTGCAGCTAACTTTCTCGATGTTTTCTAAATGTCTGACTTCAAATAAATTTATCTGATAATGTCAAAAGTCACTGAATTATCAATGGTCCTTATCAAATGTTGCTACTTTAGGCTTAAAAATTATTCAAAGGTCAAGAGAAGTAATCCGTCGATTTCATATTCTTATCAAAGTAAAAATTGAATTACAAACCACATTGTCAGTGAGACGATAGAAATCCAATAAAAATAAGACCTGTGATAATCAATAAATTTTTTCTTTTTTACTCTTTTCTTTTTTTCTGACAACCAGGTGGTATGGGAAACGAATGATCAAACACTCGAATACTTTACGAGTTGGTATTTCTTTTTCAAGGACAAATTAAAACTTTTTTAACAATTTTTTTTTTATATGTATAGTCTATGTATGAGATTTGACAGGTGGGTCACAATATACCCGGTCACATGTGATATATATATATATAAATTTCTAGACTGAAATCTTGCCAAAACTGATAACCCATTTTATCTAATTAAAAATAGCAAGAAACAAATACTATCGTAATAAATAACATCATAATAGGCGCAATGTTATAAATACCTTGTGACCATTAACGAAGAATACCAAAGCATCGCCATGGTAACCAGCCGCATCCTTTGAAGCAGCAGGCATGTTGGCTTCTGAGAAGAGACTGGTTATATCTCAGGTGGCCTGGGGATATAAATAAAATCAATATCGTAGATGAGATAACATTATTTAACACGCAGCAACAAAAATTAACAATCGGGAAATATTTGCTAAAATTACAAACATTTCACTCTTTTTTTATATGTGAAAATATCTGTCTCATTAGTCCCCTTGTCAACTAAATAAATAAAATAGAATTGATGAGTTAACGCAAAATAGATCAAATGAAAGAAGAAATCAAAGATAAGTCAAAGGTAGGTGATATAGTATTGCGGTACACAACTGCCTCGCCTATAAATAAACAGTTTTTCACAATCAACTCTTCACAGCTACAGTTCCACCTTGACAGCTCCCCAGCAGCCCTTATTGCTCACTGGTTGGTCAGTTACAATAAATGCTCATTAGTTTCATCTGCTGAGCACTGAAACAGCAGCATTTTGAAACTTTAAATGTGTCTTCTTTTTTTTTTAGTTCACAAGGACATTTATGTGTCTTTAAATGTCTATTCTGTTCACAAAGTCATTCTTAATGGTTCAATTTTTTATACAAAATAACCCAAAAAAAGAGAGTACATGAAATCATGTCGACCATCAAGGTTTCTCTTCTCAACTTGCAGATTTAAAGCTTAAAATGTTTGCTTAGCTGGATTCCAAATTTACAAGAAATTACTTTCTTTTGAGAGTTCAGTTCACATCAGAGGCTATTTTACTGGGGAGAAGTCATTTGTTTCAATACAAATCACACATAAACAAGGTGACAATAATAGGGCATCTTTGGTGACCATAATATGACACTGGTGTCCTAATATCGTCAGTATGAGATTACTTGTCCTGACAGGCTGTAGTTGTTCACGTTTAAAGTTTAAAGTTTGGTAAAGTAAAATATATACACTTAACAATAGAGTTATCAGGAACATACAGTGGGCAATATTTTTATTGATAGCTCTCATAAGCAAAGGCCTGACCATGATAGGGCACCATACCTCATATATATTATAAATAATAAGGCTCCTGTCATTACCCAGTAGCTGCACCACTAGCAACATACATATCTATTCATCATATTTTTCATATGTAGCAATGTCACAACACGCATAATAAAATTCCATAGTATCATATTTAATTTCAATATTCATAACATTACTCCAGGGAAAATAGTCAAAGTATGCAATGAAACTATATATCATGTATATGACAGCTTAGGTCAGGTTGAGGGTATACTATGATAGTTGTATATATACATAAAATAGATGTTAGAATACGATAAAAAAATTTAGCTTAACCTTCAAATTCTTTCATTTCTTCAATTGTTATATATTTAAGCCCTGATTAATAAATTATTGTAATTTAGTGTGTATGAATAAATGATATATATATTGAATTAGTTCCCCTTCTTTCAAGATTAGATTGTAAAATTTCTCCAATTATTGATAACAATGAAACAAAATGTGTTGGCCCAGTACCATATATTGTCAACTATACTTATTTTTGTCACTTTTAAGTTGTGTAATACTGGATACAGCAACATAGTCACTTGTAAAGTGAACCTGTCTACACAGGTATACCATGGGCTTATCTTTACTTATCGACCTGTACAGACACATGGTTATCACCAGCCTTGAAAATAATCGATTCTTTAATTTCTTGTCTTGCTTTTAAAATTTTCAGTGTGGAAAGTAAACAGTGTGATATCTGCATCAACAGAGTAGGCCTATAGATATGTATTGTATTGTATAGCAGTGTTTTGAATAGCACTGCACGGCCTATTGCATTGCATTGCATTGTATTGTATTGTATTGTATTATATTCATACCTAATGTTCTGTAAACAGCCTAGATTAGGAATTGGATTAAGGACTATCGGATATGCTGGATGGCACCTTAACCACTGCACTGGCCAACTGCTCTCTAGGCTATTTCAGAGCCAAGATTATAAAACACAAAATATTGTAGTAACACATATACTTAACAATGAAATAATAAGACCGACTGATGCGTGGTCACAGTCATCACATACTTTGCTTTACTCATGCATTCCGTAAATATGAGACAATATTCTATCCTGGTTCTCAATGAGATCCATGAAACCAATGAGAAATCAGTCTCGTTCTAATCTAGTTCTATTACCGTATATGTTGCAAAATCTGTGATGAACTGCAAATACCAAAATATGTGGTTGCACTTTCTTTTATTGTTTTAAGGGCATGTTACAACTGTTGTTATGCACTTAATGCATCTTACACAATGACGCGTGTAGGTCTTACGTGCTGAGGTTGTTAATTAGTGTCAGGGATGACCTAGAGAGGGCCTAAGGGCAATTTGTCGTCGCCAGAGGGCAGCAGAGGTCCCATGGCCTGGATGCCCTTGGCTTGACCTTCACTGTTTTGCTCCAGAGACCACACGTATACAGGGATCCAAGACACGCTCTAGTGATTTCTTTTGACCCTGCTTGGGGGTAAATTGAGTGTACAAGAGGGTGGGTGTTGAAATGGGCAATAATTATAATGTTTGACGGTAATATGAATTGAATATGATGGTCAGTTTGTTCTGATGGATTGGCATATTGTGCTCTATTTTATCTATTTACGTCTGGGCTGTTTAGTAAACACAGGACCAAAAACTGGCCAAAATTAGTTTTTTGTAATAATTCTAAATATGCTGAATGATTTAAAGCAGTGTTTGGTATGCCCTGTGATATTTTTGTGAAACTCCAAATGCTTATAAAAATATATTAACCTCCCTAAAATTGTCTATAACCATAACCCCTCCCCCACTTACATAGACACTCCCCTCAAATTCACTTACTGACTTTCCATTAAGAAACCAGACAGTGCTTAGGGTGTTGAATTTCAACACGTCAGGAGGTTTTAAAGGTCAAGATAGTGATTCAGTTGAGCCAAGAAATTAGTCGAAAATTGGATGATTATCTGAAACAGTTTCGTGTTAGTCTTTGGCATGTCTGACATTCAGAGGGGCTATGAATGTATACAAGTTAGGAGTGACTTCAATGACATGAATACTGATGAAGCCACGAATGTACCACTGGGCCAGTAGGGAACACACGGTGACTCTATAATGTGGACCATTTCAAAGGGATTCTAATACTCTCAACAACATATGGTTTACGTGTTATACCTATAATTCATGCACACATTGACAATCCTAGATATATTGTTTACTCATGCAATGTTTACCAACTGGGTATTATAGAATGCTACTACTCGACTGCACATTATCAATGTGACCCATAAACTACTTCAGAAAAAGAACTACATGGACTACATTTATATGATTTTAATGGACTACTCTGACGTTTGAACACGTAATTATTCACAGCTTATCGTGATGTGTTTGGAATGAGGTTGATAAAACTACAATAAATCATATTGATAAGCATATCACCTGACAGTCTATCACCTCATTCAATATAGTATAATTTACCTGACAACTGATAGAGCAATTTGGATCTATTTTTAAAGTTTGATCTAAATATCATTTTGTGGAATAGTTCAATGATACATTGTACACTTAGGGACTGCCTTTTTGGAAATACACAGATCAGGATATAGATACACATCAACAAGTGGATTTGTGGACCTTAACAAGGCCTTTGCATCCTTCATAACAACCTATGATCCTTACTGCTGTACAAAAAGTATTGCCTCAAAAGCATTTTCAATTTTGACTTGTGTATGTTGTCAAAAGACCTTTGGAATCCATGAACCACAGTATATGTGTGGAAATAAACAGTGAATCAATAGAGTAACTACATCAAATGCAATATTTATCACCAGACCTTTGAATGACATACAATATAAACCAAGATGGGGTGCACTTCAAGCTCAACAATTGATCCTTATGCGAATTCTTTACCACCTAAAGTGGATCCTAGGTTACCTTTCACCTCTTACAGACAAGTCTTCACAGTAAAGAACACGTGGAAAGCAGTGCAAAGAAAACTGGAAGAGACTGCTAGGATTTGTATAATAGGGTAAGTTAAGGCAGAAGTAATGATAAGGTGATATAGCATTAAGTTCATGTCAAATTATGCAGTCAAAGTAATTTGGACTATTTCTTGATTTTGATACAAATGACAATTAACAGATATATGCTGAATTAATGCTGATATCTGTACTTAGAAAATGAATGCAAAATCATTTCTAGTATCTTTAAGCTTCAATGCCAAATACATAGAGTTGGAAAGCAATCTGTTTGTTGGACTTGGAAGCAAAACTCCAGATGGAGTCATATAAATCCAGGACTCTTATTGGTTAAAGCATCCCTCAACCAATGAGAGTCCTACTAGTCCAGGAGCCAGGGAGCAAAATTGGCAGTTTATCTGGGTGATGCTGTTGACAAAAGTGGTGCAGTTTTTTGTAAAATGGTTACCATGGCAACTAAATCTGAATTTAAGTACACTCATCTTGACATCAACAAAACCAATTTTTCAGGGACCTATGCTAATGACATACTTAATTTAACTGACCAGACACACTGTACTCACGGTATATAATTTGATGGGGTCATAACAACAATTTGTCACAAGATATGTTGAAAAAAGGGACATGTTTTGCAGTTTGACCTAAGAGCCTCCTTGACCTGGTCATGTGTCAGAGGTCACATGAACATCAACATGTATGCTATGGATAAAATATTCCTGGTCAGTTAAATTAAGTCTGTCCAGAGTCTGAGGCACTGAAAAATTGCTGTTTGTCTAAATGCGTGCAGTTGTTTGGAAATTCAAATTTTGTTGCCCTGGCAACCAGTTTCTGTAGATACCCATATAAACTACACACAAAAATAAAACCCATGCAAAATGCTTTCTAACACAAAATACACCATTGTAGCACCAAAAAGGTGGGGCTGGCACTTAAAGTCATAACAAAGAGTGTTTGAAAAACCACATTTCTGAAATTTGACCTGGGATCTCCCTTGACCTGATCATGTGACCTCAGAAGTCACATGACCATCAAAATATATACCATGGCTTCAATGTGTCTGGTCAAGTCAAATTAAGTCTTTCTTTAGTACAGGTCCCTGAAAAATGGGGTTTTTTTTATGTCATGAACAGTGTGCTAAAATTCAGACTTGGTTGCCATGGTAACCAACTTAGAAAAAACGGCACTACTTTGGTCAACTGCATCCCCCAGATTAAAATGTACAGAATGCACCGATTCCAATGATGTATAGACTGTCCATCCACCTTTCTGGTAAACTAAATCCTTAAATAAGCCACTTTTTGACCCTTGGCTCCTGAACTATACCCCACCCCTCTTCGCATGACGTCATCTGGAGTTTAGCTTTCAAGTCTATGAGATTGGTTTCCAACTCTATGAATTTGGCTGTGATGACTTAATGCAAATGGCTGTCTATGACTATCAATACGCATGATTTCAGAATGTTTTTCCTGAAAATAACATATGACTTACACTCTAATTCAAGGATTAAACTAATCCACTGAAATTTTACCTACCAATTATTTGTGTGTGTGTCACCAATCATGAAACAAATCACAGCTGGACATAGGTGCTTACATTAATACATGATCCCATCAGTTGTATCCTTTTGCTGTGCAATATCCAATTGTCTCTCAATATGTAAACTATAACAACAATGTACATGCACAATCTATAGTGTCCTCATAAGAACATACATGGTAACAAGTTCCGTATTTACAATGTTATCAATATTGAATTGCTGTGCGGGGCCGAATAAGCCAATAACAATTGGAGATAAGTGCATGAAATAACACTCAGAGGTCACACACACTCCTGTGACACACATACCTATATCAAATATCAGCATGGAATACAAATGTATATATGCGACATGTTGTCATATGGAATGGCTATTTATAAGTGGTACCATATATATGTGGAACTTGTTGAAATTGCCTATATATAATTGAATATACTGTAATGATTACTCATGTGCTGTAGTTCATTTACATGCATGTATATAAAATCAATCAGCATTATTAATGTCATCTTGGTTTCTTCCTATTCAATTATTATTTATCTCTACAACTTTTAAGTGTCAAAAAAGAGATTTATCAATCTTAAATTGTAAAAGGTTACATAACAATCTACCAATCAATCAATCAATCCATCTATCTATCTCTCAATCTATCTAGCTATCTGTCTATCTGTCTGTCTGTCTGTCTATCTATCTATCTGCAGTTTGATGGCAGATGCAATCATTGCTTTTTTTGAGGTGATAATTTACCATAATTTTTATATTTCAAACCACTTTGCAACTGCCCTGTAATGCTACGTAACCTTCCCAGATAGCATCCAAATCGGCTATGTTAAATGAACATTGTAACGACAGTGGCCCATATGGAAACGAGGCTGGGCTGATTGGAATGCTATGTACATTAAACCCATACACACGAAATTTTAGAGGAGGGACATGATGTAATCAATATTTTCATGGTTGCATAAGATTTTCATCAGATTTTATATGAATTTTCTGAAATTCCGCCAGGAAAACATTTTACATATAATAAATATAATGGAATATCAGCTGGCTGGCCGAAAATATATATTTAGTAGAGCATTAAATTGGTAAAATTGCATAAAATTACATTTTTTTTTTTTCAAAAGCCAGTCCTTAGTCCTTTTATTTTAAAATAAGATGGTTTAATAAAATTAGTCAACGAACAACAAAAAGTGAAAGTTTCCAAACAGACACCCAGATATTACTATTTGATCAATATTGAGCATTTTCATAATTTAAAATTACATTACTTGGTAAGGTAACTAAAATTTAAACAGTAAAAATTATATTGCAATTTTTCTCTGTAACTAGCAGATGACAAGAAAATAACCTTTGGATAAAAAGAAACTTTAAAGCTTGATCAACAATCGTTATGAGACTATAGCCAAATATATGAGTTCGCACGTGCACAGGTTATGCAACAATATATAACAGTGGCTGTAAATTTGCAAAATACGGTAAATTATCACCTCCAAGTTAAAACTATTTCGTAACTAATGGTCAAAGGCAATCCAACATATCTTAATTGCTTGGATGCACACAATAACAATTCTGTATGTTCCTGTTTAAGTAAAGAGGAAATATGTTACCAAGGCAACAGTAAACATTAACTTTTTTAATTGCAGATTCCTCAACAAGCACACTCAATACAAACCCATGTACCCGGAGCTTGATGATGTGAACTCGTGGTCTGAACAGAAGTTGGAAGACAGCCTCGCCATGAGGAACGCCTCCTTGGACCTTTTTAATGTGATTGACGAAATTCTAGCTACCCTGGAGACAGTGGATGCCCCAGCTGTGGACACTGCCATGACCTTGGCCTACCAAGAGGGCATAAGGCTAGGAGGGGTGGAGGGAGTGGATAAAGACTATTACAAGGTAAAGAGAAAACTAACTTTAGCATTGTATTGTCTTTTATCTGTCAGTGCCGAGTGTAGATCGTTGATTGGTCAAGAGTTGAGAGACATTTTTCCGTATTCACAATTTAGTTATATTAGCCACGCCCTCTGCATGAACAGTTTCAGTATTTCTAAAATGAAGCTCAGGGCTACTTGTTCAAAATCTCTTCCACCAATAAAAAAAAGTACTACCGAAATGTTTGCAAGAAATTGGGGATTTCAACAGTGGGTAAAACATATCTCTGGGCCATTCAGAGGCTTAGAAAATCTAGTTTTTTTACGCTGTGTATTCTGAGTCATTTGAATGAATTTAACTTGTTAATGCACAAAAAGATTGACAGAGGACAAAATTGTTATCACATGTAATCACATGCCAGTTTAAAGTTTTACGCCCATAACTTCTAGCTAAGATACAGCCCAAAAGTATTGTCAAACAATACTTATTTTAAGAATAGTAGGCCTATTTTTCCCCCACTCTCGCGCTTATAACGCAACTCAGTCAAATGAATTTTATCTATCAGCTATCTATCTAACTGTCTATCGATCTATCTAGATATCGATCTATCTATCTATCTATCTATCAAAATAACGTGAAATAGAAACTGTCCGTCAATTTAAAGGCTGCCTATATCTAATTAAGTGGGTCCTTAAATGGTTGATTGTCAACAATTAAACATAATTGCTAGTTACGTAAAGTTGATAACTGCCTATCAAAAAGAAATCATAACAATACTAAAAGTGAAATTACTTTCTTTGTATTTTAATGTTGTAATTAGTTTTGGTTGGTGTCTATAAAAAAGCAAAATATTTCTTGAATTTAAATGAACAATTACATCACTATTAAGACCACGCTGGCTGAATCTATCTATCTATTTGTCTATCTATCTATCAGTCTACCTATCCATCTATCTATCCATCTATCTTACCTTGTAAAAAATATATCCCTGATGATTGACTATCTCCACTTGTAAAACTCTTATGTTAATATATGCCAATAACCCTTTATAAAACCACTCACTAGTCCTTCAATTTTTTTGAGAATCATGTGATTCATGTTGCCACTTTCTAGTCATGTGATTTACTGTCACCTGTTTCATAATTTGCTTCAGCTCTTTTTACTCTACTTTCTATTTTTTTTCATCGACTCTATTTTTGTACTTGCATAATGCACATCTGTCCCATATTATAAGGTATGTAATCGTCTAGTTTTAGTGACTGGTAAATAAAGTAGGCTTATATTAAGTTGTTTTACCAAGCCCTAGTGGGCCTATATGTTGGAAAGTAATAGCATAAGTAATACAAATTTTAATATATTTAAAATTACCAATTTGTTATCAATGGCACAGATGAAAGTTTTTTTGATGTGTATGGTGAAG